>PVIA01001326.1:153182-291900 GCA_004024845.1 Tonatia bakeri | reverse complement strand
GCAAGTGCCTAGAGAGCAGAGCATTCTGGTAGTAGGAGGGGGCTCCCACATTTGCTTGGCTGTGATGAAGAGTGACATCTAGTGGTGAAGTATAACTGGGAGCATATTTACCCTATGATCCTGTCTGTTCTTAAGCCTTTCCAGAGATGTGGACTCTGTATGGAAAGGATTATAGATCACTCAAAGGTTGTCATAGCCTAGCTTCTAGGTCTGGGAGAAGAAGATTCGAGGCACCCCTCCAGACTGAGTCTTCCAATATTTCCCAGTCATGCTCACATAGAAGGTGTGGGACTAGTGTTGATAGAGCACTTGAGTAGACTGGGTAGATTTTTCTAAGGAGAATGAACAAAATAAAGAGTTTGTGTTTCTCAGAATTGATAGAGTGTGTATGTGGGTGGGGAAGCAGCACTATGTGTTAAAAAACAATCAGAATAGAGGAGAAATTATATGTTCCAGTGGTCTTCACATTAGAATGCAGGGACAGCAGTGGGAGATACATAACATTCATACAGAAGAGGGCCAGAGGAAACAATCTGAGGGGACATGTATATGCAGATGGTCAAAAACTAATCTCCTTTGCAGTGGAGGAGAACCAAAAAGAGGAGAAGGGGAATAATAATAGCTAAAACATATTAAGAAATTATGATGCATTCAAATCTAAGACAAGTGCTTTATGAATATTTTCTCCTTAAATTTCCGTACTATTCATTTGAAGTAGAAACTGTCATCTTCATTTTATGGATGAATAAATGCAAGCTCATTCTTCCTAATCACCAAGGTGCTAACTGAGAAGTCAGTATTTGAATTCTGGTCTTTCTGATCCCAAAGTCCATGCTCTTAGAATTTGGTCATTTGTATCTTCACTGCGCTCTCCCCAGCGTAGACTAAAATAAATAAGGAAATACTGTGCGTGTATTTCCTAGTAGATTACTGTAGTCCTATCAAACCATTTTGTGAATTAAAAATACTATTTCCATAATTGATCACATCAAAACCTGTAGAAAAAAAAATCACTTGATAATAACAAATACTAAAAGAAGATATTGAGAAAATTAAAAACTCTAAATAAATAAATAAGTTCATTAATAAACTAATCAGTTTGTGATTCTGAACAGAAATCTAGAGAACAGCACATTCAATCTAGGAGCAGGAAAGATGCACAATAAAAGAACACGACAGAGAAGAAAAATGACTTTGGTTTCATAAAATTTGTAAAACTTTTCTATGAAAAACACCGTAAACAAATAGACTTTAAAAATTGATGTGAAGTGCACCTGTGTTGCGGAAGACAGGTTTAATACAATGAGCTATTTTAAATGGAGAACAATGGGGCAGTACAATAAAAACAGACAAAAGATGCAGACAGACAAGTTACAGCACGGAAATCCAGCAGCTACTGAGCATATACGACGGTGCTCATAGGCACTAACTAGTACGTGAGGGAAGTCAGTGGGTTAGTGGCTTTCAGGCTGGCCAAAATTAAAGCAAAGCAAAACAAGCCAATAGCTGCCACTGGTGTTGGGGACGTGAACAAGAGTGCTGTCGCGTCGCACATTGCTGGCAGACACATGAGTTTCATAGTGTGTTAGAAAGCACTTGAAAATATCAATTAAAATTTAAAATGTATATACACCGAACTCTGCACTTCATCTTAGCAATGTATCACCTGAAAATAAAAGCATTACCAAATAAATAAGAGTGCTTACTTTATCATTTTGAGGGGGCGGAAATTGGAGGAGCATAGAAAATGTTAACCAGTAGAGAAATATTATGGTCTATTATACCACAGAATACTATGTCTCACTTGAAATAGTGAATTGGAGCTATGCTAGTTAGCTTGGAAGGACTTTCATGAAATCTTCTTGAGTGAAGAAAGCAAAATATGCATCATATGATGTCATTGTTATAAAACAGAAATGAGCATTATCAAAATTTTTTATTGAACGTGTTTATCTGAAAGACACTCTCCTAGAGATCAAGGCACTGTGACAAAGAGGCGAATTACTGATATTTTGAAGTTACAGAAAAAATATAAAAAGGCAAATAATAATGGAACGGAATGTAGACCTGCTTTAAAAATGAATGCTGTAAGTAACACTGTGGTTTCCCACGAGCTGTTATGACAGATTCTGCAATCCATATGTGCATTGAGAATTGCCATAGCCCAAAGGAACATGCCATGAATGTGAGTCTTAGCTTCTTGTAATAGTAACGGTAATAGCGTTGGCATTGGTAGAAAGAGAAATTGAGATAATATAAGTAAAGCATTCATTACAGTGCCTGGCAGAGAATAAATGCACACTAAAAGGCAACTGTTCTCATTATTATTATGGTTTTTAAAATGCTGAGGTTACACATTTTTTGAAAGAATATCACAGGGGTATAGTGCTTCCTTCGGCACTATAAGATTCTGCAGACTCCTCTTGCGTTACCCCTACCCTAGCCCTTCTAGTCGGCCAGTTTCTCAGAGCCCCGTGTCCACTTGGATACTCCACTGCCTCAGTAGGTCTCCTCACACCGCTGTGCGCTGCAGCTCCTTCTGTGAGGCTGCAGAGCCTCCATCTGGATTCTGTCTGTGCTGCAGACCACCTGTTGCTGCAGCACTGTCTTGGTCACATGGTTTTTTTCTAAGGGTTTGCAGCCCCTTTTAACAAAACCTCTTTACTTCTGGATTTTCC
Source organism: Tonatia bakeri (assembly GCA_004024845.1). NCBI lineage: Eukaryota > Metazoa > Chordata > Mammalia > Chiroptera > Phyllostomidae > Tonatia > Tonatia bakeri. The sequence continues at coordinate 289,222 of PVIA01001326.1, read as the reverse complement.
ATAAACTACAGGTGCTCTCTATTATTAAAGTTTCTCTTTTTTTGTCCCCCAAGGCGAGGGGCAAAGGGACATGTTGCTTAGCCCTTTTTCAAGATCCCATCAGTATCTCCTCTTTCCCTCCTCCACCAGTCTGCTTGTCCAGTTCTGATTCCCTGTACATTCTCATGTCATCTTTTCCTTACCACCGGGTTTCCTGTGCTAAGTTCTTTACATTCTGGTTTCTCAGGTCCACAAAGTGCTATATACATTGTGAGGAAGGCCATACTCTTCCAAGTGGAAGCCTTCCTTTAGAAAATGCTGTTTTTGCTTTGTGTTTTGAAACCTCCTTCTTGAAATGCAGTTGTCTTCTTTGTTCTAGGATTTTTCTGCATGGAATGTCACAAAATTATTCATCTCATTTTAAGTAGTTATGCTTATTAAAGCCTTTCTCCCCCAATTTTACAGATTACAAGGCGGAGCTATTATTTAAAAACCTGAGCATAGAATACTTATTACCTACTTATAGTTTTTCTTTGTTTCAAAATTGATAAATACCAGAAATTAGGTAATTTATTCTCAGTCGCCCTCAGCAAAGCCATTACTATTGCCTAACTGGCAGTCAGGAGCTAGGAAGCGTGAGCAGGGAGAACCAAAACCTTATTACTTCAAAACAAAATCCAACTGCATACGTTCCCACAAACATATTTGTAGATACATATATAATCACAATGATAGTGACACATAGAATTTTCTACCTACTCTCATGCAACCTCTGGTCCCTTTGAAAGCATTCCCTGTCAAAGCAGTTATTTCCAGGAATTCTCCTAGAATGTCTCACCTGTGCTCATAAGCACACCCCTCTGGGCAGTAGCATAAAATTCCATACCCCCCCGCCAGCTCTTTTTCATACTGTCTGCTGTGGTCGCTCTGAAGCTCCAGGAGCCAGGTAAAGGTGTCTTGCTAATACCATTGCCACCAGTACCCATCCAGGCCCTGCTGTGCTAATTTCACACAGGCCTAAGCCAACCTCCTAGAGGGAGAAGCCCCTCTCTGACCTTTGGACCACGGCTGCCTCAACCTCAGAGTGCCTTTGCCGGTGCTCTCCACACCTGAAGGGCCTGAAGTGGAGAAACAGCTTTGCAGTTCTGTCGTTTTGCCACTGGGAGCTCCTTCTCATGAAGTGAGAGGCCAGAATCTCCCTGGGGGTGGGAAGGCAGGAAAGAGGGAACTGGCGAATCAAAGCAAAATCTCCTCAGCAGGAGGCAGCTCAAAGTATATAAAATCATTTGTCCCCACCAACTGCCACCATCTTATTGGACCAAGATGGAAATACTTGGCTCACTCTTCTCATATTGAGAGGTTTTGCCCAAGACAATTTCTTGGTCTTTCGCTTGCATAGAGATCTGTACAGTGTTCTGCCTGTACTCTGGACTTACCTTCATTCGAAATATAAGTTGCACACAACTTAAATTCAAACTTGAACTCCTGCTATATGCTAGCATTAAGTGTAATTACAGAAATATATTCTTAATTGCTTGTCATCTAGGACTGTATTTTTGCTTTGTATTGACTATGATAATCTTCTGGTAGGCAGAGCTGTGATCCTTTGTTAGGAAAGTGCTTTTATTTAAAAAAAAACAAAATTTCTTTGAGTAGCATAATAATTGCAGTTTTTTTGTTTTTATTGGTTTGTTTCTGAATTAAGAAATGGAGACCCAGAAAGTTCTCGGCTAGGGCCTTTTACATTACTCCGCGGCGCTTAACATGAACCTGAACAAATAGGATACATTAGATGCTCAATGACTTAAATGTGTATTTTATTTTCTAAAACACTCTGTGTTCATTTTCTTTCCAAATTGCTCTACAAAGATGGATTGTCAAGTATTCACTGGAAGTAGTCAATAGTATAGAATAATATATAACCTTGCACAAGTCATGGAAATTGCATAAAAAGTTATAAAGTAGACTGCTGAACATGAAAATCTGGAGGCGGTTTAAAAGAATACAGAGAGCAAAAGCTTACTTTGGACCTTTGAGAAAAAACGTGGTTTCTCTTTTCTGAAAATACAGCCTATAAAATACATATTAAGCCTATCTTTCATTTTATTTGAATATTTTCCCAATTTGAAATAATTTCTTCAAATTATTGAAGTCTAAACAAAAATATCTAGCTTCTGATTATTTATCCACTATCTACAAAAAAATGACTTGCTATCATATATTTCAATCTAGGAACTAAAAAATTTATAATAGTTATTTTTGCATAAATAATATCTTTTGTTGATGGAATGCACAAACTAAAAGAACTAGAGCTAAATTATAATTCCACCCATTGTTAATATTTTGGTATTCAACACTGTATGTGTTTTCCTATGCATATGACTTTTTAAAAAACTGGGATCATTTTGTGAATATCACTTTTCCACATAGTTGAAAACATGTAGGGGGTTAATAAAATGTGTTTCTGTGATATATTTTAAAGACCTTGATTAAAGTTTCTTTTTTTCTAGAAAGGTTTTTCATTTATTCCTAGGGCCCAACAAACGCTAAATTTATTTGAGATGTTTTGTACCACATGAGTGACATAAACTGGAACCCCAGACTAAGGGCCAGCTTGTGGGCTCTGCTCTATCCACTCAGACTCACGGGAAGAGGAACATTTCCTTGCTGTCCCCTTCTTTGAAGTCCCCTCTCCTTCCCTGCTCTCCCCCCTTCCCTCTTTGTCTATTAACACTATATATAAACATAAAGAGAGCAACACCACCCTGCTTCTTTTTACAACACAAGTCACGCATTTCCTTTTTTGTAATGTGAATTGTTCTTCTCATAACTTTAACTGTTTTTTGATAGTTGGTTATGTTTTTGATTAATAAACAGTAGGTCCCCAAAGTATACTACCCTAAATGTAAATTAGCACTGTGTGTAACAGTAGCCACAGTAAATCAATCACTTATTTTCTCTTATTTAGAAAGTTATTTTGTACATAAAGATGGATCAAGTACAAGCAATCTATATTATACATAGTGTTACTAATTGATTTCAATATCAGCATCAGAACAGACTATGTTATAATACAAAAAAAGGTAATACTGCCATTGCTAGGGTAAACATATGTTGTATCTAATTTATTTCAAACAGTCTGTATATTGGTAGAATCCAGCTGCTGCCATTCCCTCTCTCGAATCTTTGGTCCAACAGTAACTCCTGCTGAGACTCTTGGCATGACATATAATGTAATGCAATATAACTGAAGGAAATGCACCCCAGTCAAATATTTCATATGTTCTAGCACAGCCATAATTAATTACATGCAATATTTTATAATTTCAAAAATATGATACATTTGGCATGTTAATTGAAATTTATTAATTTAATAATATATTTGATCTTACAGTGAGTGGACATCCAGTACTCAAAAAAGCTAACATCCGGATTGTTGGGAGATTAGTGGCCACATATATGAGAGAAAGGAAAATGAGACAACAACATGTGCTTTGAGAAGTAGAATGATGATTTCAATACAATGTTGCTATCTGAAGAGTTGCACCCATCTACCCAAAGAGATAAGTTAACATTGGCCATGGATTGATTTGGTATCAACGGGCAAAACAACAAAGTATCTTTACATATCTAGAGGTTTGAATCAAGTCAGTCTGTAACTTTTAAATATCTTTGGATGAACCATTCATGGGATATTTTTCATAAAAATTCTGCTGAAACCACAGTGTCAAGTGTTCCTTTCACTGGACTTAGTGTTGTTTTCTATTACTGATAAATGCCATAAAGAAACTTGAAGATCCTTATTTTTAAAAACTCACTTAAATCTTTTGGAAATTGTTTCTCAAAATGCTCTTCAAACTGTATGACTTTGTAAAGTGTAGTCATAATACTGTTTTTCCCTATTCTCCTTGCTCGCTCTGATGTGAACAACTGACAGTCACTGTATAGTATTCTTGATTACCTACCTGCCTTCTTTCAGAAAAGACTGGAGCACAGGGGCTAACCCCCATTCCTTAAGAGTCTTGAATTTAAGTTTTTCTATCTACCATTCATCTACCATCCCTCCCTCCCTCTATACATGGGATTGGAGCACCAGCAAAGGAGCACTAGTTGAAGGACGAGACGGTAAAAGTAGCACAAAGACTAGGTATGAATAGAGGTGGGAACTACGTGGCAGGCGTTCCAATTTTATAGTTCTTACCCCTGATCTATCACCTTCTATAATCAACTTTTGGTTTTTAAAAAACTCTTTCAGGCTCCTTTGTGCAACAGAGTTTACGGTAGAATACATATGGACATTATTGAAATGAAATCTTTAGAGAAGCCAATGACAAGAACCATGTTAAGTCAGGATCTCAGCAAAACCAACACAGAGTTGTGCTCAACATCATTCCGATACTCCAGTCAGAAAGTGATAGCAGTGAAACATTTGACAGGGAGAAAACAAGCGATTACTAGCTAAAATGGAGAGATTAGCTTATAAGAAATTCAATTATTCATATTCTTTCTGCTGGTAATTGAGCTTTACTTTAAAAAGAAAAGTTTTTCTGCATTTCCATACTAGAAAAAGCTGGAAAATGCACAGTTAAAAAGGGAGAAGTGTCAGACCTGAGTCGTGTACAGCATGGTGACAGATCACTGGCTGTCTCCTTTTCATAGCATTATTAGGGTAAGAATTGGACAAGAAATTTTGCCCCCACTATTCGAAAAAACTTGAGAGCAAAAGAATAGTTATAGAAAGGCACTTACAGGGCACAATACAGAATTTCCTAGTGAGTGCTGTGTAGCAAGTAGCACTACTTCAAGTGGCAAATATGTTCATGAGGAAACAATATGAAAACAATATCAAAATTACCTTATAAAAATAAAACCAACATTAAGTTATCTTTATGACAACTAGGACCAAATACAGACGTTTATTTTTCTTTTACCAAAATGTAATTGTTCTTGTCTTATGTTTCCTATATTTGACTGTTACTCTTGATTTTTATCAAACTGAAATAGGGTTACTAGACGTCACTCAGGGGTGTGATTTTACACAAGTTCCGTGACAGTAAGTTATTCTCTAGCTGTAGAAGACAGTGTAAGGTCAGGGAAAAGAAGCCTTTACTTTTCAATCGTTAGTTTCCATATAAAAATTGGCACTTGGTGCTCATCAAAGAAAAGAAATATTGGATATGCTCTAAATGTCCATTGTGTTTTTGAGCCAACTACCTGATGGAAGTCATCACTTATATGTAAATGAACTGTCAATGGCTTGCCACTGTGGGCAATCAGTGGACTGTGAAGGGTATGTCTTAATAAGAACTGAAGCTCTTCACAGACTTTGATTTACTGGAAATAAAAAGTCCTCTGAGACTACAAAGGACACTTGTTTCAGATAAAAAGTCTAGACAGTAGCAATATATTTAGGGATTTTATTATAGCAAAACTGTAAATTAGAATGGAGTCGCAAGAAAGTTCCTGGGGCTCTGCCGAGCTCTGAAACACTGCTTCTGACTGGAGTACTACCATCTTCAAAGCAGCTATGCCAAATTAAATAAAAGTGCATTAAGAAAAAAAGATTAAGATTTAAGTTTGTTACATGTTTTAAGTTATTGTTTTACATTTTCTTATAAATCTACTTTTCCTTAATAAATGTAGCTATTAGATATTGAGAAGTTAAACTTTCATGATTCTACAACAAAGATTACTTTTCAGGAAATTCAGATTTAAGGGGATTTTTTTTTTGTATCCATTCCTTTTCCCAGCTCCCATTCCAAAATGCAATTGAAATGCTGAATTCAATATTTTATTGATGTTTTTATTAATATTTTTATTAATGTTAATAACATATTAGTTTTGCAAATGCTTTAGAATTTGCCATGTACTTTCACATAAATATGAATCATGAAAATCTTAATAGTGTTAAAAATGATTAAAGAAAGTAATTTAGGTGACACAAAGAAACCTAGTATTTAACACTGCATGAAGTGGACACTTCCATTTGGAGAACAGCAAGATGAGGTGGAAGGCAGGAAGCTTTTATAGGACAAAAAATAAGGAAGAGAAAACTAGAGAATACGTCGTTGTCTGGGATCACACAGTCGGCCTTGTTTTGGGTGAGAGGGAAGAGAAAGATGAGCTTAAAGCCCAGAGTCGCCTTGGTGCTGGGGGACTGGCTGCCTCGGTACACAGCATTGCTGGTCCAACACAGCATTTGCAAGGATGCAACGTTATCTCAGCTTTGGTTTGCTAACGTGGCTCCCCAGGAAGGAGCAGCTCCATACTGAGTCTAGAGATTTATTGCAATAATCATTAGACCAAACTTTTAACTGCTTTCTCTCTTAGCATACTATGTTCAAACAAGGATATCAGTCAGCGTAAGTGAACCGCTTCGAAAAACAATTCTAAAAATCCTTACAGGCTTAAAATAATAACCATTGCTTTTCCGCACGCTACAAAATCCAGAGTGAGTCGGCAGGGACTCTGCTCCATGCAGCCTTTCAGAGATTCATCTTAATAGCTTTGTCATTCTTTAGGACCAGTCTGCACATAGAGGCAGCAGCCAAAAAAGAGAAAGTAGAGGGGAAAAAAACACACCCACGTCTTTACTTCAACCTGAACTTGGAACATAGCACTTCTATTCACAATCTACTGAGGAGAACTTACCACCTGCTTCCATCTAAATTTAAGGGGATTAGAAAATATGGTCTCATTTTACATCAAAGAAGAGAATATTCTACTTTCTGCCATAGGGAGTAAATTTCATTCCTCATTACTTTAGGGGTAAGAAAAATTTCAGATGGCTTCACTTGAATTGTCATCCCTGTAATTTAAAATTTTATCTCAAAAGTATCCAAATAATTCAGTATTTTTGGTTTCTCCAGTATTTTGATTTCCTTGTACAATCAATTCATCAAGAATTCTGCATCAGTTTAAAGGAAATACTTTTTATATCTCAGAAATGTACTTTTCTTTCTTAAGATTAAAGAACTTAAGAAAAGAAAGTATGATCAAATGGTGTTAAGTCAAGGGTGAGTTATCATCACAAAATAATTTTTATTTTATACAATGGGAAAAATATTGAGGAATTAAAAATTCTAATTTTAAAAAGGATTCTTTGTAAAACTAAGGGGAAAGAGAGAAAACTTAACCAAAATTCTAAAGAGCTTTGCTGGTCATTTTGAACAAATATGCTGCCTTAACTCCACTTCCTTTAAAATTGTTGGCTCTTTCGGGAATAAATGCTCAAACTTTTATGTTTTGGAATTATTAAACATATTCCATATTGGGCTTCTTTTGTTTGTGTTTCCTCTGAGTTTTTCTTTTGCACATATTCTACATTGTAAAAACATACATTTCTAAAAAATAATAATAGTAATAATAATAATAACAAAACAAAAACTATATTTCCAGCCTTCCCCATACAAAATTTTCCTTGGGACCCTGGGCGAGCACAGAACACTTATCCTCTAGAATACCTCAAGGCAGTGGCACGGCCTGGTGGTTCTGAGGTTAGTGTCTATGGGGTAGCTTCCTGATTTTGGCCAGCTGGATCCTGGGATGATAGGAGTCATTCATGGAACTTCTTCTGCAATGTCGACTTTTTCTGAGTTCTCTGCCTCTCTTAATAAGTCTGTTTTGATCCACATAGAGGTAGTGTTGTCCTGTTGTCTTTGAGAACCCTGACCTCATACAGTCTCCCTCTCTCCCACCCTGCCTCCCTTCTTCCTTCCTTCCTTCCTTCCTTTCTCCTCTTTGTTAAATAATGCTTGTCAATAAACACTCTACCAATATAAGAAATATAAAGATATTTAAAAGTTAAGATGCACCTCTCAGAACGAAGACTTTTGATGTGCTGGTAAGTGTCCATGCCGGATAACAGACCTCCTTGCAGGTCACACTGTCCCAAACAATCCCAGTTCCACTTTCTCCCTCATTCCACTGCAGCTTCATCTTAGCTGAAAGCATATTTGATATCCTAAATTGTATTCTCATAGGTAATTCTCTATAGAAGAAAAGCCAAGGGTATCAGATAAGTAACTTTATTTTTGATAGGATGATAATTTTATGAAATTCCAGAGGCTTGACAGTTGCTTATGATCCACAAAAATGAAAAAGATGCAATTGGAAAAGATTTATCAATTTAATCTTTCTGCATTTTGACAACATGTATATTAAAGACTAAACTATTTGTACATTTATTACAGTTTCAATGATAATGTATTGGTTAGTCTGGAAGTAAAATCTCTCATGTAGTTAGATGACTAATAGAACATATATATTGAGACTTTGTAATAAATGAAATATGATTATCAGAGAAACTGATAGTGCCCTATTCAAATGTAAGTCCTATAGCTTTTCATCATAAACCAAGATACCTAGACAATCTGTAAGAGCCTGAAACATCATTGGTGCTTCAGAATCTCAAGTAGTTGATTTTCTTGATAGAAGTATAAGTTTATTTATAAAATTCACTTCTACTAAAAGAAAAATGCCAACAACAACAAAAAAAACTGTGGAAATGAAAATGTTAGTAACTTACTTTATGAAATGGAGTAGCTGGAACTGGCATTTCTTTCATAATCCAAGGCCCTTTTTATAAAAATAACAGCTGACATAGAGGATTCAGTGAGGTCATACAGTAATTTAGTGCCTGAGCTGGGGTTGGCATAGGACCTTCTGATTCCCAATCTCGTGTTCTCTATTCTGTCCTACATTACCTCCCCAGAGGACAAAGTGGGACAATATTAAACACCTAGAAAGTAGAAGGGTTCACAATGCAGGACCCGACTAAGCAACATCACAAAGGAACCACACACCCCATATGATAACTTCTCTGATAATCTCTCTTCCCACATGAAAAATCTCCCTGCTGTCCTTGCTTGCACCCCCCTTTTCCATATGCTTTGGAATAAGGTTGGCTAATTTGATCAATTAAATTGGTCCCAGGTGTTAATGGATCCTAATGGCTTCATGTATTACTTTGCATTTTAACAAGGCCTGTTAGCTCTTTATGAGTGACTTAATGCTGGGAGCTTTAGACATGGTGCAAACCAGGTTTGGTTTTTTTTTTGGAGTATCCCAGTAATACTCATGTCAACACTGACCACTAATTTCACTGAAACACAAAAACACTACTTTCTAGAAATTTTGTGCATTTGTTATGACTTTCATTAAGTGACTCTCCTAGTAGACATCTTGTGGCACCTAGTAATCATCTAGATGATTATATCAAATAATAGTATATTATTTCAGATTTGACAGGCCTGATTTGACCCTGACTGCCAGGCTGGTCAGTGCAAGGTCTGAGTTAAACAACCAAAGAATTACATTTTTTAAGACTTGCATTTCTTATGTAAGAGAGTTTACCAATCCCCCTTTCTTCAAAATATTTCTTGGATTTGTCCCTTTCCTGTCTACTCTCACATTCACCCGCTAGTCCAGAACCTTCTCACTTGTAACCTAGACTTCACAATACGTCTTCAGGATGTTCTCAAGTAGAAACGTCCCATTCTCCAATCCAGCTAGCAATATGTGGTCCTCTTACTCAAGTCTGTCGTATGCATTCTTTGATTAGGACTTTGTAGACACACTGCCGAAGTTCAAACCTTTACCGTTGCATTCTGGGCTATTTTCAGGATACCCTCACCTTACTGCCAATCTCCTGACCACCCAGAGAAAGCCACCATCCTTCCTTAGTTCATCATACCTCTCTCATTTTCTGTTTGCTAGCTGGATTTAGCTAATCTGTGCAATCAGTCCTAGAACTACCTTAAAACCTTTCCTAGAAAAATTGGTCATCCTTAGTTCTACTTTCCACTTCTGCGAGAGTAAATTTGCACTGTTAATTTTTGTTTTTATTAATTTTTGATGATGTTTTTCTTCTGCACTGATTGATATATTTATCTATATATATCAATATTGATGTCTATCAATATGAGTATACCGTATCTATACCTATAGCTATATCTATCTATATATCTGTACCTATCTATGTGTATATCTGTCTATATCTATATATCAGTTGTTTCATGTGCATAACTTTTACATTATTTTTAATTGAGAAAACACTCTGTAAATGTGCCAAAGTATCTGGTAAACAAGAGCAAATTTTGCCCAATGGGGAATATTCTCAATTATAGTGTTTTGTTTCCACATTTATAAATATTTCAACCCAAATATTTTCACAAATATTTACTGTAACCTCCAGTTAAAATCCATTCTTTAATATTATTTTTGTATAAAAATATATCAAATATTTTCTAATATGATTTTTAAAAATGTTTAATCAACATTAGAGTTTTTGCAAAATTGTAGTCATTGTCAATTTTACTGCATTCCAAAACATAACTTATCCAATTAAATATTACAACTCCAAAACATGGTGTTCCATTAGTCAAGATATTCCAAAGTAAAATTATAGAACATTAAAATTAAATCTTATATACTATCTCAGCTACTGTGGTTTAATTTGCTCACCTCCTGTCTTGCTTATATAGATAACTGTCAGTCTCCCTGTTTACGAGGTTTGTTTTCCAGTAATTGCACCTCGGTAAAGTCTTTACAAGATGGCATGTTTTGATAACATCTTTCGTTAATCATTTTTAGTAAAGATATCATATTGACTTGGAAGGAAATAAACCTCCAGTCTAGAGGACTCAGAGAAAATTTGATTTACACCACAGTTCTTTAAAGGTGGACATTTCTGGAACCAGACTGGTGACAGGCAGCAAAGAGAGAAAGTTCGTCCTGCTAAGCTGAAGCATCTCCTGCCATTCATCATCACTTACCACTGACGCTCCCAGCCAAGGCAGGCTAATAATATGTCCAGCCCACGAGCCTGTTATATTCTTCCATTTATTTGTGTCTTCTTCAGTTTCTTTTTTCAATGCCTTATAGTTTCAGAGTACAAGACTTTTACCTCATAGGATAAATTTATTTCTAGGTATTTTATTCTTTTTGATGCATCTGTAAATGAGAGATTATTTTCTTAATTTCTCTTTCTGATAGTTTGTTATTAGTGTATAGAGATGCAACAGATTTCTGAATATAACTTTTGTATGCTGTAGCTTACTGAATTTAATTATTGGTTCTGAATAGATTTTGGTGGTATCTGTAGAGCTTTTTATATAGTACTATGTCACCTGCAAATTGTGAGTTTTACTTTCTTCCTTTCCCATTTGGATATCTATTATTCCCTTTCTTGTCTGACTGCTGTGTCTAGGGACTTCCAGTACTACGTTGAATAAAAGTGGTGAGAATGGGCATTCTTCTCTCATTTCTGATTTTAAAGAAAAAGTTGTCAGCTTTCTACTGTTAAGTGTGATGTTAACTGTGGGTTTGTCATATATGGCCTTTATTACATTACATTTATGCAAACTTTCTTGAGAGTTTTTTAAAAATCATAAATAGGTGTTCTATAGAACCAATGCTTAGCCTCCTATTAGGTTTAATATGTAATACTTTCATATTGTTCATATTTTGTCATTTTTATTTAATCTTTAATTTATGGTATTTAGATTATTTTAGTTTCCAAATGTATGATTTAGTTTTTAAAAATTTCTCACTTCAAATTTTAGACTATTGCATTTGGAATTATCTTTACCATTGTATGTTTTCTGTTTGTGTGCTTTCCGTTGGCTTATTTTTTCCTTACCTGCCTTCCATTGCATTCATAAATTTGTGGTGTTCACTTGTTTTCCCTCTGCTGGTTTGTTACCTTTACAGATGTTCATTACTTTTACAGGCCTGCTCCGACCTCCATTTCATTCATGCACTAAGAGTGGTGACAAAACATAAATGATTTTGGATTTGTCATGGATTTGGCTATTTAACTTAAGGGAGGCCTAGCTGCAGCCCAAGTTAGTGGATCATGTCCCCCTGACCCATGCAGTATGCAACTCTATACAACCCACTGCCTCGGGTGGCTCCTGAAGGTTTTTACCACTGTGGGTCTGATGGCCCAGTCCAGTCCTGCTACCCTTCCAGAGCCAACTCTCCATCACCTCTGTTGGGAGCCCAGCAGGCTTGTAGCTCCAGTCTCTGATTTTTCTGAGTTTCTGTTTAATCTGGTCATGGAAAAATTATTTTTGTTTCTAAGAGTGACTAGGTATTATTAATGATCGCATATACACTCACACAAAAACACATGCATTTTATCATTTCTATTTGTTTCAATGAGAATGTAGTTTACAGTAAGAACTGGCAATGCTAGCTGGACTCCAAATTAAAAATGAAAAATGATTAATGCATGCTAAAATTTTGTTTCTAGAATAGATCAAAGAGTGGCACATTTCCTTTGTAAATCATTTGCATATAAGGAGAGTTAGTTTGAAAAATAGCAACAGAAATATTTTATCTGACTCTGTATCAGAGAACTGTGAAAAAAAAAAAGAAGGAAAACCAGCAAGTAAAAAAAAAAAACCCCAAAACTTGCAAAAATGAGATTTTAGGTGATTAGAACTTCTTGATACAACCTCTATGTTGGAGCATGCCAGACTTTCCTCTTCCCAAGAGGATTAGACACTCTGAAACAAAATGAGGTCTATTGGAAAAGTCAATAATAGTAATATTGGATGCTGGCTATGCATTGGGTCCTTTTAGGTAGGCAGGCAGTCTTAATTTTCAAAAAATACCCTGTGAAAATAATATTACCTTCATGATGTGGATGAAGACACTGATTGAGGCTCACACCATGCCGTTGGTCCAGGCTGAATCAGTGGAGAAATTGAAAAGTGCCTAAATCTAAGCCTAATCTGTGCCCCAATTTCTACCCAGCCACTTTCCTTTATGGAAAATGTGATTTCCACACATTAAAACATAATAGTGGAAGAAAGTGTTTAAAATTCACGAGGCTGAAATATCTTCTCTCATTCACTGTAGCTAATCCACCTTCATTCTCCAGTCATAACTTCTCCCACCCAATACCTCCCCTCCCCCATTTCTCATATTCCTGAGAACGCAGGCATTAACCTGGAGGAAGGAGTGTTTGCTCCTTGGCAGCTTCAGAGGTTTGTAAAAACCAAACAAAAAGAAAATCCACAGGGAGTGGAGACCAAAAGGCTTAATTTCCTTCAGTCACACTTCTGACTCTTTTTTAGGTCTTTTGGCAGATGGACTTGGGTTTATTTGGGGGATTGTTGAAATCCCTAAAAGATGGGTGCCATCAGGATAGAGTTATCCACAGGGACAAAGCTTAGAGCAAAACAAATGTCTTACTTCCTAGGAACTGAAAATGTCAACAGGATAAGCTTGAAAATCAATCTGCTAGTTCACAGAAAGGATTAGAAAAAGTGTAAAGTGATCACAGATGCTCAATTATCAGAGCAGACATGGTGTGGTATAAAAGAAAAAGGAGTCCTCCTACTAACTTAACCATCAAAGTTTGTTTTTCTCTAAATCAACAAATCAATGTGTTGGCAGCAGGGAGGCAAGGCTAGGTTGTATTCTCAAGGAGAAACAGAAACACTCACTTGTATGGTGTAGAGGTACGAGGAATATAATACCAATAATAGCAATAGTGAACATGTACGGCGTGTTTGCCATGTCTCCAGCCGCACTCTAAGCTGTTTAAATAACTTTACATCATTTAAACAGCACAGTATTCTGTGTTAGGTACATATTATTATTTGCATTTTATGAATATATAATTGTTGTTTAGGAAGGCTAGCAAATGAAAGAGTCTGAACTTTAAATCTTGTCATTAACATTCAAGCTTTTTTTAGTTTTATGGTCCTATATTTAGGTTTCTCAACCTCCATGTTACAGATCTTTCAGGCCAGATAACTTTTTTGTCATGGAAGGTTGTTCTGTGCATTGTAGAATCTTAGTCTAGATGCAAGGATTTTGAACATTTTGTTTTCATTGCAGAGACTGTCCCCTACAAATGTAGAAGCTGGCATTCCAATATTAGACATGAACTGGTTAACATGATTCTGCCTTGGGAGATGGATAAAGTCATGTTTCTGCCATATACATAGCAATTTGGGGGCAAGTAGGAAGATAGGTCTAATTTTCCAGAGTCCTTTCAGAACTGTGTTAAACCTTCAATGGTAGAGTGAATCAGCTACATAAATTATATAACATGGAATCATTTCTACTTGTCTTGCTATATTGTAAATACAACTTTCCAAGGAAAAAAACTACCACTTACTATAGTTACATCTAAGTAATTACGACTCTCAACTACTTTAGCCATAGTAAGCATGTATGTGAGCATGCACAGTCATCCTGGCACCGTGGAGGCATCAGGGTGATGGATGTCTCCCAGGAAGCCTCTTCTGAGACAGGCTACCTCCCTTTCCTGGGGCAGTGCCAGTCTGACTTCGCCTTAAGGCAAAAGTTGAAAAACAAAAAAACCCTCACTTGAAAATTTTTTATTTAGTGAAAAAAAAACCTTCATCGACATCACAACAAGTTTACTTTGTGTAGTTTTAATATTTTTGTCCTACTGGATAATTGTTTTCAGGATAACATAGTCATCTAAAATGAAAACATGAGTAAACTTAACAAAATAATTCATAGAATTGCTATTATTCATTGAGAACTTACCAAGTGCAAAGACTATACTGGGAGCTTTATTTCTCAGTATTCCTCACAACATTCCTGTGGGTTAGGCTATTATTATCACATTACAAGAAATGAGGCGGTTGTAGCTTAACTTAAAGTACCCAAAGCAGTATTTGGGTTGAGGTTGAGCTGGCTCCAAGGCCCCTCTCTGCTTTTCCACCATGCACACTGCCTCTCTACCACAGTAATTCGCTTTCCACGGCTTCATTTATTCTGATTTTACTTCCTTACTCTTGCTTTTGTGAATATCCATTGAGAATTTTATATTCAAGGGAGAGAGTTTAAAATTCAAATACTTTAAAATTTCAAATGGTCTTTAAACTTGAATCTGAAGAAATTTGAGAGAAAAATAGTTGAAAAGGTTCAGTTAGAAAAGTATGTTAAAAAGGAAAAACAAACAAAAAAAAAGCCCTGAACTGTGTGACTCAGTCAGGCATTGTCCCGCAAACTGAAAGATTGCTGGTTAGATTTCTGGGCAGGGCACACGCCCGGGTTGTAGGTTCTGTCCAGGAGGGGGCACGTATGAGAGGCAACAATCGACGTTTCTCTTGCACATCCATGTTTCTCTCCCTTTCTTTCTCCCTCCCTTTCTCTCTCAATAAGTAAGTAAGTAAGTAAGTAAATAAATGAATGCAAACCATAACTAAAATAAAATCGTCACGTTGAGCGATATCTCCCCCGACTACTTGCCTTCTCCACATTACTGAATTGACAGTGCTGCACTGCCGGGGCAGGTGTGTTGGACCCTATTTGCAGCATCTCTCTGATTTCCAGAACACAGTTTATGATTAGAAAGTATTAACAATCTGTACACTGTGCCAAGCACATCAAATCCTAATGTACCTTTTCAATAGGGAAGATAATAGCTAGAAATACTGTTACTAAAAAAATGGATGGTGGCCTAGAATCGTATTCATTTTCCCCCTTGTTAATAGTATCTAAGCTCCATAGTCACAGTATATTAACTTGTGCATTTTCAGCTTCTCTGCTGGGGATAACAAAAGCTCAACAGATTCTCTGCTTCAATTAGCAAATTTTATCTTTATAAAAAGGAATCTGTTTGAAAATTTTCATCTTCCAGTTAACTCTTACTAGGAGGACATAAAGCTAATTGTAGACTTGTCTAAGCAATGCTCTTTACTCAGTAACTATTTTCTGAGGTACTGTTTTCCCCATGGGAAGAACTTAGTTGTCAGAAAGCATCACTATGAAGTGCAAACAGGTAGTTCAAAGGCCCGGAGCATGCTAGCCTACGTGGGCCTCACCAGGAGGCCTGCGGGCCTGGAGACAGGCAGCAGATGGCCGGTGACGAGGTCGGAGGGGTGTGTATTAGGGATGGAGGTGGAATCACGGAGGGTCTATTTACAGACTCTTGATCTCTAGAGCTCCTGTAACTGGACACACACACTAAAGAAAAAAAATGTTTAGATGAACCAGTTATGTAATAGAATGCATCCTAGCCACATTCTTAGAGAGCCAGCATCACTTCCAAAAGAGTTTTGAATACGTCTATCTGGGAAAAACATTCCATTAGTTATTATTCTGAAGAGCATATATATAAGTATATGTATATGTGCTATTATGTGTATAGATATGCACATGTACCTATTTAGTACAACATATATCATATTGCTTAGGGAAACCTTTCTGATATTTCAAATTTTCATATGAAATAAATGAAGTGTAATATAATGATATTATGATATTTTATTTCAATGAAATTTTTCAATTCTTCAGAGCCAATACTAACAGTAACAGGTAAAATTTTTATTTCTTGTGTCATTACACTAAAAGATAAAAATAACTCTTTTCATCTTGCATTTACATTTGAAAGCTAATTTTGATCTATACATGCCAAGTTAATCTTTCAGCTGGTCCTTATAGAATTTTAAAACATTTGTTTTATAATAATGGCAGGCTATTGTTCTATCTTAACTGAACATACAACATTGTCATCAATGTGGAAATTTAAATGTTTTATACTTATACAATTTTATAAAACAAATAATTTTAAAAATTGCACCTGTACATGAGCAGTATTTATATGGGTAACTTATTGAAATCTGTGCTCACATATCTGAATCAGAAAGCTGTAAGACACCTGAAAATGCCAACTCCTTATCTCCTTGACTATAAATGAAACCCTACTTATATATTGCCTCAAAAAATTTTTAGGTAGAGATGGTTTAAGTCTGACATCTCATGAGTATAGTCAGTCATTTTCTCCAAATATAAAATTCATCTTTTCTGCAATTTAAATAATGTTGGTCAATTTCTAATAAAAGGACTTCTGGAAGGAGAATTAGTGGAACAAGCTACATTCTGTCCTGCTGCAGTTCACCCTGTGACTGTAATTGGTATTTATCATTTGTCTTCTTTACCACTCATTTTATTACCTTATTGATGGTCAGCTTTTTTTCTGGCTAATCCAGGTTTTTCCTTAGTAAGTAACACAGGTATATTCAGCCAAGTCATCTATGAAACAGAGCGGGTTTTCTTCCCTTCCCTTCCACCAGTTGGTCCTAGGGAATCCTCAACAAAGTCATAGCTGTGAGCTAAGAAAGCAAGAGCAAGTTAGGTGCAGCAGAGGTAGTTAACATGGGGGTGTCAGCCACCTGTTCACCTGACTGGCTCTGGTCTTCCTGCCATGCTTGACATCAAGTTTAAATCTGCCATTTCCACTGTGCGATAGATTGATGTTGTGCCCATCAACCTTATGATGACCTGACAAGTCTGGTAATACCCACCTCATCCCACCTCATGAAGGGAAGCTCCAATAACATAGTCACTCGACAGAGGAATAGTGACATGCCAAGGTCACTTTTTCAACATTGAATAGCTATTTTTTAATAGAGTAAATTGTGACTTTACTATCAGGACTTGTTAGCAAATCCATATGGCATGCTTATCCACCATGGATACCCCCTCTAATCACATCGAATCTTCCCTATGATGTGACTAAGCACAGAGATTTTTTGTGTTGAAGTCTGTACCTGCTGCAGAACCATCTTTTGCCTGACACTCATATTACTGGCCTTTCTAATCACTTGCTTAACGGATCTGGGCAACATTCTGCCAATCTGATTTCAGGGGAATCTACAGTTTCACGTTTCTCAAACATACTTGCCCAAATGCTCTGATTGCAAGAATTCAATCAAGAAATCTACTCTAACTTTAGTGTGGAAGACTCTTTGAAGCTGGGGTTTCAACCTATTCCAGTTAGCAACTGCCAACCTACTTTACAATGCTTGTAATAACCATAGACTCCATAGCCATTAAGGTTAGAGGTCTTGCACAAGCCAACTCATTCCCTTCTCTCTGTATCCATCCCAATGCACCACACATGAGAGCCTTGGTACTTGTGCTTCTACAGCAATATCGGAGTTATAACCATCCCACGACCAGCAGTGGTGTCCTTATTTGCCACCTGACTGATGAATGACTGAGTGCCAGAATACTATGTTGAGAGAATTCTTCCCGAGACAAATTCTTGTACCAGCTATATTACTTTTGGTTTCTTCAGAAACATATCCTGAGACAAGGACTTGAGTGCAAGTAGTTAATTTTGCAGATGATTTCGGAGAGCATAAGTGGAAGAGTGATCAAGTGAGGCAGAGAAGAAAGCAACAAAGGCTGAGTTAGCCAGTTTGTGTGCGCCACGAACAACTGGGTCTCAATTCCACTTGCAAACTGTGTAGAACACCTGCCAAAAACAAACACAAACAGGCAAGCTGGGGCCTTTACCAACTAGTTTCCCATATATTGTTTGATGATGGATTCTTTTTGTGTGTGTGAACCTACCTCTTTGATAGTTTAGAGCTTCCCTGCACGTAAGCCGTGGAAGCTCACAACTGGGAAACAAAATAAGCTCTCTAGCAGCAAATTGCAGGTCTCTAATAATTCTTCTCTCGGCTTCCACGATAGCACACTACCGATTTGAGAGGCTACTGATCCCCAGATTTGTTCCTCTAATTCAGTCTTCTCTCAGACTTCTTAGACAATTTTTGCCTGTTGGATTGTGATTGCAGTGTGAGTTTACATGCATCTGAGTTCAGCCGATTGAAAACTCAACTCTCACCTTCTAAAATGGTTCTTCCTTCTGGATTCCCTGATTACATGATTGGCACCTTCATACTGGTTGCCTAAATAAATATAAAGAAACTAACAGGATTATTCTAGGTGTGCGTATTTCGTTCTCTCTTTTTCACATTTACCAGTCACTTAGAACTGCCATTGTGTCTTCTAAATATCGTTTAAATTCATCTTTTTCTCCACCCACACTGACCTAGGGCAGATCATCATTATTCTTACCTGACTTAATGTTACAAAAGCCTAATTGATCTCCTTGCTTTCTACTCAGTCTATTCTCCACAGTGCAGCCACTGTAATATTTCCAAGGGTACGTTTGATAAATCATTTCTGTACTTAAATCCCAAAATGATCCCTCATTCATCTTAAAATGAAGGCCAATCCCATCAAGGTAGTGATCAAGGTCCTTTATGATCTGGCCCTGCTTCTACTGATCCTCAATTCTTGTCACTTCCACGCTTGCAAAGCATACTCCCTCAGCATCCTGAGCTTCCTTCAGGCCCTTCCTCTTCTCCTGGATCTCCACTAGGCTTTCTCTGCCTGGAATACTGTTTCCCACTCTCGACTCTGCCTTGATCTTGTAATTACTAATAATTCTTTAGGTCCCAAATTAGACATTTTCTCCTAGAAGTCTTTACTCCTTGATTACCTTGCATGGTTTGGTTGGCTGGCTCTGTACTCCTATTAGTAATCTTTACTCCCTTGTAAAAGTTATCATATTTTATTCAGTCATGTTTAACTATCTTCCTCTTATACTATACTGTATAATCTGTGGGGGGCAGCAACCATGTCTTTCTTATTCACTTTAAAAATTCTCAGCAATAAGCCATAGTCGCTAGAACATATAAATGTCTGCTTCTCAAAAGGTTATTACCTTGAGCTCTTTTAAAAAGTTAGTAGTTACAACATACAGTATTTTTTTCTTGATATCTCTGTTTCTTTAGTGCCTAGTATAGTGCTTAGTGTGTGTAAGGCCCTTGAGAAAGGATAGTTAACTTCAGACACTGATCAAGCACACTGCATGTTACTAACACCAGATGAAAATGCCTAATGAGAATCGTTGCTATGCCCGTGTTTGTACTCAAGGTATGTAAGTGATTTTTAGTTTATTGGTGTTGTTCTTTTCATAATTACATACGCGATGGTACCAAGCACATATTATTTCTAAATGAACTCCGAATACTTCTTAAATAATATCTGTAAATGTTTTCCTAGTTATTTTAGGGAAATAAATAATTCACATACTCAAAGTTGAAAAAAAAATTGACAAATCCCCATAAAAGCAATAAAAATCATTACTGTTCCAAGATTCAGTGGTGTATTTTAAGATAAGAGTTGAAGAGGCCTCCTCAGGGAATTGTGATAGCAGGAAAGCCAAAGAATTTCCCCTATAAACTTTTTGCTTCACAGAACTAAATGTTAAATAGCTTCATGGTTAGAAAACGTATTCTCCCTCTCACTAGCAACATACTTCTCTGTGGCCTGGATTATCACTTCCTAAATCTGTGGTGCTACAACCTTGAGAGTGCAGTGCAGAGATGTTTCTGGTACTTTTCCTCATCCTTGTAGGGAATGTCTGAAACATTCCCACCAAATCCTTCATGTCTTTGTTTTCCATTCTGGAGAACATATGGTGTATTTCATCCAAAAAGAGTTCCTGTCAGGCAGTTGAGAGACCAGGATATCCTGTTTTAAATTGGGGTTATCTGGTGGGAAATGCCACTTTAAAAAATATATCTATTATTCAGTGTCTTATCATGGCGATATTCATAAAATTTGATGAAACAAAATATGGTAATACAACTTTTTAAATATTCTTTACCATGCTGGAGTCACCCCAGGTTTTCTATCCCCAAAAGAAAGAAAAACAATGACTCTTTGGAAATTTCTGAAGTAGTACTGAACAAACACATTTCAACTTGATTGATAAAGTCCTACAACTTGGATATTGAGTGATGGGAACGAGTAAGAGGGACCAGTGCTCCTGAACAAGCCATTTAATGATGTGAGCACCTTTTGGAAAGGCATGTTTTTGCCATTTAGCATAAAATAAAAATTCAGCAGCCTTGACTAAGTGAGAGTGTCTGCTGTCAGATAGAATACAGTTCTTTCATTAACATTCAGTTGAATTCTGGAGATGGTCCAAGCTTGATGGAGAGCTGCGTGAAAACCTGATTCCCATTTGTTGAGTTTTCCCATGTCTGAAAAGCTGCTGAATCTGGCATCGCTGGAACTACTGTTTATTAAAAGAAAACAACCGTCTTCCACTGAGATCGGACCATTCCTGTTACCTTGATATTTTGTTGAATTGCGTAAGATGCTCTGAAAAAACAAAAAGTTTCCTTTTGTATATTGAAAATATCATATTAATTTTCTTTGTAAAAACTAATGAAAGCATAGAATTTCTCTAGGGTTCACATATAGCATTTTTAATTGAGATTTCCCTTATCTGCTTAGACTAACATACATACTACATAAAGATAATAGCAACTTAATCTGAAAGATTTTTTAAAGAAAAATCTAGTTTGATTTTAAATTTGTATTTGATTTAAAACTTTTATAACCTACAGTTTCATATTACCATGTTTACATTGTTATTTCTTATATTCGGAATTCTACAGCCATCCAAAACACATATAATATGCATATATTCAATGACTTGTGTATTACCATAAATTTGATAAGTTAATATTTTTGGAGAGTTCATTTAGTGAGTCTAATTCACTTTTTAGTATAATATAATACAAGTTGCTAATGAGATAATCACTGTTTTAAGCAGTGCTGTGGTGTTCTCTTTGTGTGTGTGTGTGTACCTATCAAAACACCAGCAACTTTACAGAGGAATTGATATGTGTTCAACTATGTACATTAAAGTTTTTAATTCTACTAATTCATATAGGTATAAGCAGTCACAGGTCGAATCTGCATAAGACCCTCCCACTTCAAACAAAAAATAAATTTTGTTGTGTTGTTATGCTACTATGGATTGACATGTGTTAAAGTTTCCTATTTAACATTTTTTGTTTTAATTTTAACAACAACACCTGTTCCCATATTTGCATATCTCTGGCACCTATTTAAAGAGCTTATGTCACAGACTGGAACTCAGTTCACAGCGTGGAGGGAGAAGTAGTTAGGCTCCAGGGATTGGAGAGGTGCCTTACCATTCATTAAGAAAGTTATATTAGTGCCCCACCTCTCTTCAAAGCAAAACCTTAGCTAACGAGCCTCCTTTTTTCCTTCTAAGATACACTGACTAATTCTGCACAAATCTTAAACAATTCAGTACATGTTACTAGCTTATAACTTGAGTGGAAATGTTCTTGGTGATATAAAGGTATGCATCTTAACAATTTCTATCTTTAAATGTATAATAAGCATGATGTAGGGAAACTTTTTGTCAGCATGTTGACTAAATAAGAGTACAATAGATTTAATTTTAATTTTTTTAAAGTTCTCTAACATCATCTACTAAATGCGGGAGTTTCACTTTGGCATTTATGAGCCATGTTCAATAATGCGTTATCAACTGGAAGATCCCAAATTTAAAATTTTCCTCTTTATCCCAAACTGACTCCATAGGGCAGTTATTGAGGAAAATGTTGTCTCACGTCAACATTGTGGACTAACCCTGCCTTGCTCTTTATTTTCAAGGGAGACAGCAGAACTGATAAATATTGTAGGGACTCTACTATAAAGTACCTGAGGGTGGGATTTGCTTCAGGATATTTATTTGAATTGAAAAGAACAAATGTCAAATGATTTTTTACTTCTACAACATATATACACTTCGATGAAAACCTATAGTACAATATAATCTACAAAGAAGAATTCTGTAAGAGAAAGGACTTCAATTTCTATATCATCGGACATTTTGGTTCTGAGGGAGTGAATCATTGCTTTAAATTTCCTCTCAAACAGACATTCAAGGTCTCAAACAGCTATCCTTGTTGACCGGCTGAAACCCACATCCTAATTGCTACTAAAATCAATAACACACTTATTTTATGTGGGGCTTATGTTCGACACACACCCTGAAACTCTTTCCTCACATAGTTTTTTGGAGTATTACAGCACAGTCTAGGAATGTTATCCATTTCAATAGAAGCATCCTAACAAGCTTGACCTCAGAATGATCCTGAAATTTACAAGCTAAATACAACAATTAAATTCTAATTCTTGGGAATAAGACCAAAACTATATAGATGATGCAGAGAAAGGAAGATTACAGTTGCTTAGAAAATGCTTGGTACGCATGCAGTCAGGTTTCAGTTGTGTTCACAATTATTGCTATTTGACTTACCAGTTACAGTTTATCACTGACTTGCAGTATAGGGGAATCAGAGTTCATCTCATTATAATTCATGTTCTACTCAATTTTACTTAATTCTCTGTGGTTCAGGCTAATAAAAGAGTGCCTGAGAGGTGTTGTTTCCTCCTGACACCGACTGTGTGGTATTTTCCCACTAGCTCTTCTCTAATTCACTGGCACCAACTAGACGTCCAACAATTTAATTCAGTCCTGGCACTAACTACCTAGAATTAGTGCAGGCCCCACAGCTTAAGCGTCCAATGCCACAAGACTGCCCCAACTTCAGGTGTTGGTCTGATGTCTTAGGCTACTTGTACTTCTGACTGACTGGCTCTAAATCAGGGATTCCCATGAGCCCCTCCTCAGCTTCAATAATTTGCCAAGAGAACTCACAGAGCTCAGGAAGAAATTTTACTCACATTTACTACTTTATTGTAAGTCCTACAAATGAAACAGATGAAGAAATACATAGGACAATGTCTAGGTCTGGAGCACGGGTCTGGTGGAATGGGGGCACCACCTTCCCAGCACACAGATTCCTTTACCAACCCAAAAGACCTCTGAACCCTGTCCTGTAGGTGTTTTATGGAGCATTCATTAGGTAGGCATGATAGATTAAATCATTGACCATTGATGATTAACACAATCTCCCTCCCTTCTCTTGCTCCCAGAGGTTGGGGGTTGGGGCTGCAGGTTCTAAATTCTAATCAAGGAGTTGTCTTTCTGATAACTGGCCCCCAACCCGAGGCTATCTAGGGGCCTGCCAAGGGTACCTCATTAAGACATAAGACAATTCTATCACCCTTATCACTCAGGAAATTCCAAGCATTTTAAGATCTGGGAACAAAGGAACTTGGGGACAAAGACCACATATTTTTTTATGATACCACAGTACCTATTATAAGCCAAGTAGAGAAATTATAAGTAAAAGAGAGTTAATTGAAATCACATTTAGCTTTCTACATGATTTCTGGTTTTAAGTCACTAATATTGAATACTGAATTTTGTATATGGCAGACACTTGAGTATTTTTAAAGGCCAAGGCCTCTGGACATTAGGCCCAGGGTAGAAACTGGGCTGGACCAAACTGACCATGTTTTCTATGCGTGATTTTGTCAGTTGGTACCTGTGATGCTAGCCACTACCCCCAGTTCCCTATAAGGCTCGGTTTTTCATGTCTCCAGTTCTCTCCAACCCTCAAAAGACATCTTCAGCATCCCCTGGAACTATCCTTCCATAGTTATCCACCTTTCTTCATCTCTCAAACATTTCTCCATGTACTTCTTTCTCCTTATGCTGTAGTAATAGACCTGTCATACCCCGAGGACCTTGCATCTACAGGGTATCTCAAGTGGTAGCACGTTATTCTCATACATTTTGGTGAGAGCGATATGGTTTCATTTCGTATTGCTCTTCTTTGCCATTTCCGAACTGTTACGCCTCCACTCTATTTAACATTTATATAGGACTCTTTCTTTTGGTAACTTTTGCCTTTCGTACTCGGGCCAACTCATCCTAATTTCCTGCACATGTGGACAACCAGTGGCATTCTTTTCCAAATAAAATTCAGCTAGAATCCGGTGAGGTTTCAACATGCCACCAGGACTGGTCATGAAACTTGAAATTTCCAGTCCTCTGACCCCACTGTCTCTCATTCAGTCTTTCCAATCTCTCTTCCTCCTCCTTCTTTCTCTCTCTCATTATGGTCCCTGGCTCTGATAACACTCTTTCTTGTATCTTAAATGTCCTATTCTTCTGGTTTAGTTTCTTTATTTACATTTGATAATTAACCAGTCACAACATAACAGTTGCATCTTCCATTTAGATCACATCCTGGATGCATAAAATTTCAGGAGAGTCGTGTTCCTTTTGCTAAATACATTTGTCTGGTATTAATATTGTGGTCCCTGCTTTTGTGTGTGTGCTTACATTTGCCCACACCTCTTAGACCCTCTGAAAGTGCTCTCAAACTCACTGTCTGAGAGGGTTTTATTCATTAATATATACTGTTTGGAAAACACAAGAAAGAGAAACTCAAGGACTTAAAATTTGGCCTTGTCCAAAAAGTATTTAGTGATTTCAATATGTTCTCAGAAGCAATTCCCACTAAGAAAAACTCAGGATCCAGGACTGAATTTTTTCTGCCTTTCATGCCTGAGTCTCACTCAGTCAGATGACTAAAAAGAAGTCTCTTGCCCTGGCTGGTGTAGCTCAGTGGATTGAGCGCGGGCTGCGAACCAGGCATCGCAGGTTCGATTCCCAGTCAGGGCACATGCCTAGGTTGCAGGCCATGTCCCCCAGCAACCACACACTGATGTTTCTTTCTCTTTCTCTCTCTCTCTCTCCCTCCCTTCCCTCTCTCTAAAAATAAATAAATAAAATCTTTAAAAAAAAAAAGATTTAAAAGAAGTCTCTTGTTAAAATAAATTATCATAACAAAGGAACGCCTAAGAGATTAGACCTTACCCTGTTAAAAAGTAAATTAAATGAGAGCAGCAGAAGGAATCCAGTTCTAGGGGGGAGAGATGATCAAACAATCAGGAAAGTGTTTGATCTGGGGGTTGGGTACCTCCTATAATTCCCTATTTATACTATCCACCCTGACCCTCTTTCCATAGGCTTCTCCCATCATTTTTAAAGCCCTTGGGATCCTTTAAATACAGAGAAAATCCAAAGTAGCTCTGCAAAAGAAAGTAGAAATAGACAATAAATACAATTTATTTAACATCATTCTTAACACAAATACTTGGAATAAAAACAGTAAGATACATTGGAAGGGTTTTAAACAGTAAAATATGCTTTTGAAAGAATATACATTTGTTCTAATTGAAAATTTAATGTAGCAAATAATTCTCTGGAGACATCTTAAGGCAGAAGTAATCTAGATTTCAGATTTGTAAAACATACCAAAATAGTATCATGGCAACAAAAATACTGTTATTTTGATACTTATCAACACCTTCTGGCATAATAGAGCAGCGGAAGCCAGGATCACCTCACCTGTAACTCTCCAAAGGGGAGAATGTGCTCCTAACCACAGATTTAAACAGTCTGGTCTCTTTAATGGTGTCTCTAGATGATGGCATGATGTCAGAATTTTGGGCATAATAG
The DNA here is from genome assembly GCA_004024845.1 of Tonatia bakeri. NCBI lineage: Eukaryota > Metazoa > Chordata > Mammalia > Chiroptera > Phyllostomidae > Tonatia > Tonatia bakeri. The sequence continues at coordinate 263,178 of PVIA01001326.1, read as the reverse complement.
TGCCAGCACCTTTTGGTTACCCCACCCATTTTACCTTTCACCTCTCTCTCAAATGATAACCGATAGTGTTTCAAAATTCTTACAATAAGTGTATTGAAGTTGAATAATAACCAATCTTCTCCAGTACATATCTCTTCTTTAAGTGTGTAATTATAGCAAAAGCATAGTGTTTAATACAGATCTCTAATAACAAAGATCTCTAATAATATGCAACACATGTTTATACCAATACATGTTATAATAATAATCATGTGGTACATACAAACTCTTCAATCACATTAAGAAATTCAAATTTTGGGTGAACAAAGGAGGAAAAGGCACTCAAGTCCTCAAGTACATAAATATTAGGACATACACAGAGTAAGTACAACAGGTTTCTTATCAAGGGGGGCAGAAGCTACGCAGAAGCACCAGATTTGAAAGGGCCAGATACCAGAACAACAGCTCAAAACTGGGAAAGGGAGGTTTTCCCCTAAAAGGACAGAGGTTAACTGTTCTTGAGACCAGCAGAGCCGGGGCGAGGACAGCCAGTCGGACATGACTGGGCGTTGCCGGAAGTGCTCTATAATACAAAGAAAGGAAGTGAGCGTCCTACTTCTCTCTCTGAAGCCCATGGTGCTCATAGAAAAAATGGACAAGAAAGAAAATAAAAGACTAATATCACTTAGAAATTTTGATGCTATTCCTAGATAAAATATTAGCAAATAGCATCCGGCAGTACATTAAAGGATTAGTCACTGGCCAATTGGGAATCAGCCCAGAAGTCCAAACTGATCATTTAAAAATGCATGAATAATATTCAGCATACTAATAAGTCAAAGGAGAAAAAACAAATGATGACTTCAACATTTGAAAAAAAATGTTGGTACCCATCTTTTACTCAAGAAGAAAAACTCTTAGAGAAATACAAATATATAGAAATTTCCTTCACATGAAAAAATATGTATGCCAACCAAAATATTAAACAAAGTCAGAAATCTAACAGTGATGCCCGCTATCATTGGTAGAGTTTAAGACTAATTGAGAAATGTAAAATTTTGGTACAAAGGGGTACAACCCTTATTCTTATAAGACTACAGCAATGATATAAATTCCTCTTACAATAATCTATAAAGTAAGTAAACTCTTGTTGCATATTACAGCATAGCTTTTTATAAACTTCGTGTTTCCTCCAGAACGATAAAATCTGAGACTTGGATGGGAGATGTTGGGAAAATAACCATAAGGAAATATTCATATCAGGTTTTAAATTATTTTTATGAAGCTACAATAATTTAACTAATGTGGTACCAGTAAGAGAATAGTGCAGAATAATCAAGAAATAGATCAAAACCTTTACTGGAATTCACCATATGAGATGGCATTGCCAGTCACCGAGGAAATCACGATTCTTCAGTCACTGATGCTTTGAACAGTGACATACCCATTTAGAGAAATGAAGTTGGATTTCTCCATCAAATTTAACACCTGAATTAATTCCAAATGACCTAAAGGTTTAAGTGTTTTTTTAAAAAAGATGCAACCATAGAAGTAATGAGATGAGCTGTAACTGAGTATTATGATGATCTTGGATTAGGAAAGAATTTCCCAAGCCTGACACAACCTAAAAGTCGTGAAAAAAAAACCTGTTCCTTATTACTGCATCCTAAATTAAAACATCTATGTGAACAAAGAAATTCTCAAAATATTAATAAAATATATTTGCCGCATATAACCCATAAAGTACACTAACATCCTTCAAATAAAAGGAGCATATTAATATATAACTTCTTACATATTAATATGGTAAAGAAGAAATCACTTATTAAGTGGGCAAAGGCTATACGCAGATGACTCATACCTAACATTAAATAAAATATGTTCAATTTCATTGAACAAATGAAAATTAAAATAACTGAGAAATGTAACTCCTTACCTATTCGAATAGCAGAAGACAGAATGACTGGTGCCATCCAGTTTGAATGAGAGTGAGGGAACGGGCAGTTTCACACGGTATTGCTTGTATTGTAACTGAGTTCAGTACAGTATTTTTGGGAGCAACTTGTCAACACATGCCAATATTTTAATTGCCAACAACCTTTTAAATATAAACTCCAATTTTAGGAATAAGTGCTACAAGAGAAAATAGTGTATAATGCATACTTAGTTGTGTATGTACAGAATTTATGTTCTTTTAAATTCAGAAATTTGGGAAAAACCTGCGTTGTCATCTTTAGGGACTGGTTAAATAAGTTTGCTACAGTGCATATTCTAAAATTTGACACAGTGGTTAAAAGTAATAAAAAGGTCTACACATTCCATTTTGGAAGAGGTTCATGATAGGTTGCTAAATGAAAAGGTAATAAGATGTTCTTTATTATATAACCTGTCCACTGTAATTCATTTGGATAGGGCATGTATATCTTTAAAGTCAGAGACATTTGCATAAGCCTGTACATCAAATTGTTAACAGTTCTGATCCCCCAAGAATTAGATTCGGAGGAAGAGGGCAGCCTGGGGAGGGACAAGAATCCTGTGTTCTGCTCTGTCTTCTTCTGTGTCTCAAATTTTTTATTTTAATTTGGGAGCATGTATTCCTTTTAAATTAAAAAAAAATACCTACAAAAATCTAACAGATCTTTGCTAAAAAAAACCCTGAAAATAAAACTTTGTGTTTTCCATGTTTTCTCATTCTCTTTGAGAAAAAGTTCTTTCATTTGTACTGACATGTTAGATTTCTAGCAAAAGTTAACTTTATGAACAAGTTAATAATCTCCGTTTTGAATTATTTATATGCACTTTGAAGCTTTAGGCCAGCGAGGGCAGCCTCATACTTTCCTCCCCTGCAGATCTCCAGCCTCCTCTGACACCACGGCCCGCTCCGTATTGACGAGGTTCACAGAGTGGAAAGAACGTTAGATTCCAGGTGGAGGCTGCGCTGTGCCCTCTTATCTGTTACATGAGAACCATGAAAGGCAGAATCAGTGAATTCGGCTTACAAGTGTTTAGCCATCCCAAGGCTTAATGGCCACGCAGCACAGAAAAGTAAATGTGTAGCAAACTATTTGTAGGAAGGGTTTTTGATTAAAGTTTTTTTTTCTCCTGCTTTGGCATAGGTTTAAGGGCATGCCTCACCTCCTACCTGCCTCCACCCACCCTTAGATGCTTGTTTGCTCCTTGGGAAAATCAAGAATTTGATTTTAAGTCCATAAGATGACTGACTGTCTGCTCCTGGTTCCTATTCTGTCTAGAAGTCTATTTTAATTCCAGTGTAACTTGAGAAACTTGTTTGTTGCAAGAAGGAAATACAGCATTTATTTTGGCCAGTTCCCACCGAGTTAGCTCCAAAGAGCACTCATATGGATCCAGTCCCTCGAAGCAATTCTCGTCTCCTTACAGTTCTCCTGACCAGAGACCTAGAATGAGCATCATGCCAGACCAGAAGTATAGCCCAGGCCAGGCCAGAATTTCATAGATTCCTAAAAAAGAATGTACCTGTGCTTCCATCCATCGCATTACTGATATTTGCCTGAGGTACAGTAGCTATGTGATTTTCTCTTTTCTAAACTGTGACTCTAATCTACTGAGTTATGTTTTGCCTTTGTGCCGAGCAGATCTCAGTAAAGCAGTCTGTAATGTTTTCTAAATGTTCTCGTTGTACATTCACCACTGGTCTGTCAACTATCTGGCACATTCTTTGACCAAAAATCTGGCAGGTGTGAGTGGCATTGGTTTGAGTTATTTCCTTTATCAGCCCTTGCCAGAGGTGTGATGCTGTGAGAACCATTAAACCATGTCTCATCTGTTCCCTGTGTTTCAAAGACTCATTCTTTATGAAGCATGACCCAGACCTTCCAAGGCTGGAAAAAGGAGTCAACGCTGCACTTCAAACATGATCAGGAGACAAAAAAGACACTGGTCAAAACAAGAGAACTGGAGGGACTTTACCCAGCATGGCGTAGCATTTTGCCATGCATAGTCTGCCTGTTTCTAGCTTTGGAAACTAACCTGCTGATGGACCTGTTGCTCCCAGGATGAAGGAGAAGACAGACACCTAGGCAAGAAGGAATAAATTCTCTTTTTGCAATATGCTTTGTTATTGTGGTTACAGCGCAGTGCGGCCCCTTCATCAACACATTTCTAACTCCTGATAAGCATGTGGATATTGAAAAGACAACCAAGATTTTATCTTTGGTGACCTCAGAGCCTCATGCTGCAGGGAGGTAATATGAAACAACACTCTCCTGATCAAATTTCCTTTTTTTTTCCCATTTCCTTACCTGAAAACCCCTAACAGCCATTTTGGTGCAGAGATCATTTGATGGGTTTATCTTGAAGGAAGAATGATGCGACAAAGGCTTATATGTTTTCTTTTTAATTTCTGAAGGTCCTCGAAAACCCTCAAACTGTGAAATTTTATGTTGAGGCAAAAACTACCAGTCCTGCTATAAAAGAAGCGTAATAATATTGAAGGGGTAGGAAGCGTGGCCACACCTAGGATGTAAGGCAGGGTATAGGCTACTCAACCTGCCACAACAAAATAACATGAACCAGGTGGATAAAACAGCAGAAATTTATTCCCTCATAGTCCTGGAGGCCAAAAGTTCAAGATCAAGGTGTTGGCAAGCCAGCTTTCTCTTGAGGCCTTTGTTCTTGGGCTTGAAGATGCCCGCCTTCTTGCCGTGTCCTCACCTGGTTTTCCCCTCTGTACGCACACAGGTCTAGTGTCTCCTCTCTTCTTCTAAGGACATCAGTCATGTTGTATTTGGGCTCCACTTTAAGGACCTCATTTAAGGCATTTTACCTTAATTGCCTCTTTACACAGCTCATCTTCAAATATGGTTATAGTTAGGTACTGAGGGTTGGGACCTGAGCATATGAAGGGGGAACAATTCAGCCCATAGCAAGTAGTGACAGAACATGCTCTAATAAGAAGGTATAGAAACAGAACAAATAGTTAAAGATACACTGTCCATCTTTTCCTGCTACCTTGTAGTTTTAATTTTTTGTTGTTGTAAATTTGGGGGCTTGGATAATTGAATAACTGGCTACTGTTTTTCTTCATGACCTTAGTGAGGCCCATGTATTGTATAGTGCTTTAGTTTCCACTTGTATAGAAGGCAGAAAACATCTGCTCAGTCACTTTACAGAGACTCAGTGAAATAATAGGTGAAAAATTTCTTTGAAATGGTTAAAAAGAAGATATTCTGTTGAAAAGTGATAATATTTTTATACCAAACTAATTTTCACCCTGCATCCAGCACATGACAGGAGCTGAAAAAGGCCCACTGACTGATGGTGAGAGTCTAAACATGGCTCCCAGCTTTTAAGGGGAGTGTAATTCTAAGAGGATACTTTTGAAATTCAGTTCTAAATATTGTGCAGGAAGGAGAAATGGCAGAAACAGGGTGGCCACCCAGTGTGCTGTTACAGAACACCAGGCGTGGTCCAGTCGTGCCAGTCCAAAGACTGTGAAAATAGAGGGTTAAGGTATAGTGCACAGATAAGTATAGAAAGGAAGAAGTTTGAGTAAACAGGCCAGTCTTACAATATCCAAGGCACATTTCTTCCATATGGAATAAAAAAGTATATTTTTACAGGCTTTATTCAACTGTGATGTACAATATATTGCTTTGTCTGCAAGATTATTCTGTAGAATAATAATCTTTACTCTCAGAACTTTCATGGAATTGTTTTCAGGTTTTCTTCTTAGTTTCACTCTCCATTGCCTGTAGTTATGCCCTACATGACTACACAGCAGAGACTGAAGCGCTCCTTATTTTCCTTAGCGCTCAGGTTTTCCCATCTCTCCTCGTGACCACCACCAAGAATCCCTTCTAGTATATTAGGTATTTCCCCACACATTTTCTTGTTTCTTCTTCTACAGTTTTATCATTTCTTTCTTGTGCTGAAAATTGACCTGGACTAGCTTTCTGGACCTCATAAAGTGGGTATGGTAGATTGTTTTGAAAAACTGGCTATATTATTATCCTTCCTATAAACATATTCTTACAATGTTATTTGGCAGTTCTTTCCATTAAGAGATGGATTCCACCCTTCTACCCCTGCAATCTGGGCTGATCATGTGATTTACTCTAGCTAATAGAATGTGGCAGAAGTGACAGTGTGCAAATTCCAAGTCCAATCCTCTATAGATTCTTGGTTATCTGCTCTGTAGTAAAATTCCGACTAGCCAATGTCAGAATTTTGGGCTGAATTGCTGCAGGGTGACCTTATGTGGTAGGACTGAGTCATCCCAGCTGATTGTACTATATCGACTAAGGCCAATCAAGCCCAGAAGAACCAGTCAGTTGAGCTTAGCCCAGATTGCTGGCCCACAGAATCACAAGCAAAATAAATACATTTTTGAGATGGTTTGTTATATTACAAAAACTTATTCAATGAGCTACTTGGAAGGTTTGCAGAGTCTCCTTTCCTTGTCTTCTATAAGAAATATTTGTAGCAGTTTGATGCAATTCTTATTATCAGTGTGTTACTGAATAAAGAATAGAAAATAGAACAGTTTATTAAAGACATTTTAAATGATTAATTTTATCATATATTAATATACAGATATATTCTTTATTAATGGTATTTGGAACATCCCAGTATTCTTAAACATGCCAAAGGAAAAAGTCCAGAAGGTGCACTGTTTTCATTGAACTTCACTCTTCTTTACATCTCCTGTGAGTTCAAATACAAAGAGAATCTAGCAGGGAACAGAACCCAGAAAATGTTAATTTTCTTGATGCTGTCAAGGAGAGAACAGTGGCGTGGTGCCATTGCTGCTTTGGGGTCATAGCCAACCTGGGAATGAACAGCTGTTGTTATTCAGAAAAATTCAGACAATAATTCAGAAAAAAATTGAGAGGAAAAATGGGGAAAAAGCAAGCTAAATTGGAATAACATTTGAGACTGTAAAATATCTAAGGGTTCTTGAAGTGTTTAATATACCTCCAAATATAGTTTGGGGGTGGAGGAGGGAAGCAGGGTTTATATGTCCCTAGCAAGGCATGTGGGAGGCAACAGGGCAGAGTGAAAGAACAGGGGATTGGGGGTCAAGAAGAGTAAATTCTGGTTTTGGTTAAGGCAATAATTTTCATGTGTTCCCACACACAGAGAAACAAATACCTTTCAGCTCTGTTTATGAATCTATAACAATCACCATTTTAAACATATTGATGACCTGTATGTAAATATCCACTGATAGAGACAATTCCATACTAATTTTTTTCCTATTTTCCCTATTTTATAAAGCAGTAGCTCTCAAAGCATGGTCTGAGATCCCAGGGTTCCCAGGACCGGTGACGACTATAAGAATATAGCTGTCTTCCCTTACACTGGACATTGAGACGTTTGAAAATATTTAAAGGATTTTAGTCTTGTCACTCTTTTCCTTAATTTGGAAAATAGTTTTTATTAAGGATGTTATTTGTCATATGTAATCAATTTGCTATTGTTATAGTAAAATGAGTTATAAGTATTTATACTTGTTCTTAGTTTTAATGTCTAATATTATTAATAATGATAAGTATAACCCATATGAATAAAAATTCTTTGATATTCTTAATAAATTTTAAGAATAGAAAAGGAAAAAGACAAAAAGGAAAAGCAAAAAAAGATGTTCAGAACCACTGTTGATCAGAAAGTTGAGCCAGGTACCATTATATCCATTTAATAGATTGGGAACTGAGGAATTTTAAATGACAAAGTTGATTTATTAGATGTTGATCTAGAATGAAGAATTGTCAACTCAAGATTCCTTTCATAATTTAAGTTTACTTTTCCCCCAATGGGTTTTTGTATTTATAAAAATTTTTATCGCTCAAAATAAAGAGCAGTATAATACACTTTTTAAAGTATGTAGTTCTCTGAATTCTCACCCACGTCTTCCTTCATTTAACCATCATGATTGAAGGGCACAGAATATGCCACCCAAAAATACACCACTTTGACCGGTGGATTTTGTTTTGAGCTAAAAGCCATTGAGAACCAGCAGGTGCAGGGAGAATTTCTACTTTACAATTTACACTTGTAAAAGAAATTCCCTTGTGAAAGGTGTCTCCCTCTCCCACAGCAGGAAGAGGAGGACTCGTCTTCCAATTGACTTAAACCTGCATAAGAAACCTTGTTAAAACGCCCCTGTTTACCGTACCTTCCTGACCACCTTCCCCTAACTTGCCTCCCCCTGCTTCTCCCCTAATCCAGAAGCCCCAGACCCTGTTCCTTCGTGTAGCCTAAATTGGGGAAAGCCCAAATTCTAATCATGCCTTTGGGTTATTCACTGCCGGGTGTCCCCGTGTGTACATGCGCTCTGTACATTCGTTCGTTCTCCTTAATCTGCCTTTGGCCAATTTGATTTACAGGGTCCCAACTGAGAAGAGGAAAAGAACCCCCCAAATCACCATCAGGATACAACATTTCCATTACCACAAAAACATTCCCTCACGCCATTCCAACTCTCTTTACATTGCTGTTTGTATGGTTTGTCTTTTCCTATCCTTCCATATTTAACCTCCCTGTGTAATAATATTTGAAGACTTACTAGACAGTATAGCGTTGAATAATGTTTTAAAAATACATTCTAATAACCTCTGTCTTTTAGTGAAGGGCCATTTTTGCTGAATGTAATTCTTGATATATTTGGGCTTGGGTCTACCACATTTTCATTTAATTTGTATTTGTTCCCTCTGTTATGCATTCCTCTGTCTCTCCTTTCTTGATTTATTTGGGTTACTTGACCAATATTTTTATCTTTACTCTATTTTTCTGCAGGATTTTAGTGATCGCTCTAGAGATTTTAAGATATTATGTATATTATAATTAACTTTTATAACTATAATTATATATACATAAATATAATTATAATTAACTTTTTTCAGTCAACTTAAAATCAGTAAGTAGTCTACCACTTTGAGCAGAATTTAGAAACTCACAGTTTAGAATCCTTTTCCTCCCTTACCCTTTATGATATAATAGTCACATGCATTATGTCTGTATACATTGAAAACCATATCAGACAATGTTAAAATTGTTGTTTTTTTATTGTCAAACATAATTTAAAGAACTCAAGAGAAGAACAGTGTGCTATATTTATCCAGTTATTTACATTCTGTGGTGGTTCCTTTATTCCTGCCTTCCACGTTTTTCTCTGGTATCATTTTCTTCTCTCTGAGGAACTTCCTTTAGCAATTCCCTTAGTCCTGGTCTGCTTGCTTTTCATTTTCTTTCAACTGTTAATGTCCTTATATCACTTAAATTTCTCTAAGATACTTTTGCTTGATATAGAATTCTGAGTGAGTTTTTTCTATCAGCACTTTAAAAGTGTTCTTTCACCCTCCATTTTATCTTTATGAGAAATATAGTCATTCAAATAATTGACAATGCAGTATTTTTCTGTGGTTTCTTTCATGAGGTTTTTCCGTCATTAGTTTTGAACTATTTAATTGTGATATGTGTGTGCATGGATTTATTTGGGGTTATTCTGCTTAGGGTTTGCTGTGCTTCTTGAATTCGTAGGTTTGTGTCTTTCTTCTTTGAGCAATTTTAGCTATTATTTCTTCAAATATTTCCCAGAATAATGCTCCTTGTCCTCTTCTTTTGTGTCTTCAATGATACAAATTTTAAAGCTTTTGGCATTGTACAAGGTCCTGAGACTCTGGTCATTAATTTTTGAATATCTTTTTGTCTTTATCATTCATACTGGATAATTATCATTAATCTATCTTCAAATTCACTCTTTGTTTTGCTATTTTCTTTTTTTTTAAGATTTTATTTATTTATTTTTGGAAAGGGAAGTAGGAGGGAGAAAGAGAGAGAGAGAAACATCAATGTGCGGTTGCTGGGGGCTGTGGCCTGCAACCCAGGCATGTGCCCTGACTGGGAATCAAACCTGCGATGCTTTGGTACACAGTGTTTTGCCATTTTCATTCTGCAGTTGAGTCCATCCAGTGAGTTTTAAGCTTCGATTATTGACTTTTAAGTTCTAAAATTTTCTGGTCTTTATACATATCTTTTATTTCTTTGGTGGGACTTATGTCTTTCCATACATTTGAATGTGTTTGACCTTACTTCTTGGAGGATTTTTGTAAGACTTGCCTTACAATCTTCTCTCAACAATTCCCACAGCCATGTCATCTCAGTTTGGCTTCTATTGGTTGCCTTTTCACACAAGTAAACATTTTCTTGGTTCTTTATATGCTGTTATATCCTGGATATTTTGAACATTATGCTAGGATTTTCTGGGTCTTGCTTAAGTCATCTGGAGAATGTTGGTATTTTTGTTTTAGCAAGCAATTGACCTGGTTGGTTTCTGGTTGCAAGTTCTGATAAGCCTTATGGGAGTTGTTTCCAATATGGCTTGCTTTGTCAGTTCCTTTGCAGTGTATTTGGATCTGTCCTATGTGTATCCTACCCTGTAACTGAATCCTGGGTGGTGGTCTATCTTGCAGTTCACTTTCAAAGCTGGTAGTATGCTATTACATGTCAAAGCCATACATGTGCATCTTGAGAGTATTTTCAGGAGTTTATAAATGACTTTTTCCTCTGTGTGACCTCCCTAGAGCATTTCTGGCTCCCTGGAGCTCCTCTTTTAAGTTCTGCCAGAACTTAAAAGAAAGCCGGGGTATTATTTTTCTAGGTCTGTCATGTGCTTCCTACAATTGTGAGCAGTCCATGAACCTTGATACCCCAAGATAAGAGAGAGATAAAATGTAACAGGTGCTTGCCCCAGTGTCTTGGGGCTGAATCTCCTCTGATTTGTAAGGAAGCCCCCATATCCTCATTGTGTGTCCCTTAGTCATGATTGTTGCTGTTGCTTCTACTGCCACCACTGACCACACTGGACTGCTTGAGGACTAGGAGAGGGGAGAGAGGAGAAAAAAACTGCTAACAATAACATGGGGTTTTATCCCACTGCCTCTGACCATGAGAACATCGCTTTTCCTTCTTGCAAGCCAAAATCTGAAAACTTCTGGAACTCAGTCTGTATGCAAGAGTGTCCACTCTAGGATTTGTGGTCACACAGACCAGGTCTGGAGATATTAGAGAAAAAATAATATGGTAAGGTCACTGGTGGTACAGTGGCACTTAGAATTCTAATCTTCTTTCCCAATTTGCCTTCTACTGTTTCTTTTCAGAGTTCTTAAATAGCTGTTTATGCATTCTGTCCTTGTTTTATAGATGCATTCAGTGGAGGAATGTGTTTATTTCATGGTACCAGACACTAGAACCTTAATACAATTTTTTTTTTTTGCAACCATGTGAAAGTGCTGAAATGCCCAAGGTAAATCTTTAAAGATGGTTTTAGGGAAACATGATGGTCAGACTTCAGTTTACTCCTGTGACTTCTGTTTCTATTTGTGATCTTTTATTGTACTTGTTATCACTAATATCTCTGTACTGGCTCAGGAGGAGCTGCCCCGGCCTAAAGGAAGTTCATGCTTCCCTTGACTTTTTTATAGTATCTTTGAGACATAAAAGGAATGTTGAAATAAAAGTGCATTAAAAGTACATGGTCAAAATAATGAGAAGCCAAGACTGGGAGAAAATTTTTGTAGAAGGTGCATCTGTGAAGGAACTGTTATCCAAAATATACAAAGAACTCTTAAAATTCAACAATAAGAACCAACCTGATTTTTTAAAAAATGGGCTAAAGACCTTAACAGACACCTTACCAAAGAAGATATACACATGGCAAACAAGCATAAGAAAAGATTGTCTACATCACGTATCATTAGGGGTATGCAAATTAGAACAACAATGAGATGCCTATCAGAATGACCAAAATCCAAAACAGTAAAAACACCAAATGTTGCTGAAGATGTAGATGTTGAGGGCCGCCCTGCCTGGTCTCAGGAGGCTGTGACTGCTTGTGACTTAGGCTGAGTGAGAGACCTCCAGATCAGGAGCCACTAAGGAGACAAAACTTATTCCCCTGGCACGAATGCTACCTGTTCTGTGCCTGGCCTTTAAATGCTAGATCAGTTACCAATGACGGGTAAGACTCCTCAGGGAGGAGCGACCTAAGACAGAGGCTGGTCTCATTAGGCCTGTGGAATAAGATTCACGAGACTGTGGAAATAAATGAAGGGGCTGTGGAAAGGAAGGGGTGATCATCAACCCCTGCCCCCTCTTAGCCTGAGTCTTTGTACTTAGATGTGAAAAATCCAAGTCTCCTTGCTGCCTCTGTCTCCAGCCCTTCCCAGGGCTTAGCAAACAGCCTAAGGGGGCAGCTCAGACATGAGACGGCAGACCCCCAGGGTAATCAGGCCTAAGACATAGAATATGAAAGACCCTGTGAGATCTGCTTGCTGGAGGATGCTCTTTAATTAGAATATGAACTCACGGGCAAGAAACAGATCTAAGCTTTAAGTCCTGTAGTCTTTTTAAATGATAAAATCCCAAAATCTCTGGCTTAGTATCCCAGTAGGAAATCTGCTAGCACTTTTCAAAAGCTAACTACTTGTAATTTGCAAACTGTATTGGTATTCAAGAATAAAACCCTGCTTGTGCAGGGGGATGGGGCACTCACCGACTTGGAGAGTGGCCACTCCGTTTCTTTACTTCCCTACAGAAAACTGTTTCTGTGCATGATTATTTCTCGTGTTTTGATGAGCCATCCGCAGTGTGTGCTAAGTGTGTTCATAGCCTGCCGGGAGAGCCGGCTTCTGCACGCTTCATGTGGAGCAAGAGGAAGTCTCATTTACTGCCATGGCAATACAGGATCACACAGCCACTTAAGAAGTTTAGTATTTTTGTGCAAAGCTATGCATGTTCTTACCATCTAATTCAACAAAGAATTAAAAATGCATGTCCACATAAAAACCTGCACATAGATGTTTATGGCAGCTTTATTTATACTTTCTAAAACTTGAAAGTAACCAAGATATCCTTCAGTAGGTTGATAAACTGTAGTATACCCAGATGATGGAATAGTATTCAGCCCTAGGAAAAATGACCTACCAAACCATGAAAAAAAGGAGAAAATTTAAATGCAATATTACTAAGTGAAAGAAGCCAGTCTAAGAAGGCTGCATAGTGTGTGATCCCAACTGTATGGCACTGTGGAAAAGGGAAAAGTACAGATACAGTAAAAAAGGTGAGTTGTTGTCAGGAAACAGGAAAGGGATGAATAGACATAACACACAGGATTTTTAGAATATCCTGTGCGAAAATACTCTGTATGATGCTAAAATGATGGACACATCTGATGCAAACATTCGTCAAACCTATAGAATGTGTAACACCAACAGTGAACTCTAATGGGAACTATGGACTTTGCATGCGCATGATGTATCAGTGGGTTCATCAGTTGTAAAAAAGTACCATTCTGACAGGTGTTAATCATGGTACAGGCTGGGTATATGTAGAGGCAGGGGTATATGGGAGATCTCTGTAGCTTCCTTTTAATTTTGCTGTGAACCTAAAAGTACTCTAAAATTGAAGTCTTTTAGAAAGGGAATGTAATTCTGACTTATGTTATAACATGTGTGAAACTTGAAGACATTATGTTACCTCAAATAACCCAGACACAAAAGAACAAATATTTAATAATTTTACTGCCATGAAATACCTAGGATAGTCAAAGTCATAAAGACAGAAAGCAGAGCAGTGGATACGTGGGACCAGAGGGAGCAAGGATTGGGGAATTGGTGTTTAATGGATATAGAGTTTCAGTGTGGAATGCTAAAAAAGTTCTGGATAGATAGCATAAAAAATGTCAGTATACTTTATGCCACTGAACTGCACAATTAAAATTGGTTTAAAAGGTAAATTTTTTGTTTTATATACTTTACTATGATAAAAACAAAATCAAAATATTCAATTTTTTAAAAAAGTGCATTGGCAAATGAAGGAAGCAGGGTGAGGGTGATATGCAATCCTGTCATGGGTTGGCCAACTATGGCCCATCCATGAGCCAAACCAGCCATATCAGTTGATTTATTTATTGTCTATAATGTCTTTTTTACCACAACAGAGTGGAATAGTTGTGAGACTGTCTGGCCTTCAATGCCTAAAGTGTTTACTCTCTGACCTTTGTAGAAAAAGTTTGATGGGCATCAAACTAGATGGTCTGAACTGCTCATCCTGGGATTCCCTACAAAGCATCTTTCTGTTAAACTTCAAGCCTGACCTCCCATCTCTGAATGGGAGCCTATCTTCTGTAGACAAAATCTTCCACAGTAATAAGTCCTTTGCTTCTCCTTCTAAAATCCAATTTCTATTCATTTAACTGTTGCTGATAACTATTACTTTTCCAGGCATTCTGCTAGATGCTCAGATACACTGCTAAAAAGATGGATGTTTTTCCTGCCCTCATGAAGCTGTAAATGTAAAGCAGTTTTTGTAGATAGTGGAAGGCAATCTGTCCCTAACAACCCCTCATTGATCCTAAATCTACTTTATTGGGTAACATAGATCAAATATAGCAACTGTTCTACATGATAGAATATCTGCTCAGAAAATATTTTCCATGCTCTCTTAGAATCTTCTCTTGCCTCTTTATTTGTGATCAAGAAATAATAATGATGCAAGATAAGTCACAGATATGTGTGCTTCCTATCTCATTTTTGCATTATCTGAAAATGTGATCAAGACGGCATATCTAATTTGCTGGTATATTTTCCCAGACAGGAAGCATTATCCTTGATAACGAATAAAGAACTCATAGTTTCAGAACCTGAGGAACATTTTTCCAATATAAATGTGGCATTTCCATTTACTTTACAGGGAATAAATTCATGACAACTTCTAAGAGTAAGTGGACCCCCAGTAAAATTATTCAAATTTAAAATTAGTTATTCTTAAATTAAGAGTAAGTTTATTTAAACTGTTGAGTAGCATAAGCATTGAGTTAAATTCTTTCAACTAAGTGATTTATTTAATCCCATGAACTCTACTTCAGTGAATATTGGTATTGTATGGATTTTTATGGATTGCTCTTGCCTGTCATTTTTCTCAGCCATAAAATAATAGTACTTTTGTAGAAAAAAACCCATAATACAGATCAGGGACAATTTAATATACATTTTAATTTCAGACATGTTATAAAGTGATATTTATAGAAAATTGTCATAGATTTTGCTTTTTTTGTTGTTAAATATAAAAAATATGTAACAGGAAAGTCTAGAAACCATTTTGTTGAAGTGTTGGATTCTAGATTTAGTGAGACTATGATTTGTGTAATAGTTCAAAGGTTACAAAAACACAAGCTGAAATCTGGATTGGTAAAAACTCAGGGTCAAGTAAAATTCTGACTGCAAAAGAACACACTAGGGAACAGCTGGAAGGCGCCCTCTCTAAGTATGTCTCCTGTTGTCCATAGGGGCCTGTTGAGATATCTGGTTCTTGAGGGAGACATTTTTCAGGACTATAAATATTTTGATAACTGTAAAGTTTGATTTTATGGTCTATGGCTCCAAGAGAAAACAAAAATTTGCTCAATAATTTAAATAAAACAAAACAATTCATGTGAAGTCTCTTTAATATTTTCATCCTGTGACTTCTTCAAGAATTCTCAGCACCAATACATGTCCCATTTGGACCCCATATATCCAGACACAGAGGTAAACATTTCCAGGTTTGGACACATGAGAAATGAACTAGATTGCTTCCACATTTCAGTTTATCAGCGCTTACCAGCTTGTCTGCACCGTTTTACAGATGACCATGTTCCTCTTTTCATAATCTTTGACCATTCATTTAGTGAGTTTTACTGCTGATGGTCCAGGAGAATTAATCAGAAATATGTAGCTTTATATTTTAAATGCATTTATTTATTTAGTTATTTTATGATGAATATGCATTTTATAACAACTCTACTATTTAGGTAAATTCCAGAAATATATGGAATTATAAAAGCAGGAACCACATCTAATAATTTTCTTACTCTTCCCCACCCCCACAAAAAAATTAGAAAAATTAACATGGAGGAATGGGTGTAATAAAAATATGAAAATAAAGAAGTGTTCATAATGGGATTTGACATGCACTCAATTATGTTACCTAAAACATGTAATTTTCATAGATAATGATAATGCAAATCTTCATTCTTCCTTTTAGTTCTGGTGTGCAGAAAGCTCAGAGGCAAATTGTACAATTGAGTTAACTCTGCCATTCAGGTTACCTATATTCTTATATTTTTCTTCTATTTTATTTGCTGATTCTTTCTTCCACCATATTATCATGCTTCTTATTGTGTCTTTTTTCTAGGTTGCTTTAAGTCATTTTGTAGAGAACAAGGTTTAGGCAAATTCAGCATTGATAACAAACAACACGGTGTCATCACAAGATTGTAATTTGGAGGTTTTATGCACAACTAGCTAGGCTGTTTCTTTGAGAAATATTCCTAGCTACCCTTATACATTTTATCGAGACTGAAGTTCTCTCTTCAGACAAATAAAAATAGGAACTGATAGTACAAAGTACAGCTGTGAAGGATGATCTCAGAGCATTTATAAAGTTTTCTCTGAAATAGCGCAAATGCTGGCCAAACAGAAAGTACCAAAGCAAAATTTTATGACCCTGTTGGTTCCTTGTCTGATTTAATCACCTGGGAAAGGATCTATTCATCAGTAAGTGACCAGAAATGGGACAATGGTAAGTGAATGGTAATAAAACAAAGGATAAGGTAATTACGTAATTCATTCCTACATTTTTTATAACAAGTCCCTCTTTTGCCTCTTAGACATAAACAATGACAATGTAATATCATGAACTCAATTAAAATAGCAGGACAGCAAGGTAGTTGTATGGCCTTTACAGTCAAAATGATAAGGGTTCAAATCTTGGTTCTGTCTCTTAATTGTCTTTCGATCCTAATAATTTTCAACCCTTAAGTGTAAGTTTTGTCAATGTAAAATAGAAATAATAATATTACCTACCTTCATACAATTGTTGTGAGAAATAAATGATGTGATAGACAGATGATAGACATCCCACTAGCACAATTGCGAGTGGTCAATAATATTAGCAGCAATCATCATTGTTCATAAATATCAAAAGGCATGCCCTTTATTTGTTTATTTTAATGGAACCTAAATGTGTCGTTTGGGGGTACAAATTGGTAGGAAAAACTAAAAAGTTCCACATGA
Source organism: Tonatia bakeri (assembly GCA_004024845.1). Classification (NCBI taxonomy): domain Eukaryota; kingdom Metazoa; phylum Chordata; class Mammalia; order Chiroptera; family Phyllostomidae; genus Tonatia; species Tonatia bakeri. The sequence continues at coordinate 246,106 of PVIA01001326.1, read as the reverse complement.
CTAGTGGCTAAGATGACTGCAGTTCAACTCCCCCAACCAAGGGACCACAGCGGTCACAGGCTGACTGTTTTGTGTGTTATGCTCACCTGGGACTCTCAGAACAACTGGTTAAAACGCTGCCCCTGTAATCAACAGACAGCAAGGCCTCAGGAAGTGGGGCTTACTTCTCCTCAGGTCAAATCTCTGAGAAAAACCTAATGCCTTTAAAATCAAACAGTGTCTGCAAAAGATAATTCCATAATTTACTGAACAATTTTTTAAGAGAACATTTTTTCTTTTTCTTTTGACATGCCCACTATTTTCCTATAACCAACTGGAGGGCCAGAATCTCATTTTCATTCCAAAATTATTTGGTTCTTATATTTGTCCCACTTCATCATGATGTGATTCACAATCACCCAAATACCCTTTCCCGTTCTCCTGGGAGCCCTTCTCTTCTCTGCATGTTCCCTCCTGCTGCCTCCTTATCAGCATCTCTGATCCTGGGAATGTAGGGTTGGAAGCTAGAGTTTCCTTCTTATATATCTGAAAGCAAACGTAATACTCTTCCTTGCTAGAGCTTCCCGGGCAATATCCTTTCAGAAAGAAATGTTCTCGTTTGAGCTCACAGGTGAGCCGTCTCTGAACATTCACTCGTCGACCCATGTCACCTTCTCAGTCATTATCTGCCTTGCCACTCATCTTGCTAAGAAATATCTCTGGAGAGCCTGAGTAGGAAAGGTGCAACACAAAACTTAACATTATTCTTTCTAGAAAGATCACTAATTACAATTTCACAGAAAATGAATATCCAGCAACTGGGAATAGAAAAAGAAAAGATTGGAAAGATTTACTGAGTGGAGAAAACACTCAGAAACCTTCCTTCAAAATGTTCTGAAAAAGCTTTAAGTTCTGTGACACAATGCAACATGACTGAAGTGCAGAATGGCTCAGCTATTTACAGAAAGCTATGACTCAGGTGTATGTTTTCCCAAGAGTCGAATGGAGAGAAAAGCCTATGTTGGTGCCATTAATTAGCTCAGAGCTGTGTTTCATAATGAGGGGTGTTCGGGGTGTCCTATGTGCTGTGGAAGGCAAACTCGGGGAGTCTGATTTAGCTGTGGTCCCAGGCTAGAGGCAACAGAGAGAATGACCTGTGGGAAAAAATGTAATTTTTTGGAGTTCCAGAATCTAAGGAAAATGTTATGTTATAGAACCTACACTGATCTAAAGAAACTTTAGTCAAAAATTGACACTTTCTCTTTCTCATGATTTCATATGAAAATAAGGGGAATTTGTCTTAAAGATAGCAAGACAAGGGAAGAAGTACGGCAGGACCACAAAAATATAAGGAGAAGGGGCAGAGAGGAAGGCATTGGTTTTCTTTTTTGAGGAGCTTTGTTCATTTAGCTGACATGAATGGCCCTTAAATATTAAGAACAAATTAGGGAATGCTCAGCCTGGGTTCTCAGTTTGACGGGCAGAATACTGCCTTTAAAAGTAAAGTTTTAAATTGTAGGATATACGGTAACTTCAATTAGAATAGTAATTTTATATTAGAGATTCTAGGATGCCTTTCTCTATTGATAGCTAAGCATCATGAACAGTTAATTTCATTAGTTATTCATATTAAAATATTTCTAATTTTTTAAAAAGTCAGTCTTTGTAGTTAGAATACTCTGATTCCAACAATTTCCTTTTCAAAAATATGTTGATTACTTTAGCAAGGTAAAGTTCTCTTCTTGCTTTAGTGCATTATCAAAAGTTATCATAATTTTTATCAGATCATATTTTGCTATTCTAAATTCCCTTATCTAGTTGAAGAGAACATCTATCTTTTTAAAGTTGTCTTATGCTTAGTTTTTCCTGTTTTCTTATCAAGGAGAGTGTGCTTCCTTCTCTGCATCTGGTTCTCTGAGGATGCTCAGCTTTATATCCGTCGGCATAAACAATAATTAAATAGCCCTTCCCCCTTCCACGTTTAGGCAGACATAATCTAATCTGTGTTATGTGACAAGACCAATTAGTCTCGCCCACTCTCCAGCCTTCCATCCCTCCCCTCTCAGCTGCTACCCTCTTGGCACTCCGTCTCTTGTAGGCAGTAACGATGGGAACCAGATCTCCGAGCTGCATTCATTAGATGAGTGTGCAGGTCCAGATTGCATGAATGTGCTCACATCCTCAAGCAGAACTCAGACCCAACATTTCTTCTGGCTCTTTTCTCTCACCGTACTTCGTGTTTGTCAGAGTGTCTGACTGCAGAACTTCCTCACGGGCCAGAAAGAAAGGAAGGCTCTATCGACAAGATGAAGGCAAGGAGAAGGCGCAGAACCGGGCTGGACAAAATAGATGCAGAGAATGCCATTCCTTCTAATGGATGTGTTATTCTCTCCTAGCTTTTCACATGCAGCAACCTGCCTACTTCTGGCAGGTGCAGGGGAGGCCATGCCCACAGGTTCCAGGTGGTGGGTGGGCAAGGCGTGCCATAGATAATGCACGCTCAGAGCACTCGCACTGCCACCAGTCGGGTCACCTGAGATCCGAACGGGGCCCTGATGACAAAACACGGAAACATGGGACAGCTGGTGGCACACGATTCTGATTAGTCTGTTCTCATGTAGCCAGACTGCGGTCAGCACAGCTGGGGACAGTGTGTGACAGGAACGCTTGACCCATTAGATGTTGAGGGACCGAAGAAAGAAAACACTTAAGATTGATTTATTTTGTTTCTGTTATCAGAAGTAGTTTTCAGACTTTGAAAGTATCATTTTCAATATCTTAACTGCTAATGGAGGGGTGACCATTTGAAAATGAGCTATTGGGAATTGGTAGCTTAAATTTCAAAATGGGTAACTGCAAACATATGCTAATTACACCTGATAGAAAGGTCCTGAGTAACACTCTGGGTCAATTGCTAAAATAAACATTGGATTTTTTTTTTACTTTTAAAACTTCACTGTGTCCAGGAATAAACCCTGAGTCCCATTGCAAGTGTGCCTACTAATACGTGTTCACTGGGGAATGAGATCAGTGAGCTCCTGTTGTCTTAAAAGCCCAGATTCCCTTGAATTCATTGAAAGTTCCCTCATGCATGCATGGTTATGAGAATGAGACAGAGAGCGGTGGAAGAAGGAACAGAAAAATAGAACCAAGGTTGAAGCCTTAACAACAAATTCTCCTTTCCAGGAATTTGAGATAACACGATTACACACGGTGTGTCAGTTTGCCCCTCACGGCAAATTCCTGCTGAGTCCATTGTCATCTGCCGCTGAGCCATCACCTGCAGGAGCACAAAGGTACTTAATACGGGTTCTCAGCCCGTGTCCTTATGGCTAAGGAGACCTTGGCAGTGGCACTATTGATTCTGTGTTCTCACTGCCCCTAAACAGCGGACTTGGATCACTGGTGTGATCCATTATGTGGAAATTCCCATTGCTACAGGCAGTAAAATAAAAAGATTCAGGGCAGTCCTGTGGTTCACTGATTGGATAGAAGTGGCCCAAGAGCACAAACATGGATCCTTGGACACTGAGGCCATTCTCATGGAAATATTTCAGAGAGCTGCCTCTTTTTCTAATATACCTGGACAGTAAAAACAAGAGTCAGACTATTTTTTTTCCCTTCTCCTTCAAGTGGGTGTTAATGTCCTGTTGTTCAAATTTCAATTTAGTGAATTCTCAATATTACCTGTGTGGTACCATTTGTATGTAGCCCCAGCAGAGCAGCAATGAAGCATGGCAGTCTTCAGAGAGGGCTCTGCCGAAACGCCTTCAGCAGCCCCTGCACAACTCAAACAGCATTCCAGAAGCTGCTGAAGCCAGCTGGATCCTCCGCCTTCCCTTGACTTCTGGCCAGGCTCCATTCATATCCCTGCTAGTAGAAGGTTTTCTAAAGTGGCACAAAAAACTCATAGGCTTACAGAATCTATAAAACTATTAGAAAATATATATACCTGAGACATTATTGATCACCCAGTGCCTTGTATGCTTCTCACTTAGGTCAAACATGCAGAGCACGTAAAGAAAAACAAAACTGTACACAGCCAGGGCTTTGCCCTCATGGAAGGTTCTGTAGTTGGTGAACTGGGAAAATAATCCAAATTTATCATGTATTTGTGCTTCAGCGAAGAGGTGACACACATCTGGAGAGCCTGGAAGATTACACTGCCCGTGTGTCAGTACAAAAATGAGAGTCTTTCTGGAAAGTAACCATCAGTTTTTATCAAGGGTCTTAAAAATGTTCACGTCATTATAGGACCAATAATCCTAACTCTAATAAATACATAAAAATAAATAATATATGATATCAGAATGATATACATTATATTATTTACATTATCTATCATACTATTAAAATAATAAAATAGCATATTTTAATAAAAATACTAAAGACATCAAGAAATTAAATGTCAGATATTAAGACTAGGTTAGACTATGGCTATCTAAATATGATTATTTCTGAACACATGTCTACCCTGGATTTTGCATCAGACATATACAAATTATAAACTTAAACCATTAGATACTCCTATACAACATGGTTTTAAATGATCCCCATGTTTAGGATCTGGCTTTGGGTTAGGCAAAAGAAGGGCCTGAAGAGCAAAATCTAAGGAGGCACTTATATTCCAGGGCCTGCGAGAGTGGTGTCCACCCTCACACAGCCATGAGATCGAGTGACTGCTTGAATCGTGTGCCCAGATTACCTCTCTTGCCTCTCCCCAGGCCCAGTCCTGTACCTGGTACTCTGTACATGCCCCATAATACACACAATCAGTGCGCTATGGTTGGACAGATGGGTGGTTTTGGATGTTTTGCTGTTATACGGACCCTCTGATCACCATGCACATGCAACATTATAAACATACTTGACTTTTTTCATGGGAATCAACGAGAAGTGGTGGGATTTCTTGTGTTTCCTCTAGGAAGTTGATATGCCCTATGCTTAATCTTTTAATAGTATTTGAGAATTTTCATACATATTTTTCTACCTATTTTAGTCTTTGTAATATGAGGAACAGAAAATCTGGTTGTTTCTATTTTCATTACTTAGTGTTAGTAGTATTAACTATTTTACTACTTGATTTTCCATTGTATTTCATGTGTGTGTGTATTACCTGTTTGCCTCTCAGCAGTTTTTTCATTAAAGATTTGTAAGTTTCTCATAATTTAAAGTTATATACTCTGCCTCCCAGATATGTTATACTTTTTGTTATCTGTATGTATTTGGCATGTTTTGCTATGCTAAATAAAAATAGTTTAACAGAGTAATAATGAATACTTTTGAATGTGTCCTTTGTCCCAGGAACTGTTAAACCTTTATAATTATTTACATATTTAATCCTCACAAGGGGTATATTCAATTATTATAGTTATTTTACAGTGAATAAAACCAAGATGCGGAAAGACTAACAGGTAATGTAACACACTCCAAACTATTCAGCTCTTAGGGGCCAGCCAGATTTCTTGCTCAGGAAGTCAGGCTGTTGGTTCTAAACTCTCAAATGCTGCCCTGCACGACCCCTTATGACAGAATGGACAGTAATAAAATTCAAATCAAATCTATTTGAACATTTATTTTTTACTATCTGTAGCAGTCTTATTTTTTTCTTATTTTGGGGTTTTGTTTATTTGAACATTAAAATTAAATTATATAATAAGTGATACTTAAGATATCAGATATTGATATTTGATAAACTAATGTTTTAAAATACTTAATGCCTCCATCATATTACATTTACTCAAGAATGATTTAAAAGTGAAATACTCCCAAAATTAGATCATTTGTCTGTCTAGAAAATCATGTATTTTATTAACATTATCATTTCATTAAATATAGTTTCTTGTAACCTTTTGTGACATCTTGATTCCTGTTATATACTTTTCTTAATTTCTAACTTTCTATATATACTTTATTTTTTATCCAGGTTGTCTAGCTATTATTGCTTCCTTTAAATATTTCAAATAACCAACCATTGGATTTATACATCACTGGCTGAACTCCTCCGACTTGCTTGGAAGACCATTGTGTGTTGTTAAAGAAATCCTGGCTCCTTCTCACTCTGGGGCCTGCCGCAGAGTTGCACAGGTGAGATGCAGAGCAATTACCAGTCAGCAGCTTCAATGTAAAGCTTCCATGTGTGTTTAGAGGCAGTTTCCCAGAGACCTTCATTCCTGTGCATTTTGTGAGCAGAGACATGGTGGCCTTTGTCCTGCACTTCTTTTCAAGGATATTATACATCGAACAGCCTTGGAAGATAGAAATCCTCTGGAGGAGGGAGCAGATTTGTTTACTGCCTAGCATAATAAAGATAATTTCTCACTTTGGCACATAAGGCCAGGCAGGCTTGTGTGCAGTCCATTCTGAAAGATTTGGGTCCTGCCATAGGGTTCCTCAGCTGTGATGCAAATGCACTTAAAACTTGAGGTCAAGAGGAATGAATACAGCCCTAACCAGTGTGGCTCAGTGGGTTGAGTATCATCCTGCGAAGCAAAAGGTTGCCAGTTCGACCTAGTCAGGGCACTTGCCTAGGCTGTGAGCTTGCAAGATGCAGGCAATCAATCTTTCTCTTACACATCGATGTCCCTCTTTCTCTTCTTCTCTCTCACTCCCCATCTCTTTAAAAATAAATACATAAAATATTTTTTAAAAGAGCAACTGATACAGACATGATGCTTCTAAAGCCCTTGTCTCTGACCCCATCAGTTCTGTGTCTTCTACTAGCTTCCATAAAATTATAGCAGTCCAACATGCTAGTTTTAAAGTATGATCAATAAAATCCCACAGCCTTCATAGTTCTTGATGCTGACTTTTAATGTTATGTTTATACTGAAATGTTTATTGCTTTCTCTTTCTGGTCTGTCTTAATACATGCGGCATATCTGCCCTACCTGTAGTCTGTGGGTCACTCATTGTGCCTCAGCTCCAGTTTTTTTTATGATTACGACCTTCTCTTTTAGTTATTTCTGTGGACTCCCAGAGTGGCATTCATGAGTCCCTGACTGCCTTTATTTGATGGCGGACCATCTCAGCTGTCCTCAGATTAAGTAGAAAATTCATCCTCCATTTTAGCTATAGTGAAATATGAATGCCCATTTCTTTGACTTGCTGCATAGAATCTCTAAAATTAATTTTGATTTATCCACATACCCAGTATTTTAAATCAGTCAACCTCAAACATAATTCTATAAGGCTGTGTTGAGTGACAGAAAGAATCTCTTTTATTTATAGATTCATATCATTTTGCTTATAATTGTTCACTTCTATGTAGATCTTCATTAATCCCTTCTATTTTTCCTTTCTTTTGAACTCTTGTTATTTTCTTTATTGCATATCTTCACTCCTCCTTACTTTAGTCATAGTACTTCTTGATGTAAATTTGCTTTTAATTTTGGCTTTGGCCCGATGCCATGGTTTTTAATATGCAGCATTTTTATTATTATTTCTTATGTATTTAATAAGTTCGGTTTCTATATATTTAATGACCCACAGTTTATTTATAAGAGTGTTTAATTTCCAAGTGTTTCATCAACATCGAGAACAAAAAGATCTGCATGGTCTTGCAGCAATGCAAGATGAAAACATTAATATACATAATATACATTATGCATATTATACAGATTTGTAATACCTGAAGAATTGGGTAACCATTCAAATGTTTGTATTCAAATATACAGTATGTATAATACACATTAATGAAAAACATTAATAAAACATGATATGGTTTTATTTTATTTTTTTTAAAGATTTTATTTATTTTTAGAGAGGGAAGGGAGGGACAGAGAGAGAGAGGGAGAGAAACATCAATGTGTGGTTGCTGGGGGACATGGCCTGCAACCTAGGCATGTGCCCTGACTGGGAATTGAACCTGCGATGCCTGGTTCGCAGCCCGCACTCAATCCACTGAGCTACACCCGCCAGGGTGATATGGCTTTATTTTGATACACTCTATGATCATAGTTCTAGTTTTCAAGTTGTTTACATCTCATATTTTATTTTTCATAATTAATATAGTCACTTTTACATCCATATATATAACAAGCACTCAAACTTTTTAAAGTGCATTTAGTGTATACCTTCAGTCAATCATATCATGCGTTCTTATTCTTTAAATGTATGGCATTGTGGAGCCAAACAGAGCTGGCTTTAAATCTTGGTTCAACATCCATTTACATTTTACATTTCCTTGTGTAAGTAGCAGTTGATCTCTGTGAGAGCAATGTGGTGCCCCTGCACCGTCTCTTCATGCTGGTCCACAGCACCACCGCAGCCTGCCGGTGGGAGGACACTCATTGCTCATGCACGCCTTTTCAAGAGCAGACCTGCTGCTTGAAGGAAAAGCCCCTGTGCTGTGCCCAAGTGCCCATGACCCTGGATATAGCCTCTTAGTGTCCCACAGATGTCCTTAACCATAACTACCTTTTGTAGATTGGCACAACTCCCCAGGCCTCACCTTTTGCCCTCTAGCTCACCTTTGCTTCCAAACCTCTGCTTTCCCAAAGAGATGGTACACCATGAGGTCCCTGAGCTCTTCCACTTGGCTCCCATGAGGCCACTCTCTCTCACAGGGAAATGAGTTCAATAGGCCTCTGAGGGCTGCCTCTTCTCAGCATGGTTTCATGGCTGTTACTTCTATCAAGAAAATCTTGAAAATTCCATTATGAGGATGATACTTCTTCCCAACTCTTTTCTGGCCCTTGCTCACACTCCCCATTTTACATACTCTTGGTCATTTCTGTCATCAGCTGAAGAACAGTCATCAGTTTGTATGCACAAGGCCTTCTACCCAGACATCCATCTTACTTTTATTTCATTCTTGTCTGTGTCCTGTTGTAATTATGAGTGAACTCCTAATAAGTATAAATGACAATATACATATTTTCTAGGTAATAATACTAGCTTCCATTAGGAACTGAGCACAGTGTAAAATGCATTGTGTAAAATGCAGTGTAAAATGCATCTGGGAGGATCCAAAGTGCCCTGTGGGTATATACATCTGCTATGTGTATTTGATAGAACAACTAAAGACTTGGGTGCTTATATAATTTACTCAAAGCCACATAGATACTAATTGGCAGACTTAGATAATTGAGGCAATAAACAACAAGGAGCAAGTGAGTGGAAAGACAGCACCATGCAGATTTGGGAGGGAAGAAGCTCACAATGCAGTTGAGTGATACAGGAAAGAAAGTGGACCTAAAATTGCACAAACAAGGGTTACTTTTGGGATCAAGAAGTGAGACGTGTTTGGACTAAGGGACAAAAAATTAGCTAACAGCTAACTGAGTTTCTGTCCTAACACAATCTGGGATCTCGTTCTAGCAATTCACTGGAATGACCGTGGGGGAATGTGCTTCCACAATTTGAAATAAGTAATGAGCAAAGAACATAGCAAGAGACGAAAGCTGCTGTGTCTTCATGTGACTAGGCAACTTGGGAATGTCTGCTTTTAGGTAAGACTATAGTCATTCTCAGAAGTGAATAAGGAGGAAAATATTTTACTTTCAGATATTTAATATCTTCCCAGTGTCGAAGTGAAACTATCTCTGTGATATTTCATTAGCTTGCTTCCTAAGAATGAGAGACTAAGGGGCTCCTCAGTGTTATCAAGTAAAACTCCAGATTTAAGGCAGTCATGAGCAATGGCAAAATCTTGCAGAGATGCAGGTAAACTGGGCAATTGTGTTAATAGATGTTTTATGAAGTTGGATTTCTCTTCTTTATCATATTTTACCTAATTCTTCATGGTTAATTCTCTCACATACATAGACAGCACAAACATTTGTGGTCTGCTAGCATAGTCATGTGAAGAAAAATGGGGTGGGTGGTCTTGTTGGGAAAGGAAAGTGCTGACAGTCTCAAATACAAAGAAGCAAGATATGTTAAATGGGGAAAACATGGCAGGCAGGATGCAAAGCTTTCTGGAACGTTTTTTTGCAAGGCTTCAGGAAGCTATCTCTATATTCACAATGATGTTTCTGTCTTGTCAGCATATTTTCCTTTATTTGAGTTGGACTTTATGACATATCTAAGAATAATAAATAATTTATAAGATGCAATAATGGCCTGGTACATTTCTGGCAGATTAAAAAAAATTTCTTTTCCAATAACTCATTTGATAAACTCTTGAGTTTTTTCTCTAGAACGTCTCACACAACAATGCTTTGTTTTAAGGGCTGTCTCTCAATGAGTTGCAAAGCATTCATTATGCATTCAAACTTGTTTTTTTGTCAATTCCTTTCTTGCCTCCTTTTATTTTTCCCCTTTAAGTGGCATTTTTTTCTGGGAGTAATCTGATTCTTTGGGATGTAAAATGAAATCATGCTAGAAAAAAATTAACTCTTTAGACTCACAAGAACAATTTCAGTCTTTTATAGCAATTATCAAACATCAAGAAACAAGATTTAATACATGTTCTTTATCATTTGTCTATTCATTGTGCTGAGATGCATGAACATTTACATGTAGTACACTGTTAGACTGTTATGTTAGGAAAAAGGAAAAATAATCAGCAGCATTTTCCATACATATTTCTAAGAAATAATAAGGTCTTCTTGTCCTATTAGAGACTTCCTGAGTATTTCTATATCTATATCTAATCTCTATGACTTGAACAACTGTCCTGGTCATTACCCAAAATTAAAGCACTGTGTGGTTTCTTACCTCTGTTCACTTTTATAGGCCTTATGGGTAGTCCAAAAGTAGGTGGCAGGACATTCAAGGAATTTCTCTATTCTTGATTATTTTCTGCCCTTCAGCATGGGGGGCCTAGTCTGCTGTCCATCATGGCCATGGTTATGTTCGCATCATCCTGTCAGCACATCTAGTGCCAGGGAATATGTTTCTAAACACGTAATTCTAGGTGTACTGTGTGATGCATTATTTTTGTTCTTTCCTGGACATCTGTGCAACCAAAGATTTAATTTGCAAACTGCCAATGGTTGTTTAGCTATGGATCCACGATTTTACATATCTAAAGTAACTAGTGTTTACCATGAATGAGAAGATTTGGGCAAAAAATGGATGAAGAGAGAAGGGAATAGCAGGGCTTATTAAGCGTGGCAACTATATTTAAAGGTGGCCATGAATCATGGTGGTAATAGGGGCATAGGAGGTTAACAGAGTCACATCTGAGAATAAAGGGATGCAGAGAGAATAATGGGAAGGTGGCTAGCTCTCTTTTACTCTTTTAAACAATTCCTGAGTTTTTCAGGAATCAGTATGTGTTCTAGTTGTAGGAAATACTAGTTCATTTTTTAGTTTGTTTGTTTTCACAGGAAAGTAATGCACTGAGCAAAAAACTCTGCTCCTCTCTGAGAAGGTAGAGAGTTCTCCTCACTCTCAACCATGCACTCTCTCTTATGGACACATGTAAACCTACTGCCTGATCCTCTTTGACCTATATTCAAGAGGTACCATTAATTGATCACTGCTTTTTCACACACAAAATCAACAATAACTATTCAATGTACACATCAAATATAAAAGGTATTCTGATTTTAGAAACCTTACAATTAGAAGGCGTGCTTCTAGGAATCAAAAATCAGTTGTTAGTCTCCAGATACAGAATTTTAACTTGAATGTTTCTACTGATATATTAATGACTTAAATGCTCATTCATCCCCATGGGCGTGCATGCATGCACTGGGCCCCTCTGTAGATCAGCCATTCTCTAAGGGTTGGGAGTGTTTCAAAAATAAATCAAACTTGAGCTCCTGTCCTGAAATACTTTCTGGTTTAAAAGAGGATGAAACACATTATGTTCAATTAAGTACATTCCAAAGTGGAGATAATAAGTACCCCAAGCATGGTTGAGAATAAAATACTTGAGAAATACACGCTATGTTTAGGGTACTTATCTCAGGAAGGCATTGCTTCTAGTTTGGCTGAGAATGGGAAGGAAATAGATAAGGAAAATCTTCTTAGACAAGGTGACATTTTCCTCCTACATCTTGAATGACAAGTAGGATTTTCTACACAACTTTTCAGTCTAATGATTCAAATTATCTTTCAAAACTAATTTCATCAAATCATGCAGTACATGGTTTCAGCCTGAACTTCCACAGACTATTCGTGGTTTATACTTGAGTTGTTGGGCACTGGGCTTCACTTGTACTGTTCTGTCTCATCCTTAGATGCGCACTGAACCAGCCCTCTTTGAAGTCGGATTTACCGAACACCTGCATGTGCTTATGCAGTGTTCCAGGTAAGAGCTCTGTGATGAAACCCAGGACACTCCTTCTCCTTGAGGAGACTTAACGTTGTCTGGCAAATTTGATTGCAAATCAAGCTAAGGCACAGAGGAGGGGATTCTCAGTGTCTGGGGGTAAGTAAGTTGATCAGCTGGTGGGTTGGAGACATGTTGATACCGAGCCATAGTGAGAGAATTAAATAAAGATGAACAAATTTGTTTTGAGCAGTTGCTGTTTGTCTGGAACAGTGCTAGACCCTAGAGATATAAGAATTACTGAGACACTATTTTGTTCCTTAATGTCCAATCTATTGGGAATGACTGCAAATCAATAGATAATAAAAAATATCTTAAGTAGTGGAAGCAGTAAGCAGGGGTTACCCTATTGACAAAGAGGGCCTTTGAGGATCTTGGATGGGGAGAGAGGCTTGCAAAGCAGTATTAGTGGGAACAGAAAAGGGAATTCCAGGTGGAAGGAAAAAAAGCTAGCAAACCAATGCTAAATCTATTTGTAATGTTTCTTTCGTTTCCTACCCATTAGACACGAACATTAATATATGAATGAGACATCCCATATATAGAATCCTAACTAAATACTATCTTTGAGCTAAACAGCAAGCTTAATGGTCTGTTTGCAGCAGATAACTATTATTTATGAACCAACTCAAGGAAAGCTCACTCTTGGGGGTTACATTTTCCATATTTTTGGCTGACATTTCTAGGTCCCTGAGCTGATCTTATTAGCTTGGTGATTTTAATCTCTGCCTGTTAAAAATGAAGGTCTTTGGCTCCGAACTTCTCCAGTTGATTTATGCCTTCCTTATCCTTTCCATCATGCTGCCATCTCCCCCATGATATGAAAGAGTGATCGCTGGGCTTGATCGACACCACAGGCTTCCTTTCAATTTAACAGTTGAATATACGCAGGTTTTAGTGATCAGTTTAAAGTTTCTTGTAAACTGTGCTCATATGCTGAGCTCTTGAAACAGAATAAGCAATTTCTTAACCTTGAGAAGAGATTGATGCCACGGTGGTTTCTGTCACTTTAGGCAATATTACTTCCAGTGCTTATCGGCATGGCCATTACCTGACTAAAGTTCATTTAAGGCCTGAAATGAGGCTCTGGATATGGCAGCATCCATTCTTTTCTGCGTTACATATTCCTAGCTTACAAATAAACTGACATTTGTATTAATCAGCTCTCTAGAGCAAACATAGCTGAAGAAGGGCTAATACATCATCCCAAAATTACTACCTAAATTCTCATTCCAAAATCTTTATTGCTGTTCATGATAAATGGCATAAAGAAAAGAGGAAATTTGGGATTTTTTTTTTTTTGGTCTGGTAGCTGTAGGAAAGAAAATGTTCTGCATTTTGAGATACATTATGAAATATACTTTAAATGGCTTTCATGAACTGATAAAGATTAAACATTGTAAAATGCATGTTTACCATTTCCCCAGGAAGTTATTTGAGATGAATACAAGAGTAAGTCTCAGTTTTTCTCCTGGGGTGGGTTCAGGACTCACTGACCGTGTGTAAGAAGGTAGGCAACTATATAGCAACAGCTGAACTATGTAATGACAGCATCAGGGTAATATCTACCAGCTCAAGTCAGCTTTTTAAAAATGGTCTTAAATTTCAATAGTTTTATACAAAGTGAACCATCACAGCCACAAGATAAAAAACCTTCTGACAGAGTCTGAGAAATGTGGGCTTACACCTACAGATCATAATGAAGGTAAGACATACAGTGGACCGGCCTTCAATCTTTTACAGCACTGATACTTGGGACGATGTAATGATGTTAAAGGATGGTACTTAAAGCTGTCCATCAGCTTCTGAAACATCATCACAGTTAAACCTCAAGGTCGTACTCCATAGATCACTGGAACAGATATTAGGGTTGAAAAGGCCTCGTTAATATGAATGCCATAAGTCACCAGATGCCCAATAAGAGATGCCACCTTAAATATCATCCTTTGATTAACACTGAAAAAAATCCATCTACTAGCAGGAAGTGAGGACCCAGGTGAAGTTCTGTTGAAAAGCAAGTGGTGTTTCTGGGGAGGAGAAGATTGTAAAAAGTAAACCCTTAGACAAGACAGCCGAGAAAAACAGGGACAAAAAGATGGAGTTGCATATATGGAAATAAAAGTTCTAGAAAGAAAACAAGAAAAAAAATCACATGCAAAACTTTAGAAATGCACAGCTACTTTCACCAAACCAAGGTTTGCCAAGCCTTCCTCCAGACTCTGCCAGGGGAAGCTCGGGAATGCACTTTATGAGACACCACCTAATCCGAAAGTCCATTTCCTGCCAAAGCCAAAGCTTCAGTGTAGCTCCAGCTGAAACCGCGTCATTTCATTCTAAGCAGGGGAAAACAAGCACTGCGAAGAAAACACATGGGTTAGGGGTAGAGACTTTATTGGGGCTTCAGCAGCACCATTTTTTTTTTTAGCTTTGTGACGTGAGGAATTTCCTTAATCTACCTGAGCCTCACTTTCCATTTGTGAAAAAGATATAATACCCATATCCATTTTATGCATTAGTAAGAATGACTAGGACTTTGAAAACTAGTGTTATGTTGACTGATTATTATTAAGAATCAATTTGTCCATACGGCAGTTGACTTTTATTGGGAATGTAATAATTACACATTAAGAATACCAATGTGAATAACTAACAGATAATTTGAGCTTCAACTTTGACAAATGCTCCTAAAGATAGTGTATTTTCTTATTTTCCACTGAGTTGACATCTCTAACTACAATGGCCTTGGAACAGCCACTTTGGAGCCCAGGGACACTGTGTCTGAAATTTGTAGCATTTGCCACCAGATGGCACTGTGTAGCAAGTAAACACCAAGTGCCTGCGCCTAGGGTAGGGCATCTCTCATGTTCTTTTCAGGACAAAGAAAAAAAATTCTGGAGACATACTTATGATAGTCAGTTGCATATTGTGCACAATATTTTCAAAAAGCACTAAAGGTAAAATGCTACTGAGACTAGCATGCAAACAACCATTTATCGAATGTCATTTTTTCTGTATCTTACCCATATTCTGTGATTTTTCAGGAAGTCAATGTTTCTGTGGCTAGTTCGGGGCAACCCGAGCAAAAGGAGTTATATACCTTAAAGGTAATTTTGAGTTATCATGATTGAGATTTGTACAATGTAGAGTTTGTTGAGTTTTGTCATTTTAATTTTAGAGGTGAAAGTATTTTCCCTGTTTCTTCTTGTCCTTGGTTTGAGGCTTGCTGTCTGCAGTACTATTCCAACAATATAAGTCTGTTCTGAATGTTCTGTGAGTGGCAGCAAGGTGGAACCAGCAGGGGGCAGGGAACATTTCTTTTAAACAACAACAGTCTCAGCAAACTCTTCTGTTTCTCCCAAGACTTTGACTCTCTTGAAACCTGTGTGATCCTCTTAACCAATGTTACCCCCAAAAACGTAATACAAGTTTTTATAGATAAATAAAGGGATTTAAAAAATAAAAACTTTGGCTCTCACCACTGTCAACTTCCACAGCTGATTTTTTGTTTCTCAGTGCCTTGCTAGCTCTGGTAAATTTTAGCTTTTTCTTTGAGGTGGTGGTTGGGGTGGGGAGGGGGGTTCCCCTTTCCTAGCTAAGTTCCCTTAGCACTGCCAAGAGTGGTGAGCAAAGAGCTGAGTGGTACAACACAGGATTCTTCTCAGAATGGCAGTTTCCCTACTGAGCTGTTTAAGTGATTACAGGTAACAAATAATTACAAAACCCCAAGTTTTTGGACTTTGCAGTCAAGAAAGATCAGTTAAGTCTTGAAGTCAACTGGAAGTCCATTTTCCCTGGACAATGCCACCCCCCCCCCCAACCCTCCTGCTGCAGAAATCTCCCTCTCCTGGACTCCATCACAGTCCTGTCTTAGGCTGCTCCACTGGTGTAATGTCCTTCCTATGAATACGTAGCCTATGGCCTGGTTTCACTGAAGAACCTGTTTGCTGCAAAAAAACAGAAAAGTGAGTTTAATTTACCACGTACTAAAATATAATTGTATAGGTATATTTGTTATATAACAAGGAATCTAGGGCATCAGGGACAGCAGCTTTGCAATCCATTTGGAAAAACCTCTCATGAACCTCATCTCTCCTTCTACTGGCTCAAAATTAGCTGCGATGGCAGGCGCAGCCTATCTTGGGTTGTAAAGGAAGACCACCGCTACTGCAGGAGGCCAGACTGTGGTAGTCTAGGTTCCTGACGCACCGTAGGGGATCATATCGGCCTTTGGCTCTTTGCCTAGGTTTTATGAAAGAAATAAAGTTGTATATTTCTGGAGTGGGATGAATTAAGGACCCCCAAAAGATATGTCCACATCCTAACTCCTGAAACCAGTGAATGTAACCTTACTTGGAGAAGGAGTCTGCAAATGTAATTAAGAACCTCAAGATGAGATCATCCTGAATTATCCAGGTGGGTCTTCTATGCAATTACAAGCGTTCTGATTGCAGACTCGCCGGAGAGACTCACAGAAGAGGAGAGCCTCAGGCGCATGGAGATGCAGGGGCCGTGAAGGCACCCGCGGGAACTGGACTGGTCCAGCCGCAAGGAATGCTGGAAGCCACCAGAATTTGGAAGGGGTAAGGAAGGAATCTTCGTTCGAGCCTCTAGAGGGAGCACAGCCTTGCCAGCTCCTGGATTTGGGCCTTACAGAGCTCTGAGAGAATGCCTTTCCATAGTTCACAGTCACTGAGTTGGAGACTATTCTGTATAGCAGTACAAGGAAACCAGCACATTTGTTTAACCGCTATATTTTGAATTTTCTGTTATTCGAAAAGTAACCGAATCCTAAATAACATTTTCCCAAATTACATTGTAAACATCTTAAAACAAAATATTGCATCTTATGATGATGTTAATCCTACCCATGGAGAAAGTGCGTGTGTGCTGTTGTTACCGGCACTGTGCTTGCTTTGCTGCGTCAGGGAGCTGCTGTTTGGCAGGGCTGCTAGTTACAGAGGAACCTCAGAGGAACTTCAGGAGCAGGCATTGTTAATTGTCAATATTACTGCCTAGCAAAACATGTAAGCTAAAGCAAGAGATGGATGGCAGGAAAGTAAAACCCAGTGCCAGGAATCCAAGGTTTGGGTATGTTAATATTTTGATGTCCTTGGCAAGGTTTGGCTTACATTGTGAATGACATAAGCATTTCCCTCCCACTTACCCGTACTAAATAAAGGCCCAGCAGGTTGTCTGCTGTACTTACACTTAACCTGCTTTCCAAGCTAATTGTTTTTCTTCCAGTTTTAACATCTTGAAGACTTCCTTGGTTTTCTAGCATGCTGGTTTATGATTTATTTCACTTGAATGCTAACACACATTTTTGCTTTGTTTTGTTTTGATTATTACACCTAGTTGGATACAGAAATAACCAATTAGAGCAATTCGATTATTTTCAGAAATAAGAATTAGAGAATTCTACTGACTTACTTTTATAAAGAGTGTATTAACTAGAAGGAACTTTACAATATTTGTCTTAAAATAGACACAGTTACATGAAACAGACTGGCAGCTGTCAGAGGGGAGGGGTGTTGGAAGCTGGATGAAAGAAGGTGAAAGGATTAAGGAAAAAAATATATGTATGGTACATAGATGGAAAAAACATGGTGATAGCCAGAGGGAAAGGCAGTGGTGCCATAGGTGGAAGTGGGCAAAGGGGGGGGATGGGGGAAAGAGACTTTGCCTGGGGCCATGATCCCCTGGTGCAGCACGCAAATGATTTTTTGTTGAGTTGTACACTTGAAACCTGTATATATGGTTTTGAGAACCAATGCCACTCCAATAAATTAAATTTTAACAAATATGGAACTGAAGAATAAAAAAAAGAAAATGTGCATCAATCATTTAAATTAGGTCTATATTACAAATTGTTCTAAAATTAAATATGTAATTCAATAATAAAAAAAATTGTCTTAGCTTCAGAACTCATTCTGCTATTTAAAAGATATGTGTTTCTAGGGAATTAAATTTGTGAGTCAGGGTCTCACTTTCTATTGTGTAAGAGGGGAAAACTACAAAAACACAAACACATATATACCCACATACCATATGTATTTACTATGAACCATATACTTTTCAAAAATTATATTAGTATATTTTTCCCTCTTAGGTCCAAAATGCAGGCATTATTATATTCTAGCTCCAGAAAAAACACAGGGACTTATTTAAATCATTTGTTTGTGATTGACACTAATAAGTATTAGAAATAGGATTCATCCTCAGGTCCCTCTGACTCCAAAGCATGACATTGAAAATGTATTCTAGGAATTTCTCTGGGACAAAATTTTTGATCCACCATTTTATAGAAAGATAAGCTTTGACAGATTTACTATTAGCACTGGCTTCTTCACTCTGAATTTATTCTTTGTAACTATCCCTGCTTTACATTTTGTCAATGTAATGATATCTGAAAATTCTTGGGGTTTATCCTATTCCTATTTATCCTTCATTAAAGAATGTAGAATACAAAATTCAGTGAATGTTACCTAATGCTTGTGATTTTAAACATGGACAAAAATTAGATTATGCTTGTATCTTCTAGTACATTTTGTTTTAAAGATTACCTGGGCATTTGAAATCCATCAAAGATGTATTATTAATTTAACAACTCCCTTCCAAAGATTACCATTCATGACAACACAACCAAACAATGAAACTTGGAGTCCATTATTTGCTGAAAGCAAATCATTCTTGAAGTGCTAGAGATTTTATTTCAAAGAAAAATGGCTGGTTAATTCCAAACCCACCCATGCATCCAACAGCTATCTACATTGAGAGGCAGCTAAGTGGCTAGAAACATCTCTAAAACTAGAATCACCTTTTCCAGGAATGGAGAAAGAACTGGAACAGATGATAAAATAGTATGGCAAATATTGCAGGTGACCCCTTCCCTTGGCAATGACGTCTCTGTAGGTCATTTCAGAAAATGCCCATTGTCAAACGCCAGCTATTTGGAGTGTGTCCATATCCCCTTTGATCATATTGGCTATAACATATAAGATTCCATTGGAAGTCCACATTAATTTTTAAACTGTCCAGAGATCCAAGAGTTCAGCTGTCAGGCCAATAATTGACATACAATATACCAATGTTTGAGTCAATTTTAATTTTAAAAAGTAATATCTTGTGCCAGTCTAGATAACTTAAACTTTATTTTTTTTTTAAAAAAAAAGTACATTGGACAATACTCAACTCTTTAAAGAAACAAACCCTGAAAGGGTTAAACCTATTAAAAAGTAGAATGGAAACTAATAATAAGTAGGAGTTACTTGCCCTCTGCCCTAGTGCCAAGCCACTCCTGAGGAGGGGACTTCAAGGGACACCTTCATTATTTAAGGCATTAGAAACTCACTTAACACCCTGAAATGGACTCATTATTTCCTGAAGGCAAGGCTCCATCTCACCTAAAACGCCTTTCACACAGAATCCCACAGTCTAATTAAATTCTACATTATTTAGTTTAATGTACATCATTAAAGTCATTTTTCTTCCTTGGGGGGATGTGATGAATTAAAATAATAATAATGCCTTGTGTTTGTAAGGAGGTTAACTTCCAAAGCTTTTTTCCACTTATTATGTCACTTGATCCTTAAAACAAGTACAGCAGGTCCTCCAATAACATTGTTTCATTCATTAGAATGCTGTTAAGATGCCTAGGAACTTAACTCTTGTTTATATCAATTAGCCTATGGTAAAACTGGTTTCCTTACATGTTATTTTCCTGACAGAGGGAGATCCTATTGCCTTCCCTATTTTACAGACAAGGAACGTAAGGCAAAAAGGGGCTGAATAACTGGCCGGCTGGTTTTCTGAGTCCTGTCGAGTTCGTTATGGCCCAGGCAGCTGAGACCAGCTTCTTCAGCCAGCAGAGCGGCTCACAGACTCCTCAGTGCATGACAACATTCTTAATTCTTCACAAGTACGTTAAAATAGATCCAAAGTCAAGATCTCGAAGCCTCTTGTATTTGGCACCATCTTTATCTTTAACTCAGTTTGATGTTGGCTGGGAACCATATGTGATTATCACATCTTGAAAGTAAATTGAAATTTAAAAAATTTGTTTAGCAAACTCTTCGTTAATCTTTTCATTCCAAAGGGAATCTTAAATTGCCAAGTAAATTTAGCAAGGGGGGCATCCACCAAACAGGCTCCTCCCTGAGATGTGGAAGGCCGTTTCTAACGCAGTGTGAGGGAGGTGGGAGGTCTTTTCCTATTTGCATATTTTCACAGTTTGCACATTTTCCTATTTGCATATTATGTAATGGAATCAATGCATAGCGACCTTCAACTCAGAATAATGCAAAGGACAGGATAACTGTATGGGAGGAAAGTTTTGGTAGCACAGATTTTCTGCAACCAACCCAGAAGCAAACCAGTGTCCTTGCATTCTGGTATCTTCCTCACCAAATTGAGGCAAGAACCTGCTGCTTCTGCACCTGTGTGCGCCCATTGGCAAGATCCACAGTACCAAGAGGAATTAGAACTGTGGCCTCAGAATCACTGTTGACACAGACTTAGTAATTCCCCCATTTGTCATCTTCACCAAAGAACGATGGTCTGGAGACTGCAAGTTTCAGTGTTCGCAGGGCCAAGACCTCACTCAGTGTTTTGTGTTCTTTTCTCTGTGGCAAAATGGGAACAGAGGCCAACAGCAACTGGTTCCAAAATCCCAATTTCTCAAATGGAAGGAAAAACAAAATTCATTTTCCTAAGTTATCAGCTTGGACTAGCAAGAAAACACTGAAGAGATAGCCTGAGGACATTTTATGTTATAGGAAGGATGTCACAGAACAAAACAGAGACTCAGGACAGAGACTAGGCCTCCCTGGGCGGGAAGGGCCTCCCATTCTCTCTCACTCTTTGCCATCGCACATCTGTGCTTGGGTCTTGCTTCTGGGGCCAGAGGTAATTAAAGCTTAACAGGAGTTGTAGTGGGGCAGTCTTTCCGACAAACTCTGGATTGGGCTAAGCAGATGTGGAGAGAGGAACAAGAGAAGAGTGAGTCTTAAGCTCCACCCCTGGAGGATTTTCATGTAAAGGAGAGTAAATGCATGGGCAATAGCTAGAGGGGGCTCAGGGGTCAAGTGAGGTTTGCTTATTTTGTAGTTTAAACTGGAGATAATGCAGCTTGTTTCTATGCTGATAGAAGCAGCCTGGATGAGATGAGAGAAGGAAATAGATGAGAAATAGGTGGAAGAGAAGTAGGTGATAAGTGCGTGAAGGACAGAAGCCTTGAGAAGGTGAGAAAGAATGGTGGTGGTCTTAGTCACGAGCAGAGACATGAAGCAGTTCAGTGCTTTGAACCAGAGGAAGACGCCTGTGGGGGCTTGTCTGCATACACAGGGACACACTTCTAACTGGCCTGCAGGCCTGGTTTCCCGGTCCTGGAGTGAGATTTTGCCATAAATTACTTTACTTCTGGCAAGGATAAACAACCTTTCCTGTTCAGCCTGATTTTATGACCCTGCTGTCCTGGCAGGGGCTGACATCAGATGCAGGATGGCAAAGCGTGTGAGGCAGCAAGGAAGCCCTTCCTGCTGTGTCTCTCCTTTGCTATCTTCCCTGTAACAGCAAAGGTCCGAGTGTGGTGTTTCCAGTGGTGTCTGCATGGCCAAACCAATGGTCAGCGCCCAGCCTTTTCTACTCAACCTCTCTGTCCCACAATGCCTGGCTCAGTTGTTTACTTTGAGATGCTTCTTCCCTTGGCCTTTGGGAGACAGCAGCGTCCTGCCAGGTCTTCGATCCTCCAGATGTCCTTCTTAACTGGTTCCCTTCTTCCTTCCGGACGCTGGAGGACCCAAGCCTTGGCCTGTTTTCTCTCATCAAGGTCCTTCCCGTGCCTCTCCTTTCTGCTCCCCCGTGTGTTTGGTCCCTTCAGCGTCTGTGTGCACAGGCAGGTGCTCGCATTGAAGTGGGAGCCGTGAAGACCAGAGAACTGTCGTCAGTGACAGCATGTCCCACTGGGCAATTCCAAGGCTCAGGCCACCTGGGACGTAGCATCAGAAGATCCAGGCAGATGTAGGTACCGTGTCATAGGTTCCCAACATGCAGCTAGAACCAACCATGTGGCACTGTGTAGGAAAGTGAAAAAAGCACCCTAATTATCAATCCCTGTTTCTGATTTACCGAAAGGCTGTCCACCCACACATTGTTTGATGGGTGCCAAGTGTTTTGCAAACTTGAGGGTAGCTTTTTCTTGAAACCTGCACTTTGGTATATTTTTCTTCAGATCTTTTATGTGACAGAATTCACATTTGTTTAGAAATCCTGTGTTTTCCCAGTGAATGCATACACAGTGCTGCAGGGAGATTACATGAATACCTAATGCCACTTTTATTTTTTTCAGGTGAGAGTAAATTCATTATGTGATTCATCTCCCATTTTTTTGCAACTTCCAAATAATATATTTATACTTAACTTAGAGTTATCAAAAGAAATGTAAGGACCTGAGAATTCTTATTATAAAGAATGCACAGATAGTGGGCTGATTTTAATTTTATTCATCATTTTCCAAATTGTATATTCACACCTTCTTCAGGGATGCTAATTTGTCACAAAATAGATTCGTTTGAATTTCATTATCTATTACCCACATTCTGAAACATACATAAATTAGCTCTAAACTAGCCAAAAGCCTGGAAGTCATGAAGAAGAGGATAAAGAGACTATAAGATTGAGTAATCCCAAGGTGGGGTTGTGGATGCACTGTGAGCCCAGCTCAGGTTAGGGAGGAATGGTTTTTCTGTGTCCGACACACCCACTCCAGTGGAATAACAAAGCATTCATGGAAGGGCAGGCCAACCCAGAACAAAGCCAGCACTGTCTGGCCTCCAGGCCTGGAGAGTAGAAATGAGGAGGAGGTGAGGTGTGTCCTTTCTTGGTGAGATTTGGAAATAGTGAAAATAATTTGCATCTAAACCAGAAAGAGGTAGTCTGGTATGGTGATAAAACATGGATTATGGAGACAGACTAATTCGTCTTGAATAGTAGTGTTGCAACTCACAAACTGTGTGGCCTTGAGTTAGTTAACTTCTGTGTGCCTCATTTTCCTTATCTGTAAAATGGAGACAATAACAGTATCTGATTTATAGGGCTGTTACAGAAATTAATGAATTAATGTAGGATTTTCAGCACTGGTGATATTGGTACTATCAGTAATTCGTGGTTTAGGGAGAGAGGCTGTCCTGTACATTCTAGAATGTTCAGCATCAGCTCTGATTTCTACCAACTAGATGGAGTTAGCAACACCCCCTCCCAAATTCTGACAACCAAAATGATTCCCAGATATTGAGAAGTACTAAGTTACCATTCATAAGATTCTTAGAGTAGTGCTCAGCATGTGATAAATGCTGTATAAATATTTGTCATATGAAACTACTACTAAACTGATAGCAACACTTCAAAAGTAAATGACAGCAATAAGGCAAAAAGGTGAACTAGATTTAAACAGCAAGTGGAAGAAAATAAGTTGTCAGTCCTGCTCAGTTTACAAATTCCATCCTTAACAATCGTTGAGCCATGATTTCCGTGGAAATGACATCGTAGGGATCAACCTCTGACACCTGTGACTGCTGCTAGAATGGGGCCTTCTCTATAGCCACCCACAGCCTCCCAGTCCTGTGCTGTCTCTCCTCCATAGAGTTCCTCACCTGCTGCGTTCTCCACGTGGCCTCTGTGACCGTCCCGTTCTCTCCCACATCTAACTTTGTATGACCCCACTTTTGAATAAGTTGCCCTTCCTCTTATGCAGTCACCTGGTCCCACTCTACGGAAGTAGCATCTCCAAACCTAATGCCTCTGGAGTAAGGAAGATAACCGAATGGTGGGGTCAGGCCCAGGGTGGATGGATCTCTGTGAACTGAAAAGGCATGTGTGTTGGAAGGGAACGCTATTGAGTTCCAGCAGCTGGGTAGTGCTGGAGATGTGGACTCAGTTTTGCCAAATCCAAGTGTTCTTCCTAGAACCTAGTGAAGTTCTGGGACACAACGTAGTAGGGCATCAAGGGAGAAGCTCTTTTCTTTTTGTCATTGAATTTTCAGAAGATTGTAGACTTGACACCAGCATGTTTTTGGAACTTTGAAGCAGTTGTGTGGGGCATTTTGAGTAAATAGGCAAAGATAATTCTAGATCTGCTTTCCTTACACCCATATAGTCTCATATTCCTGAGAAAATAAATTAGGAGTAATTGGCATTTAAATCATTTTGAAACCATGAACTCAGTGAAACTAGGGAATTAATATACATTGCTTGCTTTGGGTCAACCACAAATTTTTAACCAATAATTTAACTTTCAGTATTATGAAAGAAATCTTTGTTTAGAACTTGCAGTAAATCATGCTATAACATTTTAAATAATAAAGACATAGATTGCATAATACTCTTTCACTTGAAGGAACTCCATTAATTTTGAATAGTTTGATAGTAACTAATTGTGCAGAACTGATTGTTAAGTAAAGCGACCCAACTGTGCTACGGATGATTAGGCCTTGTCCTCTCTACAAGATTTTATGTCAGTGACTCTGGCCGGGCACTCTGTTTGCCGCCACACAATTTCCTAACCTTGCTTTTATCACATCTCACGCCACTCTAGAGCATTTATTGAGCATGTGCTACATGCCAAACATCCTACCAAACACTCCGTAGGCATTTCCATATTTAAATTTCAGAACAACCTGTGAGATGGGCATTATAATTTTACAAGTAAAAAATAACAATGTCAAGAGGTTAATTTTCTTGGCCCATGCTACCAGCTAATACATTGTAGGAATTATTTTTAGATTCAAAACTTTCTTACTACACTAAGCTAAATTTCTTCTTAAAATTAGAATAAACCCAATGGTGATATACTTAGTAAAGAAAAGAAAAGCTGGTATGCCAGGTGTGTGTATGCATTTTTCTCTGTGTGTGTATTCATTCGTAGGCTGCATAAAACAAATGTATGACAATTATACAGAAAAGCCTGAGTTACTCCCATCACAGAAGACAGAGGCACAGTTCACATAGTAACAAGACTTAGCACCATCCCCAAATAGGAAATTTGGGAGTAAATAAATAGAAGTCCCACCTATTGGAACTTATCTATTACTGAGAGAGCAAAACAGTGCCAACAGAAAAAAAAAAACAAAAATCCAAGAAGAGGATCCAAACTTAAAGAGGCCAGAGTCAATCTATACAAATTTACCTAAGAATGTCACCAATTTAAGAAAGGACTGGATTGGATTTTGAAATTAGAATAAAGCTACATTTACATTTAAAACTAAGGTTCTCATTCCACAGCGGTTTCAGGTTCTCATTCCACAGCGGTCTCTGGGTGGTTTAAGATTTAGCAAAGATTCGTTCTATTATTTTTATAGACAAGTGAGTTACACCTGAGGACACAAGTGGACATTGCTCTCAGGATCCTGGTACACAGAATGACCACCAGATTAGAAATACTTCATACATAACAGCACCTTAGCAAGAGTCAGTTTCTTCTAGAAACGAAGGTAAAGTTAAAAAAAAAATAAATGCACATCTAGATAAAGCTATAACTAAAGGGAGGAAAAGGAAAACGCATAGAGA
The DNA here is from genome assembly GCA_004024845.1 of Tonatia bakeri. Classification (NCBI taxonomy): domain Eukaryota; kingdom Metazoa; phylum Chordata; class Mammalia; order Chiroptera; family Phyllostomidae; genus Tonatia; species Tonatia bakeri. Next base: position 220,341 of record PVIA01001326.1, on the reverse strand, counting down.
CACAAATATGTTTACAGGCAAAGAATAATTGCCGATTTACACAGAGCACACTCAAATCAGAATGCTTCGTGTCTATGAATTTGAAAGTTGATGGCCCACTGCAAGATTTCTCCTGGATCCTGCTTTAAACTTTGTGGACTTCTTAGCCTGCCTCTGGGATAACTATTGCCCACAGAACTGAGCCCACTAGAACAAGAGGAAATGACTCCAGTCATTTCTATTCACCTCAATACTATGGTAACTTTCAAAGCCAATTCTGAGCACCTAAATGCCAGCTCTGTTAGATATTTCACTTCTGATCATTGTAATCACTGTTAGTGAGTTCATTCTGGATAAAGAAAGGGAAGAGAAAATGACTTGTCAGGTCCTGATATTCCATGGGAGAAGAGACATGTAAAGCTGTATGAATATTCACAAGTTTAGTTTGACTAATTGAGATCCTTTACATTTTATAATTAGGTTAAAATACACCCTTTTAAGGAATATACTTGGTATTCTGGGTCCTCTGAATTTTTGAAAGAGTTGTGAAGGCAGTTTGAATTAATGAATAAATACATCATAAATGACTCTCCTTATAAGAATATTTGGGTTTGGAATTTGAGTCCTTGATTCAGGGAATATATCAATAAAAAGTATTCCACATGTGCCTGTGATTTAAGTATATGCCAGTGCGCAATTTTGTTGTAGATTCAACCTACAGCAATGCCAAGTGATTTTTAGGTCTTAGTATGTTTGGTCAGTGACCTGGGTGGGAGCTGGCAGACACATTGGAACTTATAACTCTTCCCTTGTAGCTTATCAAAAGGAAAACAGATGAAACTGATTGATGAAGGGGCTGGGGCCAAGGGGAAAGACAGGAAATTAAAAACAGAAAGCAGGTTGGGGAAACCAATATGGATAGAGAATAGGCCGAGATTTAGGAGATGTATGATGCCAGCTCCACCCCAGAGGTTTATATTTTAACACTATTGAAGAGCACATATATTGTCAATAGGACATGAAGTATGAAAATATGCCAATTATCCATAAATTAATCTCTTGTATTATGATTTGTTTTTCTATTTCTCTGTCTCTCTTAATAGATAGTGAGCAGGGACAATGTCTTTTTCACCTTTATATCTACAGTGTTTACTCTTCTGTAAGTGCCCAATATGTGTTATTTTAATGAATGGATAAACTTGACCTTATGTCTACCACCCTTTCCATAGAGCGGTGAGAAAATATTGGAGCACGGCTTCGCAAGTTGTAGACTGGCCATCAGCCTCACAGCCTGCACAAAAGGAAGCCCCCTTCCAATGTCCTAACCATCCCTTTTCAGAAGAATCCTTTGGATGTAACTGAGAAAACAGTCCTGGAGGGTTGTGCTTTTATTGGAGGACAACATTATGAAAGTATGAGTGAAGAATAATCTATTGTAGACCAGACCGTATACCCAAGGGTGGGTTCAGAGAAATATGTATTTCTGCAGGGATTTCTCTACAGAAGATTGCAGTTTATTAATCTTTGTTCATTTGACTAGGCCTTCCACACAGAGGTCCTTACATGCAACATCGTGTCTCTTTGTGACTCCTACCCATAGTTTTCACCACTAACCCAAAATACATTTGAAGGTCATATATCTCTATTTACAAGGGCATAAGTAGGTCATCAAAATTCAGAATGCATAGAAAAATCACATTTGGGGACAAACTGAGATCGGTAATTGTATTAATAGTGGAATATATTAAACCTGATTATGGCATTTTTCAAAAACAGGGAAAAAAGAGAGGATTTATGTGGCCTCAGAACTGGCTGGGCATAAGCAAAGGAAAGCCAGGCAAAGTTCCTTAAATCATGGGCTGCTATGATGGGATTGCTCTCGAAGCCATTTGACTGCACCTACAGGTGTACCTTCTTGAATGTTAAAAAGAAATCTTTCCCATGGCTGAATTGAAATGATCTCTGATGCCCTTTATTTCACAAAATCAAAGGGACGCAACTGAGATTTTCCTTCTCTAATATCTTACAAGGTGAACCAAGGCACTGCCCCAAATGCACATGGAAAAATCAAGTTCAATTGTTTCTACCACTGAGATCACTGACTGTGGAAACAGCATCAGAGTCCCTACACAAACACTGAACTTTGAGAAATATAACATTATGAGGCCAAAGTTTCATTATAAATTTCTTCCATGCCCACCAATTTATTTTCATTAAGCATTCTCTCAATTTCATTTAGAGGGGAAAAATTAACTCCAGGAAGTCAAATGTGGCACCAATATAGAATGAAGCTTTAGGACAAATAAAAAGATTTGTAGAGAGGAAAGTTTTTGACCTTCTGGAAATAAAATGGCCTATCCTTTCTAAACATATTCCTTACATCTGGCTTTCTAAACAGCACCACTAACATACATTTTTTTGGATGGATAAATAAATCTTCCAATGAACAACTCTAGAGAAGGTTAAATAACAAGATGGCTGCTCCAAATAAACGTGTCCTTGAGACATGGTCAGTGCAGGAATGAAGTGATGTAGGAAACAGCACACCTGAGCCAGCAGTTCCGGGATTCTTTCCCTGTTCTGTGACGTCGCAGAGTAGGAAAGCTCTGGAAAGATAAAAGAAGTCAGGAACACCATGAGGAAAGGGAGACACCTACAGAAAACAACAGAAACTGATCAAACAGGGAACTAATCTTTATTGATTTCCTGTTATGAACCTGACACTACACTAGTCATTTTTCATGTTATCACATGATATTATAATAGTAACACAAATCACCACTAGTGGAGGGTTTACTGTGTCCCAGGCATTCAATAAATAGCTTTACACACCTTAATTCACTTAATCTCCCAACAGGTCTCTTGCATGAGAGGAAACAATTTAGACAGTGTAAAGTACTTTGTCCAAGGCCATGCAAGAAGCAAATGATGCAGGCAGGCTTTGCTCTCCTGTCTCTGAAGCCAAAGTAGATGGTATTTCCGTACAATGTCTCCCTAACGTGGCCCAGAGGCAGAATCTTATATAAGAGATGAACCCTGAAAACAGTGAAAACAGTTTCTATGACAAGTGGCAGTGAGGTGCATCTCTAGGCCTCTTTCATGTGGCATGTGAACTCCAACTCTGCCAATCAACCCCATTTCTGGTTTGCTTCCCGAAAGACCTCAGCTTTGAGTCAACTCTAAAACACTTAGTTTGGGCCTACTCCGAAGTATCGCTCTCTCTGTTATCCCACTTGTTACCCACAGCATGCATTTGCGAGATGTCTGGCCAGGTTTAGGGGTACAAGTGGTGAATGTAGAATAGGTTTGTTTTTCTCTCTGAGTCAATTTTCCTGGTTTCTATGGGGAAAGAGCCCATGTTTTTGGCCTTATTAGCTCCACACCAACTGAGCTCACTGACCCAGATAAATATTGTCTGTCTGACATGTGCTTCAGAATAATAAATATACAAAGCTATAGGGTGCAAAGCTACTGTGTTATCCATTGTGGGTGTTCATTGAGAGAATCAGAAATGAGAATAACCCCCAACACCAAAGAGCCCTATGCTTCCTCAAAATATCATTTCTATTTGTCTTTCTCTCTGTATCCTTTCTTTTCTGTGGTTTTAAGATTCTGTTAATACTTTGGTTAGGCTAAGGTTAAAATTAGTTTGCATTTTCTGCCCACATAGCAACTGATGGCAGGGACTTTATCTGGGAGCATGCCGCGCAGTGGGGGCAGCTGGCTCAGGAATCGCCAGAGGCAACCTGCGAAGTGGAAAATGTCCACTTTGAGCATTGAAAGGCAACTATAGATCACTGTGATCACAAAATAACCCTCTTCCTGTCCAACACAGGTCGAGATGGACTAGAAGGCAGGAGGTCATGCTAGAGGAGAAAAGTGGGAGAAGAGAACGTTACTTTAAAATGCTGTGGTAGCAATCTTCAAAAAAACCACACTGCTCTTATAGACGCATTGTATCGTAATCGATATTTTTTCTTTGTCTAGCTGATTCATTTGGGAGTATAAAAACAATGTCATTTTTCTTCTTGCATTATGAGACTTATAAGAATTCATAACTTAAGTTAGAATGCTTCTAATTAATCTGCTTTGTTCATCATTCAAGGCATTTTGCTGCCAAGGCCTTACTTTTGACTTACGATGAAACCATTGGAGTTACAGGAATAGTGCAAGGAATTAAAAATGTAACACACAGAACAATATGCAGATGATGCATTATAGAATTGTACACCTGAAACCTATATAATTTTATTAACCAATGTTACTCCAATAAATTTGAGAAAAAATTAAAACCCTAAAAGTTTAAAGAATGCCACCAAAAGTGATTTGCTTCCATTGGAATGTTTTTGTGTATGGCCTGGATAACCATTGAAACTATGTTTGTGTCTAGGTAATTTTGTAATACTTATTCTTTATAGGAAAAAAATGTATTTATTTTTGTTAAGAATGAGTGATGGGAAAACTAAAATTAATTTGTATTTTTAAAGCTCAGGATGTTAAAATGCAGTAACAAAATTACAAGAAGAGTAAGTCATTAGAAATTTCAGAACCACTTAGTCTGAGGGACTGCAAGAGGCCCAACCACCATAAACTACAGTGCACTTCAGTAGTCCCTTTTCACTTCATGTAAATTCTGCTGTAGTGGCACTTCAGCTGGTAGGAGACCACAAGGTGTGGTTGTATGACTGTTGTGTTGCTAATCATAGAGCAGCTAGGATACAAATAGGTAAGAAAAAAGGTTCTTCATCTTGGCAAGTTTATGTGAAGCCAATGTCAAACTAGAGTGCTATAGCCCACTACTACAGGGACATTAAAGGTTTAAGCCCTCCTTGGTTTTCAATAACAAGCAAGTTTATGTGCATCCATGTATGTCTTTACTTGTGTTCTGCTGATAGGTTTACAAAGATCTAGTTTCTGCAGAGTTAGTGGCCAGGGGCAATATTTGTTCCTTTGTGACTCAAGGAAGCCTTCAGGAAAGACAACCAGATGATGGCTTGCAAGGATCTGTAGGACAAGAGGTGGTGTTATCTTCTTTTCATTCTGGTCACCTCTTCCAAATGACTGTCACCATTGCCCAGAGCCCTCTGGAGGGATGGGGTAGGGTACTGGGCAGTGCTCAAGCTCAAAGCTGTGAGCAAAACCATGTTAGTTTATGAACTAAAGGCACAGTTTGAAGTGGTTTTTCCCCCCATACAAATCAAGGAACAATTTCCACCAATGTGCACAGGTAACTGGATGAAACACCCACCTCTAACTACCTGCTGGAAAGGCAGCAGACACTTGCTCCACACACCAAAGATGGGGACAGCATGTAGGGGAGGAGAAAGAGAAGGTTAAATTGGCTAAAAGAATATATTCTATCACGGGCAAGCAAACGATGGGCACCTGGTATTCCTGAGCTTCCGAGGCCACTTCTTCACGTTGCAGATGGTGATTGTTGGGACCATGAGAGGTAGGGAAACACTTGATCTCCCTCAGCTCCTACATGCAGATATTCCTGTAGCCTAGTGAAGGGTCTGGCCATTTAGCTCAGTGGCAGGGAATGGCTGACGACATCAGCAGGTGAGGGCTCAAAATTATCATTAATGAGCTAATGTTTAAAGAAGTAGTAGTTTAATAGTTCGAAGGGTAGTTAAGCATTTAATAGATGTCCCAAGTAGGATTGAATTTGGATTTTACAAAACACTTGATGAACAATGAAATTAATACAATTGGAGATTACCGCTCTCATGTAACAGAAGATTCCACTGTGGGCATTTTGGGCTGGTATCACTTCTGGCCTTTTGGCTTTGATCGAGTGATTGCTCAAATATTTTATTGGAAACCTTGGCTCCTTCCAACTTCCTTTCATCTTTTTGGTTGCAAGAGGGCTGTTGAACTTATGAGACACTATATTTGTGCCTCACTGTAGAGACAGAGGATGAACAAAGGGCAAAGGACACAGGCTGAAAGTCTTCTTGTGAAGTTTTGCCTTTTCATTTGCAAAGGAAAGCCCTCCTTAGGGACTTATGCTTACCTCTTCCTGATCAGGATAATGTCACTGAATGATGTCATCTCTACTGGGAAGAACAGATGACAATTCCAGACTTTAGCCAACATCTCTGATATATATCATAGAAGAAGGTGAAGGGTTCAAGGGATGCAATGAGAGAAGCACCAAGTATGAAGAAGGGGAGGCCAGACTGAGGATATCAGCTGTAGAACATCAAAAACCATCTACATGTAATTCCTAAGATGACCAAATAAGGCAAAGTAGAAACTGATTAACCCTGAGGAGATCATGGTCATGGTTTATTTGAAGCAGGTACATCATCACGTGTATACATTGTTCCTCAAGTGGGCTAACAAGCATCAGCAGTATACTATGAAGGTGACCTAAGAAGATCTATTTTCATATTTTGTTTTAGTAAATAGATACATCCCTCCCTCCATAAATTATTTCTGCTCATTCATCCTCTGTCGATCTCATAATCAAACACGCCATCTTGAATATGTGTATATAGCATTATACCCTGAGTTCCCCATAATGCACTACAAAGTTTCTAGGTCACCAGAAGTTCCTATGTGAGCATGCTTCACCAGCAGTGCTCATAGATGAGTGAGGTTTTTCCAGAAATCTGTAATAGCATCGCTGATTCTGGTACTGAAAATCTCAGGCTATACTACATTTATAAGGGCATTAAGTATATCTCATCAAAGAGCTAGATACAGAAAGACAAAGTACAGTAAGACAGGGTAGGCTGGTGGATGCTGGGAATTAAGTGGACATATTCACTAGGGTGGAGGAAGGCCCAGGCTGTATGTGGGAAGTGGCAGATTCAGTTATAGGCAATTGGAAGAATCCAGTCCAGCTTTCTATAGAGTGGTAGTTCTCATGGTAGTCCTCAAAGTATGGGTCCTGCCCAAAAAGCATCAGCAACTCCTGGATATTGTTAGAAATGAAAACTTAGTCCTGTGCCTTAAGGTAGGAGTTTAAAGGTAAACTCTAGATTCAACAGAAAGTTTAGAAAGAGCTAAGTGAGTTTTGGCCTCTGATGTGAGCAGAAGATGATAAAAAGAAATTGGGCAAAAGTCTTGAAACTGGGTGTCACAGACTAAGCCAAAGCTTATTCTATGATGAGCAAAGGTTAGAAAGGAATTTCCGCCCATGGTGAATGGCAGACATTTCCCATGACCACAGGATAAAATTTCCTTATTTTTCCTAAGACAATCCAGGCAAGAACTAGAACTGACTCTGTGGTTTCTTAAGAAACCCAGACCTATTAAATCAGAATTTCTGGGGAAAATTCCCAGGCTTTGGTAACTTTTAGAAGCTCCCCAAGAGGTTTCACTGTGGTGCCGAGGTTGAAAACTACTGCCCTAGTACTCTCTAGGTGAAAGTCAGTAACTTAAGTTTGGGGCTCTGGAGACAAAGCATTAGGAGCTAATTCACTACGGTTTTCTCATGTGCAAATTGGAGACAATAATAGTACCTACGCAACACATGCCAGAGATAATATAGAGACCACCTAGGAGCGTTTCTGGCACAACACACACACTCAGCAAAGGTTTGTCTATCCTTCTTATGATAATGCAAGCTCCGTAAGGATGGGGACTCTTCGTGACACTGTCCTCAGGACCAAGTGCATTATAAAGCACATAATCAAGAAGGAATAAATGTTTTTAATAAACTGATGGTTATTTCAACTTCTGAGATGAAAAACTAAAGTTAAATGTATTCCCAACCTTCCATTATCACAGAGAGAGACTGGAGAAAGCTGAGACAAGTTCATAACGCCTTCTCTTTACACTTCTTAAAAAGATTTTTGTCTAGAATCACACTGACAGTACAGCAGCCACTAGCTTTGTGTGACTACGGAGTGCTTGCAATGTGGCTGGTCCACACTAAAATGTTCTGGAAGTCTAAAATACACACAGGATTTTGGAGGCTTAGTATAAAAAAAGGATGTAAAACATCTGATTAATATTTTTAAAAAAACGATTATATTTTAAATAACAATGTTGGGGGCATTTGATTAAATAATCTACGTTATTAAAATTAACTTAGTTTTTCTTCTTAAAATGTACTAGAAATATTTTTAAATTACATATATGGCTTGCACCTTTGGCCTGTCTTACATTTCTAGTGGACAGTATTGGTCTAGAAGTGGACAGTAATATAAGGTTTCCATTTCATTTGATGACAGTGATGCAGGGAACAATTATTAGGAAGACAACAAAATTAGTAAGGCCCTGATATTTAGAGTTATACTGGCCCACATTAAGCCATGAGCCAATTATAAGGCAAGTACAAGCAAAGGGGCAAACACACATACACTAAGGAGGGGGTTATATGAAATCTGCCATTTAATCTTAGCATACCCCTTACTTTGAAAATAGTTTTCACCTGCAGGTTTAGTGCCTACACATCTATGTGTATACCATTCATTCCAGGCCTTTGGCAAGGAAGTACTGACTGCATATTGTTTCTCCGAAACAGCTACATCAACACTGTTACTTTAGCAGCTGTGTTTCTTCATCTGTTTATAACCATGGTGATATTCTTCATGAAATTTGCTTTTCACTATCTAAAGATTTTGTGAAATGAAATTTTGCCAATATATTAGATGCATTAATATATTATCAACAAAAACCTTTCCCTTCTGCCTAAGAGCATAAAGTGCCAGGAACTTTTTAAATTGGATCACTGATAAGGATGTGTGTGTGTGCGTGTGTGTCTTGCACACTGTACAGAAAAATGAAAAATAATATAGTGTATTATCTGTTTCATTATTTCCTTGAACTTGTACTTATCATTAAAGATTGTAGGCTTTAAATTTAGTATTAAATTAATTGAGTGGCAGAACTGATCATATGCTTTTAAAATCACAGTATGTTAGACACTGATAAAAATAAGGTTTAAAAATTCATTATGAAAAGGAGAACCTAATTCTCTCCCAATTTATACTTTGTAGGTAATAGAAAATGAAATAAAGTGTTAATAACAATCTAATACTCAGTAATGGCAAAGAGAGGCAACATATCATTATCCATCTGTAACAGAATTATCATTCAGAAAGATTTCTATAATGAGGCATGCATCCGTCCTCCCTGTTCATTCTATTCATGGGCAAGAAAGCTTATGCATTTGAAAGTACTTGAAACTTGCTGTCAAAGATCCTTTTCAAGTAAGCAAATAACTTGATGTGCTTTGAAATACAAGTGATAAACTTGGGAAATTTGTTTTTTTTTTCCCAAGTGCAAAATAGAAATCTATGTTTTTAAACTAAAAAGTGAAATAAGATTAATTAATGGCCTTAAATGCTGCCTGGTGTATTGATTAACCCATTCTTGAATAGGCTTTATTTTCTTATCGCTCCTTATTCAGTTTTAGTCATATACTATTGACCATTACTTCTCTGTTTCCTCCAAGAAATTCAGATTGTATACCAAACTTAAAGATAACTTCATAGTAATTTAACATGGCCATATTTTGTGGAAGAGTGAATTCAGAATCCAGGTGGGAAATAATGAGGGACTAAGCCTCAGAGCCTGTCGGTGAGGCAGAGGACAGGGACAGGTTCTATAATTATTGAGAAAGTGTAACTGCTTTCTATTCCTACTAGTATGGCAGACTGGATAAAATAACTAATAATCTGGACAAAATTAGGCAAAAATTTAAGGTCAAATTTTAATATGAAACTGAGGTGGCCAAAAAAATTTTTTTAAAGGAGGAAATCAACAGGGGCCAAAATCTGAAGTGAAAGCAAGAACTCTGGGAGGTGAATCAGGGCCGAAGCCACACTGATGACACTTACAAAATCCTAAACACCATGAATTTTAGTTCTAATGGGTACAGCACGTGTGAGAGACACAATGTAGAGCCTAGAGCCAGACACAAATAGGGAGCCTCACAGAACTCCCCTACAAACCGCTGCGGCCCAAAGGGCTGCGTGCGCGGTGCCCGGGTGCCCAGCAGGAAACACACACGATACCAGGAGACAAAGAAGTCCATATGTAGAGGTGCAACAAAAAAAGAGTCATTTTAAAAACTAGCCAAAATATGAATAGTTAGATGAAATTAATAAATTTCTGGAGAAATATGATTTACCAGTATTATACCAAATGAAAAATTTTTACATAACAATTAAATAATAGAATTAGGAGTTCAGAATCTTCTAAAAATAAAATAACAGGATCGCACAACTTAATGGCTAATTTTTAGCAAATAGCAAATATTTAAGGTTCTGACAGCTCTGGTGTTTTATGAAATTTACTAGAGAATAGAAAAAGGTAAGAACACACACTAGTGCTTATTTATTAAGTGAGCAAAAATTCTAAAAGGTGAATACAAGGAAGGAAAATTATAGAGCAAGCAATCTTTTTTTATGAATACAAATGTAAAAATTCTTAATAACAATAACTTTTATTTATATAATGTTAGATGTCAAGCATAATGGCTGAGAACTTTAATACATAAACTCACTTAGTCATCATAACAACCCTATGGATCAGGTACTAATAATGTTATCAATTTACAAATAAGACTGAGGTACAGAGAATAACTTGCTCAAGGTCATATATTAAGCATCAGTGACATTATTAAAATTTTGGCAGTCTTACTACAGAGTCTATTAAAAAGACTCGAAATAATAAGTGTTGGCAAGATGTAGAGGAATTGGCACGGTCATGCACTTCTGTTGGTAGTGATAAATGATACAATACTTTGGAAAACAATTTGGCAATATCTTGTACACAACTACCTGACCTATGACTCAACAATTCTACTCCAGGTACTTACTTCAAAGAAATGAAACATCTGTCTGCAAAATATTTGTGAACAAGAATGTTCAAAATAGCAGCTTTATTTATAATGTCCCCTATCAGAGAACAACTCAGATGTCCAAAACCAGGTAGACAGAGAATCAAATTGCAATATAGTCATATAATAAAATACTTAGCAATAAAAGAACTACTGATTCCCATGAAAATATTATTATAAGATATAAAAGTATTTTATTTATATATATGTTATCATTTTTATGAAATTCTAAAAAGAGCAAAACTAAGATGGTGGTTGAAATCAAAACAGATTTCAGTATAAGGGAATTAATTAGAAAAAGGCATAAGGGAATGTAGCAGTTTTCTCCTGCTGCATGACAAGCTACAGTGAACTCAGTGGTTTATACATCATTCATTTAGCATCATCTCACAGTCTTTGTGATCACTGGTCTGGGCATGGCATGACTAAGTCCTCTGCTTTGGGTTGTAAGAGGCTGACATTGCAGGATGGGGCTGAGCTCTCATCTGAAGTCCAGAGTCCTCTTCCAAATTCCTGTGATTGATGGAAGAATTCAGTTCCTTGTACCTTTAGAACTAAGGTCCCTGTGTCTTACTAACTTTCAGCCCGGAGTCAGTCAAATGCCTGAAGGTCGACCCCAGGTCTGAGCCATGTGGCCCCTCCATAGTCAGTTCACATCATACCTGACTGTTACCGTGTGTCAGAAGAAGAGAGTTTGCTTCTTTTTTTGTCTATTTTATGGCTACCTGATTAGGTTAGGATCAACCAGGATAATCTCCCTTTTGATGGAATTCAACTGATTAGCAGCATTAATTATATCTGCAAAATCTCTTGCTATATAATATAGTGTAATCAAGGGAGTGATACTCTGTCATACTAACAGATCTTGGCTACACTCATGTGTGGGGGTCTTATGTAGGGTATATATCCTAGAGACTTGGAACTTGAGGGCTTAGAATTGGGGCTAACACAAGGACTTGCTGAGGTCTATATGCATTTGTCAAAAGTCATCAATCTTACACTTAAAATCTACACGTTATATTCTCTTTAGATTATATACCTCAGTGGTAACAATAATAAAAATAGTAATGACATAGAGTCAACATTATATTTAATGATAAAATTTTGAAAGCTCACTCCCTGATCTAAAAAAGGAAAATGATGCTTTCTCTTGCCAGTTCTATTTAACATTTTACTTGTGCATACAGGCACGCATCTTGGTTATCTGCTTCACCCCGTAGGGCACCTGGCGGGGTGGCAGGAAGGGAAACTGGTGCAAATGTGTTGACAATCATGCTGCTTGCTGTGCCATCAGAAGTAAATTTATGTGTGTTCTTCCAGCACTCATGAAACAGTCATACACTAGCTTACTAGTTTTAGATAAGGTAAAGTGAACTTCTAGATATAACAGGTATGCGCCAGCAGAAATGCATGTGCACCAACAGGTATACAAAAAAATGTTCATAACCATACCGTTATTAATGGCCCCAAACTCAAAACTATATATCAACATTAGAAAAGTAAATTGCAGAATCTTACTACAATGTAAGATCATAAGGCAATGAAAATGAATAAGCTAACTTTGCATTGAAGGCATCACAAATATAGTGTTGAGCCAAAGAAACCAGTCATATGTTGTATGACTCTATTTAAATAAAGTTTTAAAAAGTAAACTACTTTATGAATTAGGATAGGTACTTCTGGGAAGGAAAGCATTGAGAGGGAAAGCATCCTTCAGGGGTCTTCTGTTCCATTTTTACATCTTTTGGTTCCCAACATCATCATTTATTGAGTTTTACATTTTTCATTGTGAACTTTTATATATTTATTTTATTCTTCAGTTGGAATTTTATTATAAAAACATAACATTTACATGATCAATAAATACATACATACTTTTATAATAAATGGACAAGCTGTTTGTGGAGAATACCATTAAACATTATTAACAGACTGTACAGTACAGAATTCTGAACTAAAATCAAGAGATATGGTATTTATATAGATAGGAGTACATAAAATCTACCAAAAGAATTATATATTAAATAAACTTTTAATTGAAATTTCGATAAGATCATTTTACATTTGTGAATAAGATTTTCCAAAGTGAATGTGGAAGAATACTGGATGAATAACAACAAGACACGTCTGAAGGAGGAATAAGATGGAGGTGGGGATTAGGCTTTCCCTATGAAATATCAAGATAAAATATTAATATATGATGCTAATTAAGGCAGTTTGATTATCAGTTAACCAACTGAACAATGAAAGAAAACAGAGAATACAGGAACATATTCATGTGACTGTGGAAGCTTAGTTTGTAATGAAGTTGGCATAAATATTGTTGAATGAGGATGGATGGAGCATCCATATGGAAAGTGTGGAGTACTAAATAAATGATGGTGGAACATTGATTACACCTATTGGAAAAAATGAATTTTGATTTTTACATCTCACCATATAAAAATGGATTCCAGGGGAATCAAGGCCATAATATAAAAAGCTAATCTATAAAAATTTTAAAAGAAGATTGAGAGGAATTTCTTTACGTTTTTGGAGCAGTGCAGGGTTTCTTAAACAAAACACCAAAGACACTAAGGGAAAGCACAGTATATTCAGTGCATTAACACAAGTACTATAGGTCAGCATAAGATGACAAATGTGAATACAAATACAAGACAAAAACTAGTTGCCCCTGGCAACCACGAATCTGATCTATTGGGGGTCTAAATCAGGAGTAAATATTGACAGAGTCTAAAAAATGTGTATGATAAATTGTAATACAAATATAGCCACACAGAGCAACATTGAAAGATCTTAAATTATTTGAAGAAAATGTGTTATAGAGGATACATAATATATTATTACACTTATTAAAATATAAAATAAAAAATTAAATGTATATCATTTAAGGATACACAAATGAATATTAAAACTTCAGTGAAAAGAAGGTAATTTTTAGACGTAAACTTCAGGATATCAGTGGCCATTGGAACGAGGAAGCAGAGTGCATTGTGGGGAGCAAACAGGACCTGCTGTACTGCTGACGTGCTGTTTCTAAAGCTCAGGCGTCAGCTACACATGTACATTATACACGTGTTTGTGTGTGTGTGTGTGATACAATTAAAAATAACCTTTATGATGGTATATTAACAACCCTTGGGTGAGTTGCATGTGGTAAGGGACAGGGAGAGATGCATTGGAGGCTTTTATAGGCACGGGGCTTCGGGGATTATTTTCCTCCTGGGTTTCTCTGTGTGCTGCTTCTGCTTCCTCACGACATGGTGGGCATTCCAAGAGTGAGCATTCTAAAAGATAGGAAGAGAAGCTGCCAGTTTCTTAAGGTCTAAGCCACAGTCCCCCTGTGGCCACAAATTAATTTTTATGCGTCCCACATGAAAAAGAGATTCACATCCTCCCAACACCCTTCCACCACCCAAAGTCTCATTCTATGATAGAATCAGGCTCAGGCTTGGGTTCAGGCGCCTGCCATAGATATCAGGTGCAGGTATGAAGTGCAGAGCCTTGGGCACAGTGCCTCTCAAACGGAAGACCTGAGAACTACAGAGACATGTTATTTTCCTTACAGTCCATACAACCAATGAACAGTGCTGGAATGCACCCAGGATAGCCACAGTAGACATTCACACTCAAAAATCGTGAAAATGGGTACATCGTTGGCTGGTCCATAGCCATTCTTTAAACTGTCTGGCACATATTGCCAGTTCCTTGAGTGAAGCCCAGTCCCATTCCCTGTGAATGCTTCTCTGTGGCTCTCAGTTGTCCCCTCCAGCCTCTCAGCCCTGTCTTTTGAGTCACTCTTTCTTTTCCACAGGAAAACAGAATTTGCAACTGAGTTGCCTTCTCCTGTGTTTCTTGACTTAAGAAGGTGTAGGGTGGGGCTCTGAGAGCCTCGTATCATTGTGCACTATCTCTGTTCAAGCTGGTAGCACTTCTTCTGAAACAATGATCTTTAAACCTATTTTAATTTAGTTTAAATCTTATTGGGATTCAAAAGCTACAACCAAAACTTTGTTCGAGACAAACCCTGCTCTACTGTGGATTACTAAGGAGCCATGTCCTTAACTTTCTTAGAAGCCCAATTGCTTAATAGGATCTGTGAGACATGCCTTTACATCCTTGGAAAGTCTTTTGCCTGTTTGAGAGGCTCCATAAGGCATTGCCTGAGGCCATCATCACGTCTTAACAAAGGGTCTCTGTGACCCACCATAGATTGGACTCTTTATGTGGAAGCCATATTTTAATTTCAGAATATTTTGTCATCTAGAAAGTCTGGGAATAAGAAACTTTTATTTTTGAGCCTAGCAGACCCTGAATCATTTATATTTCCTGTAAATTTTGCCAGAAACTCAGTAGTTCCCTTTTTAGCTAATCTTTCTCCTCTTTCATCTTATCATAAACAGCTAGAGGGAGCCAGGCAGTACCTTCAACATTTTGCTTGGAAAATCCCTTTAGCTAGATTATTGAATTCAGTGGGTGTGTTCCTATTTCCACATTTCTGAAGGTGACAGTGTTACCAAAGTTCTGCCACTATATGCGTCCCTTTTCTACGAACTGTCTGTGATATTTATTTAAACCCTCACCAACAGCACTGTGAGGCTTTTTAGACTTGCACTAACGTTCTCCTCACTCCTTGAGGCTTTGAAGAACACTCGCCCTGAGGTTTCTAGGCTTCCCCATACTAGGCCCTACCAGCTCTGACAGCCATCCAAGTTATTTATTTATTTAATTTACGTCAGCGGCCCAGATGGTTAGGTCTTCGCTGCAGCGGCATGCCACTTCCGGCACCAACAGCTATGTCAGTTATCTGTCGCTTCAAAACAAACCACGCCAAAACTTCACAGCTCACACATCAGCAATCGTTTATTTTGTTCTCAGGTCGAAAATGAGGGCAGAGCTCAGGGAGAACAGTTCATGTCTCACCAGTGCTGCTTCAGCTAGGGGAGCTCAAATGCAGCCAGTAGATTCACTTCCAGGGTTGCTTCCCACGTGGCTGGAAAACCGGTGTTGTCTGTTGGTTCTTTTCCATGTTGACTTCTCCATAGAATGGTGCCTGTACTGCAAAAAAAAAAAAAAAAAAGTATAAGCTGCTATTTTCTTAAGCTACAGTTCTGGAAATGAGCAACCGTTTATTTATTTATTTATTTATTTATTTATTTATTTATTTATTTATTTATTTAATTTACACAAGCATTCAAAGAGTGAAAAAAATTCTAAGGAGGAGACATATTTTCCAGCTGTGAATGGAGAAGAGACAAAGAAATTTGGGGACATAATTACATTCCTGTCAGTCTACTACTTTTCATGATCAGAAGTTCACAAGTCATTTTTAATTCTTGCTTTGCTCAATTCCTCATCTCTGACTTACTCTTTAATTCAGTCATCTGGCTTCCGTGAATCCTCACACTACTCTGATAACTATGCTTTACCTTGGTGATCAGTAATCTCCATGTCACTGAACCAAAAGGGCATTTTTCGGGTATTTCTTTGTCATCTCCGCAGCCACTAACACTGTTGAAGTCACATTTTCTCAAAGATTTCTGCCCACTGGTGTCAGGGAGTGCCAGCCTCCTGCTTTTCTCTGTACTCTCTTGAAAAATGTGTACTTCTTTGTCAATGAGTTTGGTTTATGCATGATGCTAGTGAAGGTATAGTAAGGTCTGTGGGTACACTTATGGCCAATTTAAGTAGAAAAACTTAGTTTTATTTCACCCAACTCTAAAGCTTGACAAAACATTATTTTCAACCCACCTATTCAGAGACAGGCTGATATTTAATAGTCCCATTAAATATCTGTGTCTACCCCTGTCTGTCAAATTATTTTTGTTTGTATGCTAGTTAGGTAGGCAAATTTAATGACAGTTTTTAAAATTGTCATAAATGTGTTTGACTGAAATCTAAAGTAT
The DNA here is from genome assembly GCA_004024845.1 of Tonatia bakeri. Taxonomy (NCBI): domain Eukaryota; kingdom Metazoa; phylum Chordata; class Mammalia; order Chiroptera; family Phyllostomidae; genus Tonatia; species Tonatia bakeri. The sequence goes on along the minus strand of PVIA01001326.1, from coordinate 203,655 downwards.
TTTGGCTTAAAAAATGTTTTTTTCTAACAGTAGGGATGGACAGAATGTAAGCACTCTTCTGAACAGGTTCCTTACCAGCAGGGCAGAGGCCCCCACAAGCCACAGAAGCTAATCTGTAAGCCACTGAGCAAGAACTTTGAAAGGAATTGGTATTAATACAAGTCTTAGTGGCGTTTGTGCTGAAAGAAGATAATGACGTTCTCCTTCTATTTCATCCTTATTTTTGTTTGTTTGTTTGTGTGTTAACCTGTTTTTCTCCATAATAATTTAGGCTGCATGTATTCAATAATATATAAATGTATATTGATATATCCAATAATATATAAATGTCATAGATGGGAAAAGAGTACATTGTATCTAAAGAGATAATAAGCTGTACACTTTAGTAAGAAAAATTCTGTGTTTCAGAAGAAGCGTTTTGCTCAGTACTAAGCAAAAGCAGACACAATTGTCATTGATGGGAGAGCTAACACATACTAATTTACCACCTTTAACAAGGAATATCATTTTGATCTTGATGTGATATAACATCATTAATACTGCAAGCAATTAACAACATTTATACCTTACAATTCATTCAGCCCATTTTTTATTGAATATCCAGTGTCATGCTGGGATACAATGAACAAAAGATCCCAGACGTGTGGAAATTCATGGGATAGTTATTAGACATTATTTGGTTAGATAAAAGAATTAGCTGTCTGTGTTTGGAGCTGTAACATGGACTTTCTTAAATTTTTATTTTATTTTAGTGGTGAGTAATCATTTCTGTAATGTTCTAATTAATTAATTATACATTTTGAGGTAACTCTCAGATGTTGCCTTTTTAAAAATTGTCTTTTCTTTTTTTCTATTTGATTTTCAAAATCTTACTTTGTAGTAGGAAATTGAGAATATAAAATGAAAACAAGTACAACATTAATAATATTACAGCTATGTCATAAAACTTCACTTACAAGTTTAGAGACAAAAAAAAATGTACTTACCTGGAATGTTTTCCAACTCAAATAAATTTATATTAAAATAGCTTCCATGAATTATTAACATTATTTCACCTACTTTTTGAGCCAATGATGAGGTCATTCTGTAGAGGAAAAAGGCCAAAATATTATCTTAGATTCTTCAAAGAGGCTCAAATAAAAATCTCAGTATTAGCTAGCACTCATGCTGACTTAGAGATCCATAGTTCAAAGCAGATACATTTTCCTGATTTTATTATTTATGGCCTAAGTAAACTTTTCCTTTTAAGCTTATCCAAAATTAATCCAGAAACATTCTCTTTCAAACAAAATATTTTATTTCCAACATAAGGGGAATATATAACTATAATTAGGTTATAATGTCAAAAGGACCCAAACAGAAATTAGCTTCACTTACTCTGTAACTTAAAAGAATCATACTCCATTTTGTTATTAAAGGCAGAACCATTAATAATACTTTACACCCATGTTTCCTTCTGAGAGTTTTATAGTTTTGGCTTTTACCTTTAGGTTCATTTTTATCTCACTGGAATTTCTAATTCCTTTTCACATAAAATTACCTACTTTCGCTAGTATTTTGTTTTCTATTCTTTTTCTCTCCATTAGTGCAAATAATTGAGAATTAATTCTACTCTGAAATCCTACTGATTAAGGAAGCTTTCAAGAATGCATGCATGGACTTCACAAAAGAAATTCAAGCATAATGACTTTAAAGACAAATTTCTAACCCAATTAAGGAACATATTATAAATATTTTAATGTATATCTACTTCCTGCTAATTGTGTCCTATACTTTAAGCTTCTACCTTATCTCCTCACCAAGATATTTTGTTGGAATGCTTTGTTGTAATTGCTTTAAAAATTAACTGAATTAAGGTCACATTAGAGCTGCTTAACAACATAAAATCTTTAATTACAGTAATTCTGTAGTCAATATTAAAATTTTCTCTGCCAAGGTATGAAAACCACAGTTAGACACAATTGCAGAGCCTCCTGAGGAATGACAGCATGTGAACTCTATGAATTTCCAAGGCCAGTGATTATAACAAATTCTTTAGTTCCATCTTCAGTTGTGGCTGAAACTTTCTTTGGCCAATTTAATCTCAGGCAAGCACTGACAAATGTGTAAATGTCTTTTTATGTGGGGAATTTTATTTTAACAAATTATGAAAGTTAGAGTAATATGAGGCTTCCAATATGAAATTTCTAATTTGAGATTCCAATCAGGATTATTCCTGTTTTTCTACATGAATAAAAGTACTTCTCTTTTGCTTTTTGAATGTGTACTCTTGGGTTCCAGTTTTCAAAATCCCCTGTTTAACAATTGGGTTACCAATGAGATTCTTTGGGGAAAAAAAAAATGTGTCTATGTGTTAGAAAACACAGCTATTTCTCGAGCCTTTGAAATTCATGCCCACTTTCATTAAACACAAAAAGCTAGTCTTTCTGCATGTTATTTGAAATTTTTTAAGTATGCATTAGTTTTTTACATATAATACATAATTATAATACTTAAAGCATTTTTTGAAACTAGATCTAAAACCTTTAATGCCCTTCCTCCTTTTTCCTATCCCAGCTACGAGATTCAAATATATAGTACCTAGAAATGCTATCTTTCCCAGGATCTGGCATTGAAAATTCAGTGTACCCCATTATATAAAATACCTTTCTTCACATTTTTGTGAATATAGGAAATTCCATTTTGAGTTGGACCCAAGATCCATCTAGCCAGTGTTCTTGGAGCAAAGGTTTTAAGCTATGTCCCCTTGGAGGGCAGTGGTACAATTTCTCTCAATGTCAGCTTTAATAATTAAATATACCCAAATTACTAAAAGTAGCCATTTTTAGCTTTCTTAATTGTAAATCTTTCCCAATTCTCTCAAAATTACTTGGCTACATTACTTCTTGAAGTACTGAGTAGACGAAAGACTTTTCTTTTTATCTTATTCTTAATATTCTCCCTCTTAATAGGTCCATGTTTGGGGGAAGGATTCATCTATCTTTAATGATGATGTTGATGAGGAAAGATTATCTGCTATGAGTGAGAAGCTCAGGAGTTATTTAGAAGGCTTGGGAAGTATTGAAGTTAAGAAATGGCAGGTGAGTGAAATATACTTAAGTGCTTACATACCAAGGACAAGAATAAAGTTAATCTTTTTCAAGAACATTAATCAGCAATATAGTGATTTATTCCCCTTAATGACATTAGGATAACTAAAGCAATGGCAGTTGGAATGGAGAGAAGAGGACAGACTTTAGAACTTTAAGAATTTTGAAGATGTCCAGTGCTTCCTGATGGTCAGCAGCGCTTTTCTTTGACTTTGCCATTTTATTTTTATCTTGGTAAAATTAAGCTTCCCTTACTAAGCCTGAGAATGCTGAGTAAATTCTTTATTACTAGACCTTGGAACTGGGAAGAGTCTCAACACTTGATCTACTCCAGCCCCCTTGATTAAATATAGGTTACGGTAGTTGATTCCTTACAGGTGATATAATTAAGCCTCAAAGATTTGTCGAAGGTGCATTGCTGGTTAATGGCTGAATAGAAAGCATAGGCTATTTGGAAGCAAAGGGCCACCTAGAAAGCAGGATGAGCACATTTCCAGGGGTGATAGATTGCTGGGGGTTCATTTTGCAAAATGTGGTTTGGGATGTTGGAACTGACAACTGTTCATTGTGTATAACACAATGCAAGGAGATTGAACACTGGTAATCTAACATAAGTTTGATTTTTAAGTTTATAAATGTCTTTTTATTCCCATACTTTAGTTGTATGCCATTGGACTTTTTAAAATTTAAGCATGTATCTCTTGTTTCAAAAATGTATTGTCTACCAAAGGATATACCATAAATCTAGCTATCTGAGCTAAGAATCTCTGGTAATTAACCAACATGAAACCAGAAGCAAAAGCAAAATAAGCCATTTATGCTGCTGGTGGCATCACAATAGAGCAGCTACTTGAGCTTCAGTGGTTTTGTTATACAAGACCATTATAAGGTCATAACTAAATATATATTAAGGATTTTTAAGAAATTGAGAAGTGGAATAAACCTAATGGGCTAATTCCAGATCAGTGATCTTAACCTTTTTGGTCCTGGGAACTGGTTACATGGAAGATGGGGTGAGGGGCAGGGACAGGAGGCAGAGCTCAGGCCAGCTGCAGCCTGTCTCCTAACAGGTAGCAACCCAGGGTTTGGGGATCCCTGTTCTACACAGTCCAAACATCCCTGATAAAACAACTTTCAAAATTCATTATTGTACGTTTACATAAAGTACTAAAATAATCTTGAAATCTCCTTGGAACAAGACGTTTCAAGGTAGTTACTTCCAGGATTATGTTAAATTTCTTCCACTCTGCACTATGTGTTTATTGGGAATTTATTTTGTTAATAGGATTTACCTTGGTTTTAAGACACACAAGTTCCTTAAAGCACCATATGTAGAAGTAAACTCCTGCTGTTCTCAAGGTTTTTGCCTTTCCCGCCCAGGAGGGCTTTAAAGAAAGCCTAAATAATGAAAACATAAAATATACGTCTACATGGATACATAGCATAGAGAAATATTATCTATTTGTTCAATGTTATTAAGTCTCTCCCATATGAAAAGCACATATTAGGCATTGAGAGTTATAGAGTCATTCAATTAAACAAATAACTATTCAACATCTACAATGTTCCAGACATGAGTATAAAGATGATTAATCATGACCTTTGTTCGTAGGAATCTGATTGTTTCTTTTGTGTTCACTAACTGAAAAGAAAGTAAAACAATACTGAATGCAGATATCCATACTCTAGCCACCCCAGGGCTGTCTGCCTAGCATCTGTGAAGGACGAATTCACTGAAAGATATTAAGCAGCTCTCTGCTGTTGGTGAAAAGAACAGTTTTGGCTGCTATCACATTGGTCCAGGCAGGAAGTCATAAATGCCTGAACCACAGTAATGGAAGTAGAAATAATGACATGAGGGCACATTCAATTAATATTTAAGTGTCATTATCAATAGGAATTGATGTTGGATTAGATCCAACAAGTGAACAATTCCTGTTTTAAATATCACTAGCATTTGAAAGCTTTTTGATCAGGGTATCATAGTGACCGGTTGGAGGCTAATGAATACTTAAAAATATGAGCATCTACATATAGTCTCTTGGAAAATGTATATACACACAAAATTTTTGACTAAATACAAGTAACATCACAGTCTCCCTGAAATCCATTTGTGATCCCTTTTGACTTGAAGCCTGGTTTAAACAAACTATGAAGATTTGGGGTTAAAATTTCAATGTAAAGACAATGGATGAATGAATACCACATATACATGAATGAATATACATGATATACAATATACATGAATGAATACCACATTTTGTTTATCTATTACCAGTTGATGAACATCTGAGTTGCTTCCTTTTTTTGCTCTATTGAATAATACTGCTATGAATCTTGTCTTTATTTTTCTCATTACAATATGTACTGTCATAAAATTATATGTATCTATATGCTATGCTAGTATGTTTTAAGTTTTCCTATTTGGTGTGCAATGTTTTCTATTTTAGTTGTTGCAACAATGCTCATATGCCATGTACAATACACTGGGTACTACAGATTGATCAGTGCCCAGAACAGATCTGATGCCTTTGCATAAAGTCAGCAGAGCACTTATAAATGTCCTATGTTCTCTGAAGGAAAATTGAGGCATGCCATGAGATTTTGTCAGTCAGAGATGGAGGTGCAGGCAGAGAGGCAGCAATGTCAGGGAAGGATGACCTTGGAAATTGAATATACATGAATGAATAAAACGGTGAATGATTAATGAGTAAATTGGATTTTAAGCCCCTAAGTCTTCCCTTTAAAAAATATAACAGCTTTATTGAGTTATAATATATATACCATACAATTTAATGGTGCTTAGTATATTCACAGAGTTGGGCTACCATCACCACAACCAATTTTGTAACATTTTCAATACCCCCAAAGAAACTTAACAGCAGTCACTCCACATATTCCCCAACTTCTCTCTCCCTGTCCCCACCAACCGATAGACGAGCACTAACTGCTTTCTGAATCTCTAGATGTGTTTATTCTGGAAACTTAATATAAATGGAATCAGACAATATTGGCCTTTTGTGACTGAAGTCCTTTTTTGATATAATATTTTCAAGATTCATATGATCTCACCTTTAACAGGAATCTAATCAACAAAACAAACAAACAAACAAAATATAATCAGACACTGAAATTGAGAACAGGCTGACAGTGTCCAGAGGGATGAGGGGAGGGAAGTTCAGAGGAAGGGGGGAAGGGTTTGCAGGAACAAGTATAAAGGACACATGGACAATAACAAGGGAGGGGGGTGGAGATGGGAGGGAGGTGGGGAAGGCTGGACGGGTGCACTGGGTAAAGGGCAGAAAACTGTACTTGAACAACAATTAAAATAAAATAAAATTTAAAAATTAAATTAAATTAAATTAAAAAAATATTCATGTTGTAGCGTGTATTGATATTAGCACTTCATTCCATTTTATAGTGAATAGATAGTATTTAATTGTATAGATATACCACATTTTGTTTATCTATTACCAGTTGATGAACATCTGAGTTGCTTCCTTTTTTTTGCTCTATTGAATAATACTGCTATAAACATTTGTTTGCAGATTTTTGTTTGAATATGTGTTTGTTTATTTCTCTCTTGGGCATGTATGTAGGAGTAGTATTGCTGGGTCATATGGCGTCTCTAAATCTTTTCATGAATTGCCAGACTGTTTTCTTTACTTTTATTTTAAATTTTATTACATTTGTCTTATTACTTTCATCTCTTGGTAGGTGATGTTTTCTGGAAAAATTCTACCTTTGTTGAATTATTTGTTAATGGAATCATGATTTATGTGTTTAAAGGGAGCTTGATGTCTAATGGCATCTGGATCTGAACACTTATGTGAAAGCTCTGAGTTAGGAAAAGAAAACCTGATTCCAAAGCTGGTCCCTAACTCACTATTTGAGTCACTGTTAATTCACTGTGAGACCTAGACATGACTACTAACTCATAAGAGAGAAGGAGCTATTTTTAGAAAAGTTACCTAGTACTATATGTAATGGATAGTGAAGTATATCAGAAAGATAAATTATATCAATTGTCATAAATTATATCAGGTTTAGACAAGGATAACCAAAAAGCAAAATAATAAAGTATAGATAAATTCAGATTACTTAAGGAAAAGGTCTGATTAGGGGATTTGCCATTTTAGTTTGATTTATAATTGAAGACACAAGTTGTTCAAAGTGAGAGTCTCCTTTTTATCCGTGTTCCACCCCAACCTCCTTCCCTGTAGAGTCTTTGGCCAGAGCTTTAGTTTCAGCTTTTTCTGTCGCTTCTACCTCAGGGCCAAGCAGAATAGGAGAATCAGGAATCTGAATAATCATTTAGTTAATCAGAATTTAATGTGGAATCAAACATTCAACAACTCAGAGATGCCTGGGGTATCAGATAGTACTGAATTCCTGGAGCTTAAAAGGTGTAGCAGCTGGTTTATAGCTGCTATTATTAGTTTGTTGTTTTAAGGTTTTGGTGTTTGTTTTGGATAGGCTGAATCTTCAGCTCTTTTTTTATAAAGGAAGTAGAAGAGTGCTTAGAAATGGAAAAAGATATGCAGTCAAAATCCAATTTTTTTAGCTATTTCTTCTATGGAAAAAAGAGGTAATGTTCAGTTAGTGTTCACCATGTATAAGAGTATACTGACAGCCTATTGCATGTAAAACATTTATCTGGTTAAAATGTAGGATGCAAAGAAAAATAATACCCACTACTTTCCAAAAGTCTGTCTAAAACGCATGAATAGCTATTAAATATGTTGCAAATATCTAAAGATAATTAGATCAGTAAATAAAGATGTTAAGGAAATTCAGAGGAAGAACTAAAGAAGGCTATGGAGAGGGGGTTTGCGTCTATTCACACTGAGCGTTGGAGGATGGGGGTCATATTCCATCTGGCAGAAGATGCAAAGTCATTGTAGACAGAGGGCACATAGGTGCAATGGCACAAAATAAAGTGCAACAAGCCTGCCTGGGGAAGAAGAGTTTTATCCAAAGAAAAGAAAAACCTTAGCTAGGATTATTCACAAACTCCTTAGATATTTCAGAGAACATCCAAGTTGGTTAACCTTTAAGAAACTTGATCACCTCTTTCTGCATGACTTTTGAGGGCTCTCTTCCTCCTCACTTACCTTACCACTGGAGGAAAACAGAACTCCCAAATCTCCAAAGGGATATGTTTAGACTTGCCATATGACTTTGTGTAGAGAGGAGAATGTTTCCATCCACGGACAATGCCAACAAGGTATTCTACTGTTAGGTCTATCTTCCTAAGAACAGGGAAATTCAGAAAGTATCTTTTGGATGAAGGATTGAGTGAATGGGAAGGAGGCCAGTAGGCCATTTTTTATGGCGTAGCTTAGAGAAACTTTTTTAGAAATGGGTTATTACATGTTCTAGATTCTTATATTGTGAAATCCCTTTCAGGGAGCTTTTGGGGTACTCACAGATCTGTTATACTACCCCCCCCAGAGGCTATGGAATTTCCTTGAAGTTTGAGGTATGGCAAGACCAGGATAGAGAGCCAAGAAATATCTCCAACTGCCAACAGTTGCCAAAGACATTATTTAAATTGAAATGTGTCAGTGTCAACATGTGAGATTTAGGACTGACTTTTTCAGTCTGCTTATCATTTGCTTGGCATCGGCCTTTATGTGCTCAGCAAATCATTGGAAGTTTGTTCAACTTTTAAAATCTTATAGTCTGAGAGACAGGAATAGGAGCTAGGGTATAATATATGTTAGGAAGCTTTCTATAGTCTTCAAAGGATGAAGGAAGCAAAGTAAAATGGAGAATTAAAATTATTTGGTCAATTTAACTAATAAAGTCTTTTGGTCTAAATAATTCAGACTCTAAAGTCATGATGGGATTGAATAATTCAAGTCACTCAAATACATTGGTAAATGTTAAAACTTTGACTAACTATTCAATAGCCTAAAACTACAGTTACAATATTTCACCTGAAAGATACTATATAAATTAAGCAATAAATAAATAAATAAATAAATAAAGGAGGCTCTTGTGACCATTTCTGACAAAACTGTGACAAAGACACAGATGATAAGAAACCAAGGAATAACTCTAAAATAATCTTGAAAGATAAACCAAGAAGAAAAGCATTTTAACTTTTTCTCTGTATGAATCAAAACCACGTATAAATTTTAATAGCATAATAGGTGATCTAACCAACTTTGAAAACTGCTTTTTATGCCCCACCCCTAACTGTGGCAGAACGGTGTCAGAGCTCAATATGCCGGCGTGTTTATTTCAGATCTTTGCCTAAGGTGATATTGCAGAAACAAGTGATGTGCCTGTATGACTCTTCACAGTATATTCCTGTCCTTTCTCTATCCAGTGGTGACCTGAGTTCAGTGTTTCCTATTTCCATGATTCAACATCCATTTAATTAGTGTTTCTTACATGCCTCCTACAGGCCAGAGACTATGTGCTGGGGGATTCCGTACAGCAGTGAACAAAACAGACAACCATTCCCATTCTCACGGACCTTATATTCTAATGTGGGAGAGGATGGGCAGTATGCAAATACGCATGCACATTATACAGACAGAGTTGATAATTTTATGGGCAGGAAGAAGCTTAGCTCTAAAATTTATCCTCATTTTAAGTGCACGGAGTCAAATCCATGTATTAGTGTTAATATGTGCAGCTCAAAGTCAGGTCAGTGTGGTGGTTTGTGAATACAGCTAAGCATCTCCTTTCCTTTAAAGTAAAATTTGCATCACCCCGATAATTCCTCAGTTTTTACAAGTAGTTTAATCTTGGGCGTGTAGACCGATTATGCAGTCAGATGAGGCACCAAACTTTAGTGCATTCACTTGGCTTGTTGTCAGCAGTCGACATCAGATAGCAAGCTTCTGGCAGGAGTCTGCATGAAGTCATCTCTTCCACCTTCACTTGACCTCAGCTCGGGGGCTGTAGAGCTCAGCTGTAATGCTTTATAATACATCAAGACACATCAATTCCATGCCAGCCCTGCCCTCCATCCTTGCTGAGCTTAACTAATAAGAAAGCAAAGCTTCATTATGCAAAATGATGTTTTCACCCCATTCAGATGTTTATTACTGAATATGATTTGTATTTGAGGAAGCAAAAGACAGCATCTGATCTTAAATTCAACACTCCTTTCAGCATTATACAACAAATTGTTTTATCTAGGTCAATGGCTTTTATCTGGGTTTACATACCAACTATTATCAGAGACCACATCAAAATCATAGTATGTAAAACAAAAATAAACATGAGATGTTTTCATGCTGTTTTTGGCCTGAAAATAAATAGAATATACTAATGAGAAATTTGTACATTTCAGACAAATTTAGAAAAAAATGTACCTGGAATAGTACATTTAATAAATGTACCTGAAGACTGATTCATTGAAAACTATGTTATTAGCTATCATTCTAAACATAGAAGCTCAGTAGGAATAGATTCAGGGCTACTAATCTTGAAACCAATTTTAACCAAAAGAAGTTGAGATGAATTTTCATCTAAATAAAACAAATAAAAAGCAAAATCCCAAACAAAGAAACTTAACCCTAACAGTTTGAACTGGTTTATCACATGCCCTTTCTCTTAAAAATAATCAAGCATGAATTGATATTTATTGAGAATCTACTTTTCATGTGCAACTCACTTTTCTAGATGGTGAGTGTCAGGTAATACACATGCTTTACATGTTATCTTCTTTGCCTGGATGAACAGGAAGGCTGAACAGAAGACTCTCAGAAGCTATTGTCATCCTAGAAACTTCCTGCTGGTTTGCAAAGTTCAGTGCTCTTCATTGAAACAGCAGGACCCTGCCATAGGCACGGGGAGAGCTGAGTTTGGGAGCACACCAGCTCTTTCTCTCTTTGGAGAACCCAAGGGCTTTTTTTCTTCATCGGTCTGTCTCAGCATTCTGAAGGTTGTCCAACTCTGGGGGCTCATCAAGTTTCATTTCATCCATTAGGCCTAGAGGTGAGAACAGACCTGCAAATTCTGTCAAAACTGGTGATGTATGGCTGCTGAGAAATTCAAATTGCTTCAAGTGCGGGAGCCAACAAAGTAATGTCCCACTACAGGATGAGATCACAACACCATGCACTCATTCTCTATGTGAGCTGCATTCTATATGCATGAGGGAGAGCCAAAGCATGAGTTCATTGAAGAAATGGTGAAGAGCTTCTCCTTAACCCTTGAGCTACCAAGAGTTCGATGAGATCCAACATGGCCGTAATCTCTCTTAGGATACCCCTGGGTGCAGCCCTGCACTTCACACAGACCCGGTAATGACGGACCAATTAAACAGATGCATAGAGAACAAAGTGTAAATATAATTTAGGTGGCTGATTGGACTGAAATTTCCAACTGTGCCATCATCTTATCAGTCATGATGGCTAAAGTGCCCCAGGTTTATAAAGTTTGGCTGCCCTCCATGAGTTTAAGAAGGGAATAGAATCCTGTCATAGCATCTGCCTTGAGTGAGTTGTCCAAAATATGGCTTTTTGTTTGTAATGGTGACAAGCAAGTTTTAAAAAAGTAGTCAAACTAAGGTGTTGGTTTAAGAGCAGGGTTAAAATTCCCTTGAGATTTGTCTGCATGCATGCGTGTGTGCGTGCGTGCGTGTGTGTGTGTGTGTGTGTGTGAAAGCAGTTGGCAGATGCAGAAGCTATGAGCTCAAAGCACTTTGAAGGCTTCCTTTCTCATTGGTCCTGATTATTGCTAGGTCTCAGGACACAAACTGTATGCTCACAAGAGAAATATCTGTGGTGAATGATCCATTCAGACTGTGTGAGTTCATCAGGAGGAAGTTTAAGCCTTACAACAAAGCAGTTTGGAAAACAAAATGTAGTAAAGTATATTTGTGGCTCTTATCCCACAATAGGCTTTCAGAGTTCTGCGAGAGTAGAAGAGAATTCACGAGGACTCTTCAGCACGGCCCTCTAAGACATATGGGGGCAGGGAATGGAGAGGGTCACCGAGAGGCTGTTCACGTAACAGTAGTGAGCTGACCTCGCTATCTCGAATCTCCTCTTTCCTTCTTCTTCACATCATCGTCTCCTTCCAGGTTTTCTCTCCATCTCTAAGGTTGCTTAATTAAGTGAACACTGCCTAGTTAAATTTGTGTTTTGGATATACAACAAATAATTTTATTTATTGAAAAAATATTTATTCATTGATATACATATATATGAGATGAGTCAAAAGTAAGTTTACAGTTTTTCATATGGAAAATAATACAATAATTATAAATAATAATATAAGAATATACTGTGTTTCAGGTACTCACAACTGTAAACCTACTTTTGCCTCCATATGTATATATATGTATATATACATATATACACATACAGATATGTGGTGTGTGTGTGTGTATATATATATAAAGAGAGAGAGAGATGGAGAGAGATTATCTAAAATTCAAATTTAACTGAGACTCATGGGTTTTTATTTGCTAAATCTGGCAACCCTATCTATATCCCATCCACTCCATCCCACTGGGGCTTAACAGCAGACTGAGAAAATGAATGTAATTAGTAATAGTGGCCAAGGAAAACTTCGCCAGATGAATCAGGTTGTCCTTGCTACCTCTGGTTATTAATAGGCTCAGTTTCGCTGATGAAATAGTTGCTTGCCATGTGTCTTTCTGCCCAGTTCTCACATTTCTACCTGGCATCCTGCTTCAGCATGCACTGGTTTTCCTGAACTCAATGGTTCAAGTGCTGGATGAAGAGGGAAATCTTTCCCCCGGGGGAATTGTCCCAGATGACAGCCCTGCACTATCAGGGGGACGCTTACCTCAGTGAGAGGGGATGCTAGAGTTCAGCCTTCAGGTTTGTGCTCTTCTTTCTTGTCCTGCAGCAGAAACTTCAATAAACACCCCTGTTAAATCATCCACTTGGTTGGGCTCACTCATTTTTGTTTGTGAATGCTTTGGATATTAAGTAGAATCTTGAGATAAAAATGAAAACATTGCTATGTTGCTGTTCTCACATATTCACCATGGAAAAGAAATATTTTCAAATATGCATTGCTTGAGTCTGCTTTAATGAGAGAACTATAAGAAGAAAAATGATATTAAGCCTTATGTATTGCTGTGTACTCTTGCACCATAGAATCCACAATAGATGGATGCAAGTCATGGCAACGTGTCAAACTTAACAGCTTTCAAGCACTATCTTACAAATTGCACATATTTTCTCTCTTATGTAAAGATTTAAATTGGCAATGTATTATAGCTGTTTTAGGCTCAGTAAATTATATAAATAACTTGCATGATACACAAAATTTCTTGCTAACACATCAAGTGTTGCAACACATTTTCCTCTTTACTCCATAGATTGTATACAGAACACGGATGTACCTAGAATGTAAACTGTAAAGTGGATATTGAAACTTAGCACATCCTAGGAAAATAAGAATTCCTTTGTAGGTTGGAAGCAATACTTTTCAAATGGTAAGATATAAATTCCAAAAATCTGCTAATAAATTTGCCAATAAACATTCTAAATATATTCAAAGGGAGACTAGTTACCTTATACTAAGTAATGCATATATATATATATATATACGCTTGTTGATTATGACTTTAGAATATATCTTCCATGAGTCTCATTCAGGTTAAAATACAATTCTACCTATTTTTAAGTAATCTTTTACATTGATGTGAATTTATTCTTTTATTTGTCAGGCTGTGCCAAATGTGTCAACAACTTTATTTATTTATTTACTTATTTTTGGATCTTTACCTTAGATTGGCTTTTCTCATTGGAGTTCATCCCTACAACTTAAATTCTGATGACAGAAAAGAGCCAAGTTATTTATTTTGTAGCTTCTCATGGTATTCTGCTTAGAAAAATATGTATGCCATAAATCTATATTGAGCATACACTAATGCCTGCTTTAAACTTCTTTCTTTTCATCTTCATTTTTTAAGTGTTTTAAGGCTCCATTAAAGTATACTTTAAAGTTGTAAAATACTTTAGTAAAATTGGTAAATATGAATATTCCAGAATTTTGTATCGGAAATCAGCTGTGTCAGAGCTGGCTGAGGCTGAACTATGTAATGCAAATGAGCAATAATTCGTTTTAGCTACAAAGGTCAAAAAGTTGAGGTGGAAAAGAGAGCAATTTTGTCTGATTAGGAAGAGTTTTACGGTCTCATGGTCACAAATAATGTGGCACAGGTGTTTCATTTTAATGTTTGTTTTTGTATCTCTCTTTCTTTCCAAGTCTAAAAACTGCAGTGAACTGGGAGAGCAGAAGTAGGCCCAGGATAGAATTCTTACAGCTGAGAGAATGCTAAAAAAACCACAAACTTTTCCTGAAGTGGGTACAAGTGAAGAGTTAGAAGTAGTGTATTGATTGGGGTTAAAGAGAAAACAAACTTTAAAAACTCACTGTTCCACAGCCATGGCATTCTAGACTCTGAAACTAACTTCAATCCCATTTTTCCCCCCAAGGGAAAGACCTTATCACTTAAAAATTATAGTATTTGAGGCATTTTGTGTGGAAAGCCAAAGTCAGATAGGTAGTAAGTGATGACAGTTAAGAATTAATGAAAACAGTCCTAAATTGTACTTGAGTGCTTTTATTTTCTTAAATTTTTCTCTACTTGTATATAATCTTGTATAATATAACAGTTGCTATGATACCTTTACCTAAGCTTAGCCAAGTACTATCCAGAAAGAAATATGCAGAACTTAGGTTTTGACTTTGCAAACCCAAATATCTGTTTAAAATAGACCCACAGAAATTAGTATGCAGATGACTTGTAAATCCATTACTTTCCACCTCCCCACCTGGCTCCCTTTCCCAAACTCCAGTTCTAAACTTCCACACGCCTATCAGACACCTGCACCCGAATTCTGAAATGTCTGAAATGAGGTTCGTGTCTCTGCTCTGTTGCCTGATTTTCCTGCAATGCTTTCATCCTCTTCCTAATACTTCTCTGCCTGTTGCCTCACCAAGATGATTATATAGCAAACTCTCCCTCACCTTGCCTTCCCTTTCTCCTCTGCATTGCTCTAACCTACTTCTAGATCTTACGGGATGCCACTTGAACTCTGCCAGTGCTTTCTACTTGGTTTTTCTGACTCCAATCAGAAATGTGAACATTCTGGTTTCTTTGATTAAAGAGTCAAGCACATTACTATATAATTAAACTGGGAACGCATTCTATAATCACCACCTGTTAAGCAGATATCAGCATAAATTCTATTTGCAATTATTTCTCAGCAAATAGCTACTCTGAGTTAAGATTTTTCAAGGTGTGATTTGTGTGGGCTCTTAAAGAGTTTCTTCCCTTTGGTAGGTTTGGCATGCCCTGTTTACTCAAATGTATGTAAAACAAAAGTAAACCAGACAAAAAAAATCTATCTCTCCAGTTTAAGATTTTGAAAAACATTATTTCTATAAGAATAAATAATATTATTTATCCAAAAGCCCCATATTCATAAGTATGATATGATAGGAAGGAAATGAGAAAAGATAATGTTTAAAAATATTGGTCAAGCCTATTGAAGCATAAACACAATTAAACAATGAGCAAGCCAAAAAACTTTGACATAAAAAATACAAAAATCAATAAAACAGAAAAAATTGTTAAATTTCTACTGTCAAAGGATTTCTACTGTACAGAGCAGGACTTTTAAACCTTTTTCATCTTATAGCACACATAAATTAATTACTAAAATTCTGAGTCACACCAAAAATATATTTGAGGCTAGTATGACAAAAACATAGGTATAATTTTGATGCATTCACACCGGACAGCTATTGTTGTGTTGGCTGTTGTCATTTTTTTATTTGACAGTCTAAGGGAAAAGAGGTCAGTGCCCTAACTAAACAGTCAAGTACTGCATGCTTTAAAAATTCTTGCAGCACCCCAGTTGAAAATGGCTGGTATAGAGAGCTGAAGAACAGATATTTATGCTAACATACATTCAAACACAGGGTAGATTGACAACTTGAGATGAATATTAATTAGAGAGAAATATGTGATTTCTGGAATCAGTGTGGTTTCTGTTCTAAGATTCAAATTAAAATTGAGGAATGAATAGTTATATGTTAAACTTTTAACTTCAAAGACTTCATAAAATGGAAGATGTAGACAGGTCAATAATTTACAGGACATATGTAGTTAATAAAAAGGTTTCTGGTCTCATTTAAAGAAGTTCCAATCTGTCCTTCTGCATGTAGGAATTTCTTATTGTCATCTATTATGGATATAAGGTTAGTTAACATTTAACTGTCACACAATTGCAAAGCACTTTCCAAATATAAAATATTATGTAAGTGCCATAGAATCCATTACTTCATACTCAATCTTCAAGCAACAATTAATGAACAATGCGGCATTATAGAATAGCCTTACTAATGGAAATTTAACTTCCCTATGAGTTTAGGAGATTTCAGAACATTACATAATTGTTTCAAGTCAGATTGAATTTTTATCCATATATTATTTATGCTGTTTGATCATCTGGCTTTAGATAGATGGATACATATGTAATATCGTATACATAAAATTATATATAAATGCATATATAAATTTTTCCATTTCCTGTATGAGGTAATAATCTTCATTCTGGGATTCATATATCCATTGCTTCACAAGCAAGCATTTCTCAAGCACACTAACTATGCTAAGCATTATGTGTAATTTGCAATAGACTCCGCCTTTTAGAAGCTGGTGATGCTAAATGACCCTTTATTTGAAGAATTTTAATTTCTGTACATCAGATTTTTTGGGAAACGGTCAAAGAAAGCAGGGTAGGTGCGTTCCGTTTGTAGGAGGATCCCTGGGAAGGTCTGGAAGCCGAAGATTGCTGTGCTGTGGTCTGAGGCTGTAACACACAAACCAGTCAGGAGTCTCCTGTTCTGTCCCCTGAAAACTGCTTGTACCTGTCACTGTTTTCACATTTTTTTGGACAGAGGAGATTAGCCTCAACAGGTACACCAATTTTCAGTGTTTGGTGCTTTCAGGACACAGGCATGCCTCATTTTACTGTGCTGTGTCTTATTGCACCTCACAGATGTTGCATATTTTTGTTTGTTTGTTTTACAAATTGAAGGCAAGATCCTCCACCAGGAAAGAGACTGCAACTTGCCCTATCACATGATATTTGTTTCATCGTGTTGGTCTAAAACCAAACCTGTAACATCTCCAATGTATGCCTGTCCCCCCATCTTTAAGGAAAATGTGAGAAGAAGTAGACACAAAGAGTGTAGAGATTTTATCATTTCTCAGAGCTGCAGGCAGGTGAAGTAAAGGTGACTTCAAGAATGAATATTTTGAGGCAAGCTGCCCTTTAAGGGAAGTGAAGAGATTTAAAAAGGTGTGGGGCCTCATCATTTCCATTTTACAATAAAAAGTCATACTCATAAGAAAGGTCTAGGAACTATTTCCTACTGCTTTTGGTATTTTTTGTTGTTAAATACTTTTTAGATACTTTAGAAGATGGTAATGTGGTTGGAATTTAGTTAGCTTTGCTGCTAAATTGATTCTCAGTTTAGGATAACTTTTTATAGTATCTTTAGGCCATTATTCCAGAGCTCTTTGGAAGAAGAAATGAAATAATTTTGTTCAACAAATCTCTGAATATTTTTGCAAGCATGTAACCCAAGTGTTGTGGAATAATTAATTTACTCATTCATTCTTCCATGTATTTTTTCAACAGACATTTATGAATGGCTACTGTGAGCCAGCCATTGTGCAAGAAAGTGAATACGGTGGAGATGTATGCGGGAGTTCACAGTGGAGATCAGCATATTAACAAATATTACAGAAGTGGACCATTGGCAGGATAGATTTGTGTACAATGAGGTGTCTCTAACAGCCTGAAAGTTGTGGTGAGTCAAGATGAATTACTTTGAATAAGTAAGTTTCAATATCCCTGAGTAAAGCAAGTAAGGATATTCCCAGTAGAAGGGGACAAAATGCCAAATTTCAGGCTGGAGACAAGATTACAGAGTGCACAAAATTTGTGATTGGAATATAGCAGATATATGAAAGAGTAGCAGAAAATATGCCCATAGGGAGAGGCGGAGATGTAAGATCAGGAAGACACCTGTATGTAATAAGAATGAGTTTGTACTTTTTATTGTGAAAGCATTAAAGAGGCACCAAAGTGTAGTTGTTGAATGAACAAGTGGATGAATATACAAGTAAGACAAGAGTACTTTTAATGCATTTCCAAATTGAAATAGAAATCTTGGCAGCTTTAATGCTCTTATACGTCTATTATATATATTATATATGTATACCCATGTAGTATATATAATATTTAGCATATATACAACATATACTATATATACATACAATATGTAGTGTATATATTACACATGTATATAACACACAATATTTGTGTGTATCTGTCCATGTATAAATATAATATATGCATAGAGAGATATCTTTATTGTGAAATATATGTATTGGTAGACATATAGATACAGATATAGCATCATAAATATAGATATATCTCTATATACAAATACACACACACACACTGTATAGAGCATTATGGAAAGGACATGGTCACCATAATGCTCTGAGCCCTAGAGCAGGACCTGGTACATAGTGGATGCTGAATAAATAAATACCTGTTGATTGAATAAACAGATTTTAAAGAGAGAAGTGACGTGAATAAGGAATCCACCTCTCAGACTCTGGAACGGAAAGTAGTGGAAAAGAGGAGCAGCTGGAGATGACCAGCACATCACTGTAGTCAGTGATTTGGAGATGAAATGATGAGAAGTTGACGGAGGGGACCTGAAGACGCAAGGCTCGGGGGGAGTTAAGACATTACTCTTAGAATTCGGGTGACAGTGAGATGACTGGGGTCAGAGAGTGGTGGGAAAGCAGGGTAACCACCAAGGTTGTTGCTTAAGCTAATGAACGGCTGGCAGGCTATCCCTCAGAGAGGAAACTCAGGAGGTGAAACAGATTTGGGATGTGAAAATGACAATTTATGTTAAAAGTGATGATGTTGAACTCTTCGTCAGACATCCAGAGGACATTAAGAAGGCAGCTCAATATGTGATATTGGAGAATCTCAATTTTAGGTGGTAGATGAAGCTAAGGGGGTAACTATTTCTCAGAGAGAAGAATTTAAAAAAAGAAAAAGATTGAGCCCAGAACCTGGAGTGAGAGGAAGAGGAGTCCATGTAGGAGACAGAAGAAACACCCAGAGTGGCCGGAGGAGATCAGGGGGAAGGGGGGGCCACCAGATGGAAGGAGGAAGTTTATCCATTTTTGCTGTGGATAAACTAAAAAAATATATAAAATACAACATAGAGACTTGAAGAAGAATAAAACAAATAAATAATTACTTGGCACCTTCCCTTCTTTGATGATTACAAGGATTAGACCGCATGTCCAAACAGATCTTCACATGGAAAAGTGACTCAGCTGGGATGTTGTCTTATTTTTCATTCTCTTTTGTCCCATGTCCCTCGAATGCACACATGGAACATGATTATAAAACCCATGAACTATGCCTAACAGGGAGACAACAGCATCCCTGTCTCAGGGCTGTGCAGTTCAGTTTTCCCCCCTAGACACCTGCCACCTCATCCCCGCACATACTGCCCTTTCCAGAACAAGTTGTTTACCTTTAAAATCATTTATCAAAGTAATGATACCAGCATCTCTTGAGTGCTTGCTCTGAAAACATTTTCTTCCCAAATAACTATTTTTTCCCTTATGCATAAAATGAAACAGAGCCACAGTTGCTTAGTTGGCAGTGGAAAAGTTGGGATTTGAATGCAATCAGTTAAACTTTAATAATAATAATAACCTTTGTTAACACACGAAACTTTCTCAGCATCAGCAAAGTAGTGATTAAACACCCCCTCCAATAAGAACTAGTTATTGAAATTTGTAAAAAGTGTGCTTATTTATTGCCATAGCGATTTATTTTATATAAATTCTATTTTGTGCACTGGAGGATTTAGTTGGGAAGGGCATTAGCTGGAGCTGTGTTTATTTTCTGTAGCCAGAAGAATAAACAAAGATACCAACTGCCAATTAAAGGGTAGTATGGGATTCATCACATTTTCTTTTTTTTTTTTTAATTTTTTGTTATTTTTAACTTAATTTTATTTATTTTTTAGAGAGGGAAGGGAGGGAGAAAGAGAGAGAAAGAGAAACATCAATGTGCGGTTGCTGGGGGCCATGGTCTGCAACCCAGGCATGTGCCCTGACTGGGAATCGAACCTGCGATGCTTTGGTTCACAGCCCGCGCTCAATCCACTGAGCTACGCCAGCCAGGGCTCACATTTTCTTATTTAGTGTTCATTTACATTATTTAAATTGTTTTCTAGGCATGATTTTATGTAAATTCTGGTAAAAATGATGAATTTGTATAATAAACTAGATTTTCTAATTATTATTACTGTCAAACTTTGTTTATAACTGAAAGCCAATATCTGATTTGTTTTCCAAGATCGGCAAAGTTCTGACAGACAAGAAGATGAAAATCTTAACCATAAGCTAAATGAATTTATTAATATCCATATTAAGCTGAAAACTTTCAACAACATAGAGTTAGAGGTCATATAAGCTGATGGAAAATGCTTCTAGAAGTAAGAAGAATATTAAAGGTACGTAATTCCAAAGAAGTTAAAAGATCTCAAGAATAATTTCTTAAAAGTAACTGTAAGTAAGAAGATAGGTAATGTACATAGGCAACAAATGTTTAGCATTGTCCACTTTACAGGAAAATTAAGGCATTTGCCATGAATCTAAACAGTGATGAGTAAAAATAGGAGGATAGATTCAATAGGAAGAACCACCAATATGAATCCATAAATATTTAGTTATGAATACATAATACATGCATCACGGGTGCTGACTGATGAACTGATGGTTCTGGACATTCCTAGAAATGAGAGAAATTTGTTCATTCCAACTAATACAGGTGGAAGCATTCACTATTTTGTAACTTCAGGTGGTATTACTTGCTCTTACGTCCTGCTAATAGATATGAAGCCCAAACCAGCTGCCTCTTGTTTTTAGTGAGATAAGAATCCCAAAGACAAAGTGGTGTTGATCCTGCTGCTGTGATTTCTTTTGAGTTTGACATTGTAACTCAGCATATTGAAAGGCAAGTGTGCTCATGATCTGCATCTCCGACTAGGGTGTTTTAACTTGTCAGCACCTTTAAATGGAAAAGGACATATAGTATCATCATGTTAACTTCTCTTCGATGGCTCAGTGAGTTACCCATGGATTTAACTCACGGCCTCTCATACAAGTAAGTGTCTGATTCCACCTCAGTACCCTTCTCTTTATACACCATATTCTTTTCTCTTCTTTCCTTTCCTTTCTTTTTATTCTTTAAGGGGGTAGTATCTCTCTACCCCAGAGCCATATTCCTTGGCCAATGCATCTCCGCCTACCCTCTCCCCTGTGCTCAAGCTTCTTCCTCCTCAGGCATTGCAGCTTCTCCGAGAGGTAGAGAGGCAGGTGGTTGTGATAGAGAAATTCTGTTCATGTTCAGAAGGGGATGAATATTGGAGCTCTTTTTCCCTCCGTCTGAATCTTTTGGAACTGTTTTCCAGAGTTACGAAGGAGTCTAGCTTCCTGGCCCCCACTCACGGGCGCCTCCCCCACCATCCGTCTGTGAGCGTTGCCTTGTTTCTCCGATCGCTGAACTGAAACCGGTTGAGTGTCAGCACTTACCCCATCTGTTCATTAGTAGTGAACCCGTAATTAATTTCTTATGGTCTGAAGTCACTGAGACTGTGTGTGCATGTGTGTGAGTGCCTGCACACTGTGTTTATGGGTTTTTCCACGATTGTTTAATTATTTGTCTCAGTTTTCCCTGCATTTGTAATGAGGGTACCATATTTTGTTTGGCTTTTGACCAATAGAATTTTTGCATAAGTCTGCTGTGTGCATATTACATGTGAAAAAAAATTTCGCTTTTGAGATTACATTGATTTTTGATGCAAGAATATTTTATTGGCATATTAGTAAAGCCTGTAAACCATCTCAAAGGGAGGTTTAGACCTGATTTTACATGTTTCTCTCCAGAAAACTACAGCACAAATGGACTATGAAGAGTTTACAAGTAACCTTATAATATTGGATATTGTTTAGAAAGTTTTTGTTAATTCAGTAGCAGCTAATAGGACATCAAGTGAGAAGCTTAAAAATTAAAAGCAGTGCACTAGCAAAAGCCCATTTTACATGCACACATGACATACATTCTATACAAATCACATCAGTATTCCCTATCTTTTTATAATGATCATGCATTATATGTGTAAGAAATAAAAACAAAAACTACACTCAATTAAAATGAAAGCACACATCATGTTCTTTTCAAAGTATATCAGTGCTTCTTGTTCCTCTGTATACTTTCAACCATGTAGTACTTACAGAAATACCAGTGCTCTAACTTGGTAAACATTTGCTGAAAGCATTCTGTATGCAGAATACTAGGAGAGAGTCAAAGATAAACACGGTTCAGGAGGGCGGATAGGTGGGTGATGGCCCTCTGGGGGGCGGGGCCCTCACAGAAAGTGGGCACAGCCTCTTGCTTCCATGGCATTACCATTTTTGAGAAAATTTATATTTAATATCTCTGTCATGAAAATAGTTAATATATATCTTATTTATCAGTAAAAGACAAACTAGTTGACTCTAGAATTCTAGGTGTTAGGAAAATTTATGAATGGTTATGAAAATTTTAACCTAAATATTTGTATTTTGGTAAATCAAAATAGGTAGAAGATCTGTTTTATCCCTTTAAATTCTTTTTTTTATTTTTCAATTACAGTTTACTTTTGATATTATTTGGTATTAGTTTCAGATGTACAGCATAGTGATAAGACAACCATATACTTTACAGAGTGTTCCCCCCAATATTTCCACTACCCACCTGGCACCATCCACAGTTATCACAATATTATTAATTATGTTTTCTATGTTGTACTTGATGTACCCATGACTGGTTTGTAACTACCAATTGTACTTCTCAAACCCTTGACCTCTTTCACTCTGTCTCCTCCCCTCCTCCTCTCTGGCAAGCACCAGTATACTCTCTGTGTCTATGAGTTTGTTGACCTTTTGTTTGTTTGTTTATTTTGCTTTATACCTTTCTTGTGATTCAGAGCATGGGGTTAGGGGTAGGAAAGTCATGAGTTTAAATCCTGGCTCACTGTTCACTAGCTGTGTGATGGGAAAGAGAATGTAACTTTTCTATTCCTCAGTTTCAACAACTTTTTAGTAGTCCCTACTGCACACATTTGTGGCAAGGGCTAAGGGAAAACATATTCTAAAGAATTCTCCCTGGCTGGTGTAGCTCAGTGAATTGAGTGCGGACTGCATACTAAAGGGTCGCAGGTTTGATTCCCAGTCAGCACACATACCTAGGTTGTAAGCCAGGTCCCTGGTGGGGGCCACACGAGAGGCAACCACACATTGATGTTTCTGTCCCTCTCTTTCTCCCTCCCTTCCCCTCTCTCTAAAAATGAATCAGTAAGATACTTTAAAAAAATAAAGAATTCTTCTCAAGGCCTACCCCAAAATAAATAAATAAATACATATACTCTCAATATCATCAGTATTTGTGTTACTGCTGGCTTTGAGGCAAGTGCCTTGTAAATCATAATTTTACCTTTGTGGCCTTAAAGTAAGAAGTTTCTCATTCTCACAGAGCAAAAGGAGCCATATAGAGAAAATTTGGGAAAGAAGAGTTAGGGAGATGACCACACTGCGTGGTACTCACGCCACCATCTTCTCAATAAAGGACAAGATTCAGCTGCTCCACTTAATAAAGGACAAGATTCAGCTGCTCCTAGTTCATTCTGCTCATGCCTAGTGCCTCATCTTTTAGGGTCTGAATTGCCTGGAATGAACATATTCTAGGTTTTGGCCTTGGATAAATATCTTTGACCTATGCTACTCCAGTTTGGCATAGTGAGTCAAATCTGATCTTGAGTAATCAGGGACAATCATCACTATTTCAAAAGCCCAGACCAATTAGGAGGGCTGTGGGCTTTGGAACCATATCAGGTGAATGAAATTCCTGGTTGCTTGTTGATGCCAAGACCATGGAAAGAGCTGAAGGCCCTGCATCTCTGTTCCTAAAGAAGTAGATGGAATGTCTACCAACTCTTTAAGCTTATAAAGGCATTAAGTCCAAGTTATCTTGGCTCAGGGAGTTTGGCAGGAACATTTGTTTCCTCTTCTTAGACACACAAGAAGACAAAATTTCTTAGACTCCCTTGTTAGGAATTTGGTACCATGTGACTGAGTGCAGGTCCACAGGATGTGGGAAGATACAATATATAAGCCATTCCCAGGCCTGGCCCATCAAAATATCTTACATGATCCTCTAGTCTTCCTTCTTTCCTCGCCATGGCTTCCTTTGGGAGAACATGTTCTGAACCATGTGGCCATGGGACGGAGGAGAGACTACTGACCTGTATGCCTTTAGGTGAGGGAGAAATAAATCTCTATTGTATTATACCACTGACATTTCAGAGTTTATATCTGTTATTTCAACATAGCCCAGACTATCCTGACCTACGTGGAAAGACTATAAACTCTCCAACCATCATGGGGGGTAGTTGCAAACACTACTTGTGGAATAGTATTTTGGAAAGTGTAAATTATATCATACTTAGAATACCCCAGGGGTTTCCTCTTATAAATAGAACAAAACCTGAATTTTGGCATTGTCTAAAAGACCCTGAAATATCTGATGCCTGTCTCGCTGTCTGGCCTCAAAGCCTACATTTTCCTTCGTTATTGCATTCCTCATTAACTCATCTGTTTGCAATTCCTTGAGTATGCAACATGTCATAATTTAAGGTCTTTGCATTGGCTATAACTTCACCTTCAAGTATCTTCACCTGGAAATCACATCATTGGCTGTTTCTCATCCTTCAGGTCTCTGTTCAAATGTCCCTCCCCAGTAATGCCACCTCAGTGAATCTCTCTCCCTTCTTATTTATCTTATTCAGATATGTGAGATGACAAGAGTCAATCATTTACTAATAATTAACTATTAACTAGTCTCGTGTGCCTCACCCACACCAGACTCTGAGCCCCATGAAGTCGGCACATCATTTGCTTATCACTGTGCCTAAAACAGCGTCCAGCACACAGTCACATTCACTAGCAAATGTCCACTCAATTAATTAAAGAAAAAAATGCTTTACAAAAATCTTAGGTCCTAGTAGCAATATAAATTCTGTAATTCCATAGGTCTCTGCAATAAAAAGGACAGTATTATCAGGAGATGTACTTGCACTAGATTGAACAGTGTCCTCCAAAATTTTGAATGCATCCAGAACCTATGAAAGTGATCATATTTGGAATAAAGTTTTTGTAGGTATAAGCAAATTAGCATGAGCTCACTGGATTAGAGTGGGGCTTACATCCAATATGAGTGATATCCTTAAAAAAGAAGGTAATTGGGACACAAACAGATATACACAGACAAATGTTAGAGTTATACTTCCTCAGGCCAAGGAACATCAAAATGATAGTTCTGTTTAGACCTAAAAAGCATTTTATTTTTTATTATTTTATCTATTGGGATGACATTGGCTGATAAAATTATATGGGTTTCAGATATACAGTTCTATAATACGTCATCTTTATATTGTATTGTATGTTTACTACCCCAAGTCAAGTCTCCTTCCATCACCATTTATCCCCCCTAAAAAGACTTCAAATTAAAAAATTTTAATATGGCCCTGGCAGGGTAGCTCAGTTGGTTAGAGTTTTGTCCCCACTACACCAAGGCTGGGGGTTTGATCTCCAGTCAGGGCACACACAAGAAGCAACCATCGAATGCATGAATAAGTGGGACAACAAATTGATGTTTCTGTCTCTGTCTCTCTCGCTCTCCCCCTACTCCCCTCTCCCTCTCCATCTCCCTCCCTCTCTCTCTAAAATCAATCAAAATTTTTAAAAACATTTACTACAAATTTCTAGGCTTAGATTAGTCACTTGATAAAGTACAGTCTCTTAAAAATAAGTTAATGCTTCAGACTTATCACTAATAAAATTTAGATCACATTTCTTAGTTAATCAAGCAATGTACAGTTATCAAATGATAGCTTCACCTTTGGAAGTGGCTTACTGACAAAAGCATTCATATAGTCCAGAGTTTTGAACCTCAGAAGGCAGTTTTACTTCCATAGCTTTTCTGTTAATTCAGGCAATTTTCGTTAATATATAAAATGCATTTTTATTTGGAAATATGAAATCAATATATATTGAAAATACTTTAAATCTGTGCTTAGGTTTTAAATTTTAAAACTTATGTATAACAAATCAGATACAGTACAGTCTACAAATTAGTCTTTTTCTTTCTAAAAGGGAAACTGAAAAATGGAGAGAATAAGAATATGTACAAAAACTGGTGTGTGGAAATGGAGAGAGAATGTTGATTTACTAAAGGAGCCGTGCGTATAAAACCAATACAGTTTTCTCAAATAAGGGGCATGATGCCTTTATTTAGAGGGAATAGGAGCAATGAACATATACTTTCCCAGAATTTGAGATATTTGTTGATATAATATAGAAACATGAATTAATAAGATCAGCAATCACGGTGTGAGGGAAACACATATTTGAATGAAGGGAAAGCCTTCTGGTGTAACTAAGATTGAACCTAATTGAAAGTGGTAACTGGTCAGGGCTAACTAATGGACTGCTACAGGGATAGAGTCTTGCTCACTTTATACATCCACGACCCAGAAGAGGGCACATGCATTAAGAGGATAAAATCTGCTGACACAGGAATAGTTAGGGTGTTGAGGGGCTGTCAGAAAAGAGCGCTCAGGCTGGCTTGGACAGGCTAAAAGCATGGAGTGATAAGTGGCTGACTCAATTCAATGCTGAAGAGAAAATTCCAGGGACTTAAAGCCATAATAAAAAAGGAATATATACTCCTAAAACCTCCAGAGGATTGAGCTCTGAAAGAAATATATTGAGGTAAACTTTTCAAGGCATGCTTAGATTAAAAAATATAAGGAGGAAATATAAATGTAGGCATTCAGTATATGGAAATTGTTTCAGAATTACAGAAAGTTCTAGAATTATAGAATCACTGTAAAATTCATGGGTCCTAATCTCTCACTGACCCCTCAGTTTTTTCTCCTTGGATCCCTAACATGCAACCAATTCATAAAGTTGAGACTGTCACTACTTTCTTTTTTTCTTCTTAGATATTCTGGTGAGTGTTAGGATAGTGGGCATCTATCTACCCTGACTATATGCTTGTGCAGGAGACAGTTAACCAAAAAAGCACAATAGGATCTCCACCTATGTAGCCAAAGGGTATTTTTCCCCTATTATTATTCACAGTTTCCATGGTTATCTTTGCTAAGAAGAACAGTAAAAAGGTAGAGGGGAGTAGCTAAGGAACAGAACAATACTTTCCAGCCAGCACTCATTTCACTTACACTCTCAGAAGACCAGCGGTCCCTGATTACTGCTGTGCCCAGGAGGAGGGGATTAGACCAAGATTTCCTTAAACCCTTGATGCTTACAGTGACCGTTAAGTGACCTGTGTTTCTCCTATCAGAGCAACAGCAAAAGAAAAGTGCACCAAATAATATGTATCGCTAGCTACTGATGAATTCCTTAGTTAAGTCAAAGAAAAGAAAGCCTCTACTTTTTTCTATTCAGAAAAATCAGAATCAAGATGTAGTATCCACTGTGTTTTTCCCTTCCCTGAAAATCTGTAGTAGCTTTTCATTGCTTACAGGACAATATTCATACTCAGATAAAAATATATATATATATTGAATAGTTACTAATCAAGGCACTGAAGTTTAGCTTATGTAGTCCTCATAATCTACAAGTGATTGTTATCCCAATTTTACTCAGAAATATCAAATAATTTGTCTGACATCTCAGAGCTAGAGAGATAGATGGAGCCTGGATCCATAACCAGGTTCATCTCTCGCCAAATTCTTATTGTTTCCATCACAACCTGATGGATTTGTGCTCACACACACATCACTATAAACAGATGGCTGATAGGAGGTTAGGTGATGGAAGAATGATGCATAGGAGGTAAGATAGCCACACACACACTCACATTCACACCCAATCTGACACTCATACTCCTTCCTTGCTTTGTGCTGCAATTCAAAACCTTCACCAACAGGACCAGTATCTTCTTGCAATCTTTGATCATCGTGCACACTGTGCACCTCATGAAGAGCACCACCATCCATTTCCTTGAATGCCCCTCTCTCTCTCACTGCAAACTGTCCAGCAGTTTCCACACACACACCTCCCTCTCCCCATCATGTTGTCTGTCCTGGTCCTTTGCACTGTAGCTCTTCACCTCATGGTCCCGCAGGTCTGCCAGTGGTTTGATTGCCATTATGCATCCCACCCACCTCACTAGCACATTGCCCTGCGTATAGCTGTTCAGTATTTGTTTGTTGAATGAGTATACATGTGTGTGCATGTTAAATGCTAAACAATATATAGTTTACCTGTAGTGCTGAATTTGTTATACTTGATGAATCCCTTGTAAAAGCATTAAATCAGGATTTTTATCGTCAAATAATAGACCTCACTTTTGTTTATATTATAGTATTATACAAACATGCAAATTTATTAATATTCTTTAATTTTTTTCTTTTTCTGAGTGACTTTTATAACTTAGTTGGTATCATAATATCCTGGAGGAAAATGACTTTTCAGTTAAGCATGCAGGCTCTGCATTTAGATTATCTGGGTCAAATCCCGGCCTGACACGCATAAACATTGCGATTTTAAGCAAATTGCTTCATCTTTCTGTGCCTCACTTTCCTCATCTGTCAAATGGGATAAATGAGGGTACTTGCCTGCTCAGAAAATTGCCTGGGACATTAATGCACACATAGCAAATATCAGCTCATACTGAAATGATTGTAAATCCGATTACCTTATTTCCTCCCACGTTACTCTTATTTCACTTCATTTATAATCTTTCCTTCAGGGAGATGCAAAGCTAATTTAAGATTGTAATGAAAATAAAGATAGACTTGTTTTCCACATGGAGTTAAATTAAGCTCACAAACAATTATTGATAACCTACTGTGGGCTAGCACTGGTCTGGTGCTCAGAAGCACAAAGTATGAATACGTACCACTGAGACAGATGTGTGCCACTGACCCTCACGAGCTCACAGTAGGTGCAGGACCAGAGAAGAGGCAACTTTAAAATCACACAGTTTGGTGCTCTAAATACAGAACTGTGTAGAATATGTTCTCCAGATGCCAAGAGAGAATTTATTACCTGAACTCAGTTTGTATTCTTAAACAACGAAGTGATGACTTTGTGAAGCACTGCACTGCCTTTCACCCAAAGTCCAGCAAAAATGACAGTGAAACCCTGGGTTGTCACGGCCTTTACCCTGCAGCATACACCGACCCGCGACTCTAGCCCGGCCTCATCTACCAGAGGAACGGGGGCGGTCCTCTGCTGAGGGCAGACACCTACTTCGCTGAAAATCTTTCACTCTTCAACTCCTAATCCTAGAGTGTGGTCTCCCCAGGCTTTGGAGAAGTACTTCAGTGATTCTTTAGGAAAGATTCTATGTGAAACATATTAAACCTATTCAAAAATTACTGCTTAAGGCATGTCTGAAAGGCATTGTCTAGAATAGTATATTTGGGGGTCAATGTATGCATTTATTGATAGAGGTAGTTCAATAAGCTTTTAAAATAAATGATACTAAATATATATCTATATATAACATATTAAGTAATAATGTGGAACAAAGTTGTAATTGAATATGTCATTATTTTCTTAGACATTTTCTCAAATTCAAAGCTAAATGCAGTGAAATATCTATGTGTGTGTGCGTGTGCATAACCTCCCATGTATACATATACACAGATATATACATGTATGTGAATTCCCATTCATTTTAAGGGTAAATTGCTATATATTGCTTATTGTTATTTATGAACTGGATATAATTTTGTGAAAATTGTGAGAGGAAGGAAGCAAGACAAATTGTATGTGAGCAAGTCTCCTGGTGACCTTCCAAGCTTGGCCGTCCTCGTCTTCCACTGATGTCTCGGGACAACCGGCACGGGCTCTCGATTCAAGGTCTCCTGCCAGGAAAAGAGATAAGAAAAACACATAGTTTGAGGTTTATGTAGCTTTTTACAAAAAAAGTTTTATCATGTTTAACATCATTTAGTAAAATTGTGGGTGTCTTGTAGGACTGCATAAAAGAGTGGCAAACATGGAGTTAAATTGCTAAAATATTTTATTTTCATTTTAAGCAGTAAAAAATAATTCTCATTATTGTTCTTGTTGAAAAAAGCCTAAGGCCACACACATATGAGAAGAGAAAATTATTTTAATTGATCTGAAAACACAATGTTTAGTGACTACATTTAGTATCTGGGGACTGAATAGCAGTGATTACATCTATATTATCAACATGGTAACATTTGCTGAGACTCAGACATAGCCCAGATATCATCACCTGCATAGAGTGGACATTATTTGCTTTAGTGAGAATATATTGAGCAAGATTTAAATACAGGAATATACTATATAAAGCAGGTTAACAAAGATTAACACTCTATCCTCAACGAGCTTACATTTGAGTGCTTTGAGAAGGAAGCACAGACCTTGCAACAGGTAACTAAGTACAAGCCATAGTGTCAGGTGCATTAGAACAATATGAGTGTAGACTTTCAGATTGAGGAAGGAAAAATAATTGCACATTAATATAGAAATATTCTGGAATAGATAAAAAGGTTGAAAGGGAAAAAAGAAGAAAAATCTAAAAGGAAACAGAAGCTGCTTTATCATTTATCTTTAAAAATAAGACAAACATCTAGATAATAAACTCCTAATTTACATTCTCTGTAGATTGTGCCGTGAGGGGAGAGACAATGTCTATTTTTACTCCCAGCTTTG
Organism: Tonatia bakeri; assembly: GCA_004024845.1. Lineage (NCBI taxonomy): Eukaryota > Metazoa > Chordata > Mammalia > Chiroptera > Phyllostomidae > Tonatia > Tonatia bakeri. The sequence goes on along the minus strand of PVIA01001326.1, from coordinate 172,674 downwards.
TCTCGAGCACCTGGCGCAGTCCCTTGACCTGCAGAAACAGGCACTCAGTAAACTTGTTGAGTGACTTCTTCCTGTTTCCTCTCTCTCTTTCAGAAGCACTTGCCACATTGGTTAAGCTCCCTATCTTTCTTTTCCTATCTTAATAGGATTATATCAAGTTAAACCAGATAGGATTCCACTTTTATGTCAAAATGGTTAAGAAGCAACAATTTCACGTGGTTCAAGCTAATAATTCCACTGGCCTGCAGGAATTAATCTATTTACTTCAAGAAGAAGCTAAGACAAACAACTCACTACTGAATGAACATAACACGATTCATTTTCTCAGGAACAATCTTAACAGGAAGCCTTCCTGGAACCTTGGGATCAAAAGGGCCTATAGGACTATGTGATATGGTAAATAACAATAGCGACATTTTTATCTACAATTGCCCATGCACTTCCAGCTGGAGACTTTGAGTATGAAACTGCGCCTACTCTGGAAAGAGACTTCCAGCATTGTGGTGCTCAGCCCGTGTGCTCTGCTTCCTACTATCTATCTTTGTTCAGTAGAAACAGGTTAAAAACGTGAGTACCTTAACTGTGATAGAGCAGATGTATCCCACTGCAGCTCTTCTGCTCGTACAGACCGCCCACCCTTCTGTATACATCTGATCGTCATCCTCAGCTTCACACTCCATTCCACAAAGAGCCCTGGTCTCTGGGAGTTGGATTGTGACAAGAGGTAACAAACTTGGATGGTCAAATTGATCATGGTGCCTGGTATTGGGTTAAGAATTATGGCAGAGCCTTACATTCTCATGACAAGGGCTTGTGTTCTTACCTCATAATGTGATGCTATAATTTATCATTCAAAAATGGATACTTTTTGAGAGTGGAAAGGTGATTATTAATAATTACACTAGGATAACAAACCTAAACACAGACTGCCTCAGGCGAATGGAGACATATAGTTGCACTATAATTTGAGCATTTTTCCAGAACACATTCTGTGAAATGCTTTCTGTATAAATTTTGCCCCAAACTCTCACCAAGTAGTGGTAGGGCAGGATTCAAATTCATTTCTGTCTGTAAAATCCATGCTGCCAGCCAATTATTATTCATTTACTTATTTTATAAATGGATATTGTCCATGATTCAAAAGGTTGTTGTAAAGATTAAAAAAATAAATCTTTAAAAATTTTTAAGCAGTTTACTATGTATGCATATTTGGGATATTGCAAAATATTCTCCCTTATATTTTTCTATTCATTCTTAATTCTTTAATTCAAGATTTAAGTGAAACTTTGGAAAACTTTATCACATTTTATAATAAGAAAATGAATTTCAAACATTTTTTAAAGTAGCGTCTAATTTTTTTTGATTCAAAGTCAAGGGCAAGACTACCATGCTGGGACAGCCTCTCTTCCTGGGGGCTCTGTGCCATGGGCATTTCCATCTTTCCATTATCACTGCCTTTTGACATTTCAAAACAACTGCCTTGTCTTGTATTTTATCAGGGTCCTTTATTGAACTAAGGCACAGTTTGTTTTTATATCATTATATCATTCCACCTTCATCTATAAGTGGCATTCCAGCTGATCAGCTACAGCATTACTATTTAAGAGAACAAAAGAGGTGAAAGGAGAACAAAACAATTACGAGGTTAGTCTCTATTTTCAAAGCATCAGGGTAGGGTTCGTCCTGGCAATTTCAATTAACTTCTATGGAAGTCACTCAGCTAAAACCCCAGCAAATGCTACTGTAACTAGATTCAGGGCTGTAGAGCTACAGAACTGCTGAAGAATTTAAACTATAATTTTTTCAAATGCACCAAATATATTGCTCCCAAGACTGACCTATGTGACATGTTCCCCATGGTCTAATATAAGTTAAGGTGACTGTGATATAAATATCTCTGAGACGGGGGCCATAATGGAAACATTAGCAGACCCTTCACTATGGAAGCCCTGTGGGGGGCCATTAAAATATTTTATGGAACTGCTAGTACCAGCCCAGAAAGCAAACGGCAGAGACAGGGAAACATCAGTGACTGTTAAAAGAAAACAAAACAAAACCCAACAAGACACAATGAAGACATCATTAAAAACATACAGGCAATGAAAATGCTTATGGTGCATTTTCCATTACCTGTGACCTTGGGTTTCAGTGTTCAGTGTTGGCTCGATGTTTATTATCAGCGTTAAAAAAATACCACCTGAGACTCATGCCCCCACACTCTGAGCATGATTCCTTAGAATGGGCGGGGCAAAGCCTTAAAACTAGCTGTCAAAAAACAATATATTATAAATTATAAGAGTAAAAAATCCTGTAAGAGTTTTCCCTCTGCACTCCTCATTATTCTTTCAGAGAATCCACCCAGAATGACAGGAAGATAAAAATTAGATTGAGGCCTTTTATACTGTTTTGACTGTTTGTATTAACAAATTCGGTTTTCTACCTCAAAATGGCAGCTGGTCAGTAAAATGCCATTGAACAAAAGAAATCTCTTAGCCACTGTTAAACTGTCAGGTTATTCCAAATTAGAATCTAGCTATAGAAATATGTTGTGTAATCTAATTTTATGATTTCCAACAAACTCTTTTTCAAAATAATGATTAATAAGTTCCCCAACTCCTAATGTGTTTAGCTTTTTTCTGTAATTTTTTCTTTAGCACAAGATGAAAACAGATATTTTTTTGCTTGAAATTTAAGTGAAACAGGTGTTATGTACTCTGAATGAAGTAAAAAATTGGGCCTAATTTCTTAACCACTTTCCATCATAATACATTTCATTCCAGGTATCTCAAGGTTAAGTTTGAGGTCAGCACAGACTTCCAGAAAATAGCCCCATTTCTTCCGTTTGCTTTGCATGTGTAAATGCAGTCTTTACATAATTTTTTTGTAGAACAATAATTTAAATGTAACCACAAATTCTGTATTTTTCCAATATTTAGTTGATATTTGATGTAAAGTTTGGCAACTTAATTCTCATAAAAATGATTAAGTAGAATTACATTGGCAAGGCTCAGCTATCACATAATGTTTGGGAAAGTGGACAGAAAGGAAAATAGTAAATAGGAAAGCCTCTTTCTCTTCATCAAAGAACATTTTTATAAGATTCTTCCATAGTCAAAATTTAAGTCCTAAAGAATTTAGCATAAACCCTATTGGGGTTTACTCATTGTGATTGGTCTGAAATATGATATATTGCTTTGTTTTCCTTAGAAAGTGTCACTTTCCAGGTAAATTAAATTATTCCAATAATTTTTGCCCATTACCAAAACTTTTTTTTTTTACTCAATTTTCTGCTGGTGCAATTCTAAGTAAAAGATTTACTTTAAAACTTAGATCTGATGCAGAAAATAGAAATAATTTGCAAAAAATATTGTATATCTGTTTTTAAAGTTTTTCAAAAATGACCTATAACATTCTTGTGGCTTACACAATATTTTGGTAATATTTGAGGATTTCCCTTTGTACCTGATGAGGTTCAGGACATACTACCCCCAAAATATGCACCTTGGGATCTTGACTATTTTAAGCTGAAGGAGTTTGAGAAAATGTCAGAGACAGGAGGATCCCTCTGACCTTCATCAGTCCCCACCCTTCTCCCCTGAAACATGTCATAAAACCCTCATGTGAGAGGTGCCCTCCTTATACCCAGTGGAACAACCTCATCTCCAAAGACAGAGGGACACCAAGAAGAATCCTCACAATTTCCCCAGGTTTACTACTTACCACACACTCCTTTGGGGGAAAGCTCTAATAAAAAAGACAAACGGAGAGACATCTCATGGTCTGGATAAAGTTCTTTATATTACACAGATGACAATATCACATGTAGTCTTCTATAAATTTAATACCAACTCAGTTGAAGATCTATTCAGATATTTTAAAAATTCAATGAAAAGTTATTTGGAAAATAGAGGTTCATAAATAACAACTACAACCTTAAAATTAAAGAATGAACAGGGCATCTTGTCCTACCAGAATTTAAGACTTATATTCTAAAATGCAGACCCTGGAACCTAAGCTAGGTGAGCTTCCCATGGTAGAAAGACCCAGGTAAGGATCCCACTGACTTTCTTTCAGGTCCCAAAGCCGGTCATCCCAGGGAAAAGAGAGAATAAAACAAGACCTAAAACTATGGCCCCAGTTGTAAGGTAAAGTAATTCCACACTACTAAAATTGTAAACTAATGAACATCAACTTCTTACCAACAAGCTTAGCAACTCCTCCATCCCTGAGGAATAATGTGTAGGGAGGAGGGCAGAAGTCCCATTATAAGTGAAGGGGTGGAAAAGATGGTGAGTTGTCGTCTCTGAGGGTGGGGGTGGGAGTATGGAGATGGGGAAAAGGAATCCCATTGGCAAAAATAGTCTATCATAAGAATGCATCATATGTCATTGAACCATTTTCAGAATCTTGGAAAATAAGTCTGTGTCTAATTTTAACATAAATAATAGCATGATATAATAGTAAATATAATGCATTTGATACCAGTTTCTTTCCTTCTCTCTCTCTCTATCTATCTACTTTGCTTATAAAAATATTTTAAAAACCCCTAAACATGTTTTCATATAAGTGTTTGTAAGATGAACATTAACTTGCCCAATGAGCAGGCTTGCATTTGTGCTGAGAAAGATTAATGTAACTCACTGTACACAGCAGCTTTCTTTTCATTTGTTTTCTATCAATATTGACTCTGAAGTAAATAAAATAATGTTGACCATGAGCAGACACTCGGATTCAGAAACTAACACTCACATAGACAACTGAGATATGCTTGGAATCTCAAAATATTTGCTATGAGAAGATGGGACTCACAAAGAGGAGACCTCCTTGAGGCCAATTTCCAGATTAAGGATTTTACTATTTTTCATACTTATAGAGTATGGCCTAAAGATTACAAAACTATTTTTTTTTTAATTAGGGCTGTTTTGTCCACAACTCAATATGAAATTTGAACTTAGATTGATATGGGTGGGGGGACTCTGCCTACAGGGTTCCCCCAGCCACCAAGAATGAGAATAATTCTACCAAGACATGATCTGCTTGGGGAGGAAAGGGGGCTGATCTCTCAAAGGAGAAGCACCAGGAACCTGTGCCTCAATGGGCTTTTATTGCATTTAATTTGCATAGGAATACAGGGTGTATACGTAGAGCTCATCAATTATTGTCAGACAGAAATGATTAAACAATAGATAACATTCAAAGCACTCTGAGGGCTTATCCTGAGTCAGGGTCAGATAGTTAAAGGGCCATAAAACTTTGGGATACAAACTCACAGCATGCTTGGATTCTTATCATTTAAATTAAGGGTATTAGCAAAGTAAGTTTCATAGGATTTTATGCATTCTTTCTTAGGCCTGACCGCCCCAGGGAACCCACCCTTTCCAGAACAAAGTCGCACCCACCTCCAGCTTGTGTCAAGCTTAAGGCATTGTTTCAGGCTTAAGTCAGGCAGGGTAAGTAAGGCAACCAAGAGATTAGGAGACTTCTCTAAGACAGAATGAGGACTCAAGCTATATCAAAGCTGAGGGGTGAGGGTCCATCATCCCCTTTTTCTATAGCCTCCCAAGTCCTTCTCTGAGGGACCCTATACAACCATGCCTGTCTTAGGTCATACCTCCTTTGAGGAATCTTACCCATCCTTGACTAACCAGTCATCCTCCTGGGGCCAAGCAGGGTGAGGTGAAAGTGGACAGAGGCAGCACTCCTACAAGGAAGATAAGCTTTGTCCTGTAAGTGGCTTATGGTCCCAAGGTCCTTAGTCACAGGGGATTACAGCTTCTGAAACCAGGCAGGGTAGTTCCAACAGATTGAACTGATAGTAATTCTTACACTTATTTAAACTCCCTGCCTCTCTTTTCTCAATATTTCCATCCAAAGTTTACCATTCTCAGCTTTGTTGTTTGTGGAAAAATATTTTTAAATATTCTAGAGACTAACTCCTATCTGCCTTTTCAAACAGTATTTGTAGAGTAAAAAGGTAATTAGTTAAGTTATTAATACCTGTTTTTTATTTCATTCCCTTCACCAATCATTTATCAAGTATTTATTGAGGCCCTTCATTTTGCCATTCAGCTTTCTTGATCCAATGGTGAATAAATGGGCAAGATCTATGTCTTATAAAATTGATATAAAACAAATAAACTAATTGCAAATTGTATGAATTATAACTATAAAGAAAATTTTAAAAGAGCTGAGATAGGAACTAATGGAAAAGAACAACTTTGGATGGGGCTGTTTTATAGGAAAGTCTAAATGAGGAAGATCATGTGTTATAATTTCTCTGATGCAAATAAATGCATTCATTTAAATTTTAGTAGCAAATCATCAAAATATGAATATAGCACATGAGTATTATTTAATGAACTAAGAGGGAAAATTTTGTCATATTTCTATCAAGTCATCTTTATACATTAAATAAAAGTTTCAAGGCTCTAGACAAAAGCCTGCCTTAGAGGTATTATCAGTCACTGACGGTAGCAGATGTGGGCTATCTCATTCCAGCGACGTCACTAAGCGAGGCATAGTCTCCTGGATGCTGTGCCAAGTAGCACCATATCAAGAAGATTGAACTGCCCTGGGAAGGAATTCCAAGAACGGGACATCCAAGGACTAGGGTCCTAGATTTAGCAGAGAAGCTCTACTGTGGAAGAGCCAAGTCACCAGACTCTCTTTCTTACCCGGGCACCCTGAGGACTGTGTGTGCATGTACCCATGCACATAGACAAGCCATTGGAACGATGCTTTGCAAGTACAATCTGAAGACAGTGAAAACCTGACACAATTTAGAAAGGACTGTTTCCTGTCTGCATCCAAAATAATTTTAGCAAAACAGTCATTTGTAGATAATGACGTTCCATCTTTCACAATTAATTTCTTTATCTGAATACGAAACATGACGCACAAAAGATGCCTTAGTTCATGCCAAATTTATGTAAAGCTATAAAATGTCATTTTTGAAGACAAATTACATTTTCTCTGGAGCTTTGCACACATAGGCAAAAAAAAAAAAACATCCCCAGCAAATGTCGGCAGCCACACAAACATATAGCTCCTCCCCTGGTTTCTCCATCTATCAAGTGCAGCTGAGGTGATTTAAATATTATTTGTTAAGAATGCATCGCGACCACATTTGAAAAAAGATATAAGGTCTAGCCGATAGATGAGCTAAATGACCCTTTATTGCTACACAGCTTTTGTTACCTCTCCTAGAAATCAGCAGTGTAAATATTCCACCCTGGTACAGCTAAGCTGCTGGAAACTTGGCATGGTGCATAAATTCACAAGAATCCATCAAGCTCTTCTATTATTCATACTGTAAGATTTGTAGGCTGTCTGTAGAGTAACAGGTGTAGCCCCTATGGGTCAACAGCCACCTGAATTATGCATGAGAAAAGGAAAGCAATACCATATACACCACAGTTTGGTGTTGTTCGTTTGGGTGGATAACTTTTCCTGTAATGGCTGTCTGAAAAATCTCCCTTAGCAGTGGTCAGTATGCTGTATGGCCACATGTGATGGATAAGGCTACTTCCTTTGTGCTGGACAGACCTAGAGTTTAATCCTGGCATCACCTCTTCCTCCTTGCTGATTTTTTGTTTTGGTCAAGACATTTTAAACTTGGTTAAACTAAATGTTTCCTTACCTGAAGAACAAGAAAAACAATACCTATGTAGTTAATTTCCAGTTAGCAGAATACTAATATCTGGATTCTATCATTATTGAATACATATCAAGGTCTTAATAATTAGATAGAAGGTACAGGAATAGAAAGGCAGCTGTTTTTACTTGGAAATTACTAAGGTCAAAACTATGTGACCGCCATGAAAGGTTATATATTATAATGAGCCAATGTCATTATGTATTAATTTAATATAGATCCTGGATGTCATCAACAGTAATAATGAAGAACCATGGCACCCTGAAGCTCTTTTTCTAATTCAGACTTCTGGCCATGGAATAGCAAGTCATAGTACCTCTGTTATTAAATATTATCCTTTGGACAACAAAATGCTGATCTCAAAATAGTTCACTGGGGGTTAAGGAGCTATTCTAATTCACTACATGTAAAAGAAACCTTATATATAAGAGCATATATGAGGGATAAGAAAGGCTGTGACTTGACTGAAGTTTCTACTGAGGAACGGAGGGATATACAACAGTACACTGCAGAAGTTATGAAAAACGGGACTGCGTGATGACCATAGCGATAACATCATCTAATATTTACTGGGCATTTCCTCTGCACCAGATGTGCTGCTGAATGTGCTTTATGTGTAATTTTCTCATGTAATTTCTACAGTAACCCTAAGATATAAGCACTGATGTTATTTTTTTCAGATAGGGAAACTAAGGCTTAATGAGTTTATATAAGTTGTTTAAGGCTACACCAGGAGCAAGGGGTAAACCAGATCTTGTTGACTCCAAAGTTCAGAATTATGTGGCTCTTTAAAATTATTTAGTGTCAACTGAACAGGATCATTTGCTTCCCTGTAAACAACCAGATGAACAATTCTGCTGTGGCGCCCAACGCAATTGAGATAATGACATATGAGAGAGATGAATGTCTACCTTCCTCCAGTAAAAGTGTTTCTTTTAAAAATAGTGGAATGAAATTTCCATAAATCCTGTCAGCTGTGTTTTTAAATTTTCTTACTATGACTCATAAGCATAAAAACCAGAGCTTCCATGAAAAATGAAGAATCTAAACAAAGTTGGAAACAATGTAGTTTTTGAGTCTCAACAAACCAATCAGTTTGCTTTATTTTTGTGACCTTGACTTCCCTAAGACATAAATATCATATTGATGTCTGTGCAGTAGGTACTGCACAGGTGAGCCACGTTCTTTATGATAGTTTTTTTTCTCCCCCCAAATGATAAATTACTTGTTCTTAGCATTCTGTTGTGAGACCAGATGATAACTCATAATCTCTCTGATATTTAAGTTTGAAGACATTAACATTTCTTACAGAGCCTGTGCTATAGTATGTTAAGTGTTAAAGAGCAGCAGGTTCCAAAGTACCATTTTGCCCTGACTTTGCACTTATGATATCTGGCCCATTGCCACTAGATGAGTCCTAAAGGTGGGGAAAGGAAGCCCCCAGAGCTAGGGGCTATTGGTTTGCTTGCTTCTCGTGTGTTTGTTGACTAGGGAGAAATGCCAAGAAGCCAACTATTTTCTCTCCTAAAAACAGCCTTGATTGAGAAATGATAAGCAGCCCCTCCCATTGTGCAGAAAGTCAGTGACAATCCTGTAGAGATCTAGAAAAACTGAAGCCAAGGAGTTTGAATACAGATGCTGGACCTGACAGAAGAAGACAGAAGAAGAGGAAGAGGAGAACGTAGAGGAGGGGATGGAGAAGTGGGAAAAAGAGGAGAGGGAAGACAGGACGGGGAAGCAATGATAAGAGAGGAAGAAGTGGCACAAGAAGACAATGTGCATTGTCTTAGTGTCCCATCAGAGACCACTGTTTTTTGTTCCCCTCTCTAGCCCTACTTCTAGTCCAGTACTGTCTTATGGTAGCATTCAATAAATCATCACTGAAGTATGTTACATGAGTAAATGACGAGCTGTGTATATTTTATACACACACACACTTAATGAATCCTTATACTAATTATTGTTACATAAAGGCCCTGGACTATACTTCTTGTAAATATACCACTGTGCTCTGGGGAATATGTTTTAGAAAGCATTTCCCCCCTCATGTGTAAATCTTTATAACTATAGTATATTACTCAGCTAATCAAAAAGTTGTCCAGGCAAATCAAAATTTTTGGGTATTGTTTACATGCTGTACCACTCTGAGAGCAACAGGTTCTTAACCACTGTTGTTATTTAAAGTTGAACATTCTACAGAGTGAGCTAAAACTATACTTATGCATAAATTGTCTTCTAGTTCAAAAATTTAATAAAGATTGCCAAGAAAATTATTTAGAACACCTAAACCTATATAATCAAATGACAATTCTCTAAACCTACTTAATTAAGGAGATAATAAATTATAGAAAGCCACAAATAATATAAAATGCAGTACTGATTAAAAAAAAAACAACTTTCAACTACTCTTCCCAAAGGAACTGCAGAAACTCAGCTAGTCCAGGCTAGCTAAATAATATCCTTTCTGGTCCTGTTTGGGTATCAATTGCTGCTTAAAAGACCAACCCTTCCCCAAATATAGTGTCTTAAAACAACCATCACTTATTTAGTGAAGAATTTTCAGCCTGGGCAGGGTTCAATGGGAAAGGCTAATAATCTCTGTTCCATGTGGCATGAGCTCAACTGGACATCAGATGAGTCACTTCCAGATTGGCTCACTTACAAGGCTGGCAATTTGGTGTCAGCCGCCAGCTGGAGCTCAGTGAGGGTTGAGGGCCTGAATCTTCAGTTTCTCTCTGCACAGGTTGCCTCTTGTGGGCCCGTCCAGAGGCTTCTTGGCCTCCTCATATCAAGGAGTCTGGGTTCACAGAATAAATGTCCCAAGAGAGTAAGGTAGAAGGAATAAGACATTTTTAAAGAACCTATACTTGGAAGTCACATAGCCTTACTTCTGCTGTATTCTATTGAGAAGGGAGTCACAAAGGATCTAAGGAGGAGGGGACAGAGATCCTCCCATTTGATGGAAGAGTCGTTGATGTCATTGTAAATGGAGTATGGGGGATGGTCTTTACCGTGCTGTTTGTCTTTAGAATATTCAATCCACCATAGGACCTATCCTGATTTTTTTTCTTCAGTTATTCAAATTCTTGTCTCTGTTGGTGTTTTCTACCCCAGGTTTTTCCCCCACACCTGTCTGCTCTGGTAGTTCCTCACTTGTAGATCAGCTTTTATTAACTACAGACAATCCTTCTTTTCTGCTTGTATACCAAGCCTTTATCAACAGTGATCCTTCGGAGGTTAATCTCCACGTAATTGCAAAATTTCTCCGATTACTTGCTTAGTACTCTGAGAACTGCTTATTTCTCTTTGGTGACCTGAAAGTTCTACTTGATCTTTCCCGTCTTTAGGCGTTTTGTGTTCTTTGGCTATCTGATTCTGGATTCTGTATTTTCTGGCCTATTATAGCAATAAAGAATGTCTTAGCCTTCTACTCCATTGATGGAAAAATAAAGCAAGTATACTAGGCTATTTGCTGATTAGAACTTGAGAATAAAATGAATGTTTCCCTTAAATGGACAGAAATGTGGGTGAAATGACACTGTCTCAGAAACTTGATTAATTCACCCTTACTTGAATACTAGGAATGCCTCCCATAAGACTGTTTCACTTTTACAGCAGATTGGACACTACAACTTCTTTAAATTAAACCTAAAGAGATGGTCCAGGAGTCACCTAGGAGCCTCAAGGCTCACTCTTCTACTACCCTTCATGGTCCTTTCCATGCAGCTATGAACACCACTGGAGTCCTTATCACACTATGGAGGGTGATAAAAAATTGGAATGGAGTCAAATTAGCACCATCTTTCTCCCAGGTACACAATAACACCTTTCCTTTGAGGGCTGCTGATATGCATGTTTCTGTTACAGAAAGCTCACGACCGCACTCCATATCCATGTATACTTCTGAACTTCAGGAACACATTTATTCTTCCTCATAGTGGATGATGAAGACAACAAAAGATAAGACATTATGCTTCAGACTCCCAGACACTCTTCCTGAGTCTACTCTGTCTGCCCATGTTCATCATGAATGATGGCACAAAACAGAAAGTTTGTCTTCTGTACCCTGCACGCTTGCTGCTAGGATTTGGGCTGTCAGTTGCCATGCTCCCCTCCAAGCACTGTCAATCTTTATGTGATCTGGAGTTCTCCTACTGAGCTTTAAAAAGGGCAAAGCAGTGCTTTCATTTCTTACCTGAACTCTGCCGCCTCTACAAGGTGTACTACCTCTTTCTCCATTCAGTCCTCTTTGTACTTTGACTGGGATTATGCTGGGGAGCAGGGAGAATTGGTGGCTACATGTTTCCTGAGCTGACTCTTGTCACTAATCCTTGGCGGAAAGATGATGGGCTTTCTCAGCCTGGAACATGGGGTTTATTTATTCTAGACTTTGAATCTTAGCAAAAATTCTGGAACTTGAGTATACTATTTGGCATCCTATTGTATGTATTATAAAGTTTAAGATACTGATACTACTAATCTACATATTTTCTGTTAAGAATTTGGAATATAAAAATACTAGAATGTCTCAGGCAATATGAATCTTTAAACACTCAACTGCGTCTCTTACAACCATAAAACTGGATCTTCTTACCTAATTCCACAAACACTTTGCCATGTAAGCAGCTTGTGTGGTTTCACATGTTTCCCCTGAGGTGCACTCATGTGGGGTGTTTCTACTTCTCATGGCTGGAGATGCCTCCAGAGACACTAGGAAAAACCTCTCTCAGATTCACTCAGGACCTACCAGCTCTCTTCTTGGTACCTTCCAGCTTCACAGTGTTTCTTTCTTATCTTTTCTTTTTTTCATACACAAGAAACAACACAGTAGAGAATATTCTCTTTTTATCACAGGAAGGGTCATAAGATGTTACAATTTCATAACACTCCCCTAGCAACAGACCCAGCGAAATTTTTCTACCATGTTGAGTGGTATAAACATGGACGTAGACACGAATATATTGGGTAAAGATATAAATGCAGATGTGCAAAAAATACACCATGAAGCTCATTGTTGCATAAACTCCATATTGTATATCATGTGAGATTGATTTGGCTTTCATTTATCTTGTTGTCATTTTGTCTATTGCCACAAAAATTTCTTCACTGTCTTTGAAGAGAGGACTAACTGAATGAATTGAATTCATCCAACATTTGGCCCTGAGAGCAGGCAATCTAGGATTTGAATCTGCCCTGGAGCTTTCTCTGCTCAATGAAGAGAGTTCATGAAAAACTTGTTTGTATGCAGGTAGTTGTTAGAGGTACCACTTTCACTTTGAAGTGCGCTCCTTGAAAGTGCAATGGGAAAGGAGAAAGTGCATCGGTTAGATGCAATTTTCTCATTCAACAAATAATGATCAAGTGCAAACACACTTTGAGGCTGGAGGCAACAGTAGTGCTCAAAAGAGACAAAAATTCCTGCTCCCCAGGAGCTCTTGTTCCCATGGAAAGAGAGAAATAAATAAATTAAAGAAGTGAAGTATATAACATGGTTGATAAAAATGAAGCATGGGATCATCACCCATGCTTGTGAATAATTGGATGACCTTGGAAGTATCATGTACACTTGGGATATTTGGTTTTTCTCCTCCATGAAATAAGGTTTGTATAGTTGCTCCCTAGGTGGCCTTTGGCACTGACATTCACTGAAACTTTTCTTTAACTATTTTTCAGTTTCAGTTTGTTCTTTGGTGTAAATTCAGAATGGCCTCCAAATAGGCAACACTCCAGTTTCACTCACTAAGGGAGGGAGAAATTTAGGTCAGGAGACCGATATCTGGGCAACTGTATGTGATTCATAAGTTTGCAGTAATTTTTTTTCCCTAAAATGCAGACCTGAATAATCAAGCAACTATATATTAACTTTACCCAACAGACCACGGACCACCTGTCTGTTTCCTGATTTCCTCGCCAAGCACCCCTTCTGGGAAAAGCTGATTGGAAACACAGCAGGATAAAACCCGTTTCTCCCTTCTTTGTTCCATCTGTCTCTCCTCTCATCTGGGAGATCTCTTGTTCACTTCCCCATTACTTCTCACGTTCAAGGCTAAATTCTCCACCTGTGCTCCTGATTCACTGCTTCCCATCTTCTTCCAGATGTTGCTCCAATGGTAAATCCTACTCTTCTCTGTCTTCCCATTATTTTAGATCTCTCCCTCTACTGACTCTCTTTGCATGAGCTAAAAATATTAACACATCTTTTCCACTGAAAAGCCCTTCATTCTCTCAGGCAAATGTGCTAATATTGACTTTTCCTTAGCCAACCAAGCTCCTTTGAGAAATAGCTGCATTTCATACACTCTTCTACCATCACCTCCTATTGATTTTTCAAAGCATGGGTGCCGGTTTCTAACTAGAACTGCATTTGAAATGGGTTTCACCAAGGCCTTCAATATCAGTCATAATGCTCTTGAAGTACATACCTTACCATACCTGTAACTTCATTCTCTCTTCTACAGCCACTCTGATTTTATATATATATATATATATGGTCTCCTTTCTGATTCCATTCTCCTAACCTCAGGAATCTTTCTTTCCTTGTTTCTTCTTTTCAATTTATATCTACTTACCCAATTTCCACTATTACCTGATAACTCTCAATTTTCCAGATTCAAAAACTTTTTTGAAATCTTCGTATCTGTTGCCTCCTGGGTAGTTGTATATATGACCCCGGGGCATCATTCTTGTTCCTCATCATCAAGACTGCCTACTCCCAAATGCTCATAAAGACTCCCCATTGACAAATTTGGTCTATCCTTGTATTTACTGTTACATTCAAGGTTATGTTTTTAATATTTTCCAAATTGATACATATGGATCAAATTTTTTAGTTTTAACTGCTATTTAAAGACTGGATTCAAATCTTATCTATGCCAGTTAATAGCTTTGTGACTGGGTAAATTATTTAATTCATTTTTGCTTCAATATCTTTTTATCTGAAGACTTAAACTTAAGTAATATATGAGATGTCTGTTTTGTATATCTTTATATACATGTATATATGTATGTACATACACATACAAACGTGTGTCTTTACTAACACTGTTATTACCAGATCTCCCTATTTTTGCCTGTGTTATTGGTGTGAAATTGGATCAAATTGCTTTCTCCATTTAAATGCCCAACCCTCACATGATTTTGTGATAGAAAAATGAGTCTATACTGGGCAAGTGCTAAGAAGAATGTCTAGCACATAGTAATACCTTAATAAATGTCACCTATGGCTCTCATTGGTTTCATTATACAGTATTCTATTGTAATGCTATAATATAAAATCTTATCCATTTGAATTAATGAATATTTAGTTTAACCTTTTACTGCTAAATATCTTGCTCCAATGAATGGAATGCCATTCCATTCTCTTTGCCAATAATTGGTTTGAGAGTTGGGCACATGACCAATGCTGACCCAAGAAACATGGGCTTCTGAAACTGGTTTTCTCACTCCTAAAAATATGTGCAGGAGCATAGGGGATTTCCTTTTCTTCTGAATATTGTCTGTCTGGATGAGATCCATGGGAGAGCTGTAGTGTTCTTGTCACCAATAGGTTAGTCTGTGATGGAAGCGGACATAATAAAAATGGCAGAAAGAGAATTGGAAAGAATTGGGTTCTTAAAGACTTGTTGATCCCCTGATCATTATAAGCCTGCTCTGGAGTCAGTCAACAGTAGCTGTTATGTTAAGTAATGTTAAATAAGTCAATTTGAGATAAGATTTCTGTTGCCAATAGTCAAAAGAATTCTGACTCTTCACTCCCCTTCTCCCTACACTACCCTCCTCTTTCTTTTCCTGATCAACCTGGGCAGAGTTTTTTTCTATATTAATAGTATATTTCTGGAACTGATTTTTTTATTTCATTGTTCCCTTTTTTGCTTTAGTTTTGTCTTTCATTAGATTAATTTTTCATTAGTTATTATTTTTCTACTTTGGTTTTGCTCTATTATTTCTCCAATTCCTTGAACATAATTGAGATCACTAATGTTTAATGTCAATTCATGTTTAACCTATTCAATTCTCTATTAGTTATGATATGCTCTGGGGTAATATAATTAGAGAAGAGGGAGAAAAACTACATTTTCAGAAATATTTTGTAATGGAGTCCAGGCTTAAAGGCAGTAGGGTCTGAGATCCCTACTTCTGGGTCTAGATTCAAGTCTTGGCTCTAGAACTGAAAACTATAGCATCCAAGAAGTCATTTAAATTTTTTAAAACTTGGTGTTGTCCCCTGGAAGATGAAGGCAATAAAACACAAGTTAAAAAGTTGTTGAAAATCTCAAGGTAAGTAAAATGGACAGGTCAGTGTCTGGCACCTAGTAGCACTCAATGAGAGTGCACCTCCGTGTACTTACAGAAGATGCCTCTGTGAAGGGAGCTCCAAGTGTAGTTCCCAAGAAGTTCAGAATAAAATGCTCTGTAGTTTTCTTTATGTTTCTACTTTGTGCACAAGGACACTTTTTTAAAGGTGAAAATTCTCTAATTGTGGTAAAAGGAGATAAATACTTGGTTTTCCTCCAGGGAGTAAAAGAGATGCAGTAAATGCTTAATGGCATTTTCTTCAGCGCCACACAGTTGGTGACTATAAATCTCGAACACAAGCTGAATTATTGTTGACTTTTCATTTCCATAGGGTGCTTTTGACCACATCATTAAACTGCATTACCTTCAATGACCTAATTTTATTGTGGAGTTCAAGGCATTAAAGGTATACTTAAGCAAAGTATAAAAGCAAAATAAAATAAAAGGCTCATTCTATGAGGTAAATCTGATGTTCTTGCTAATTCCTATAAATTGTATTAATTCATTTTTGTTACTTGGAAGAGTATACATAAAGCTAAATTAATTCTGGCTTTCCTTTTTGACAAAGTATTTCTCTAAGAGGAAGGACTCTTAAGACTGTAGAAGTTGAACTTAATTATTCTCATTATTGTGTTTAATATTTATCAAGAATATCTAAGATATCTAAGAAGAATAAAATGAGAGATGTTATTCTTCACAATGTTATTTCAATAAATTTTGATAATATGGGGTGAGCAAAAGTAGGTTTATAGTTGTGAGTATGCAAAACAGTTTATTCTTGTATTATTATTATTAATTATTGTAGAATTTATTTGTATTACAACTGTAAACCTACCTTTGCCCATCCTGTATATGTTCAGAAGGTCTAGTTATTAACTCTCATTGACCTGACAGATCAATATACTTAAACCTTGGCGTTCAAACATCACCCTTTGCACACAACTAGAATGAGTGGTTACTGAACATAACAAATCAGTAGGCATGTGACGTTCTTTCCCCTGGAGTGAGTATGAAGTGAGGCCTGAGAAATGTATCTATACCCAGCCTGAGGAGAGAGTAATATAAATTTTTATCCCATAAAATCTTACCTAGAAAAGCAATCAGTTAATTCTAAAGTTAACATTACTGCAGAGGAAATATGAGAAGAGATTGTGGAAGAGAGAGACAAAACAAGGGAGAGAGTGACGGAAACAGAAACAGCCAATAGAAGCAGACAGATAGAGAAAAGGAGAGAAAGAGGTCAACAGACAGAGAGGCATTTCCCCCAACAACCACATGAAGTCATCTGCTCTCTTGGTTTGAATTTCCAAGACACTAATTCCAGAATGGAGAACAGAGGAAGTATTAAAAAAATAATTCATAAAATATCTAGGAATTCATTTGAGTCAATATTTAGCTCTTCTTTCAAAACTCTTCTTCTTCTTCTTCTTAAAACAAGTGATATGCACCACTTGAAGATCCAAGACATTTCATGTCTGCCTCGTTTGCCTTCTTTGGTTGGTCTCCCAGAAGGTGTCATTGCTCAGAGAAAGGAGCTCAGTTCCCCCAGGAGAACAAGAAAAGCAGACCCTACGCAATGCCACATCCTACCATGTTACTGTCATCTTACCATGATGCTGAATTTTTTCCCAATTAAATATATCTGGCTTCCAAATTGTAAATGTAGTTTTACATAAGTGATGTATGCTCTCGATTTCCTTTCCTTTTACTTCTTTTCTACTCATAAGTATCATTATTTGGTTTCCCAAGGAAACCATGCTTTCCCAAGCTTTGTTGAGTGCTATCTTTAACACAAAATAACATAAAGAGGCTATTTTGGAAAAATATAACTGACTGTCTCAATAGTAATGCATATAGTTTGAATTAAGAAAAAAACTATAGTTTCCATAAACTAAACAATTAATGGTGAAGAGGAAAAAAACCTAAAGGAAGCTGTACTTTTGCCTGGTAACTTTCTTAATTTTCATCGCCCCTTTGGACACTTTCGACAGCTCAATAAATAGTTCTCTCTCATAGCCACAACGTCCTTCTGTTCCTCCTGCAGTGGAGGCAGAGTCTGGTGTGTGCGACACTGCAACCTGTCATACGGTCTGATTGTAATCCACACACATTCAGAATCAGCCATACCAAGTGCAAGGAAAAGAAGAATATCCTCCACACTTAGTTAAAATGTCATGGAAAACTGTGAAAAACACACACACAAAGTGTTCTGTGTCCATTTTTTCAGCATGATGTATTTTTAGTTTTCGGCAGCCAGCAAGCCTTTATTCAAACCAAATAAAAATATCAATGGACTGCATATGGCACACTACTCAGCATCTTTAAACCTATTTGAACTGAGTAGCATCATTCTCACAGTATTTTCCAGGACTGAACTGCTCACATTTGTAGTGACTCCAATTCAGGGAATGGAAAGGTACCTGGAGGGATCATTGACAGGTATTCCTCCTGTCTTTCTGGATGCTCCTTCTCAGTCTCTTTGTGGGTTCTTCCTCACCTCTAATTGAAGTGGTGTCTGAAAGTCCTTTCCTTGGACTTCTCTTTTATGGTCTTTCATATTTACACTCACTCCCTAGACAATCTCACCTAGACCCATGTCTATCATCTATATACTGATGACTCCAAATTCATATCACTGGTATGGACCTCTCCCCTGAAATTTACATTCATGCATCCAGCCATCTCCTTGACATCTTCACTTGGATGTGTAAGAAGCAGCTTTAACTTAATATGTCAAATACATCCATCCATCAATTCCCAAACCTGCTTTCCCATTAGGGTTCAGGGAAACTTCATTTTTCTAATTCATCTTCCCAAAACCTCATGGTACTGCTTAACTTCTTTTTCTTTTCCTTGCAACTTATATCAAATCTCCAGAAAATCCCATTGGCTTACCTTAAATATATATACCAATAACTCATCTACTTATAACTGCTCCATTTGATCTAACCAGTCTCTCAGCTTCTGCCCTTTTTTCCACCACCCCCAGTCTATTGTCATTGCAGTAGTCAGTAATCATTTTAAATGTAAGTTAAATCATGTTGCTTTTCTGTTCAAAACCTTCCAGTCACTCCTCTGTCAAAGTAAAAGCCACAGTCCTAACCCAGTACATGACTTTCCCTCATCCCAGTACCTTTCCAGCTCTTCCAGCCTCATTGGCCTCCCTGATGTTTCTATAGAACATTGTCGATATTAAGACCTTTGCTGTTCCTTCTGCCTGGAATGCTCATCCCTCAGACATCTGGAAGCCAGACCCTTCCTCCCTCTCTCCTTCTTTCCTCCTACCCCCTTCCTTTCCTTTCCTTTCCTTTCCTTTTCTTCTCTTCCCTTTTCTCCTCTCTCTTTCTTTCTTCTTTTCCTTTCCTTCTCTTCCCTCTTCCCTTCCCTTCCCTCTTCCCTTCCTTTCCCTTCCCTTCTCTCCTCCTCCTCCTTCCTTCCTCCTCCTTCCTTCCTCCTTCTCCTCCTCCTCCTTCTCCTCCTCCTCCTCCTCCTCCTTCTTCTTCTTCTTCTTCTTCTTCTTCTCCTCCTCCTCCTCCTCCTCCT
>PVIA01001326.1:0-153082 GCA_004024845.1 Tonatia bakeri | reverse complement strand
CTCCTTCTTCTTCTTCTTCTTCTTCTTCTTCTTCTTCTTCTTCTTCTTCTTCTTCTTCTTCTCCTCCTCCTCCTCCTCCTCCTCCTCCTCCTCCTCCTCCTCCTCCTTTCCCTTCTCTCCCCCCCCCTCCCTTTCTTGCCTTCTCCCAAATGTCCTCTCAAAAGTCACTTTCTCAGTGAGGCTTCCCCTTACCATGCTCTTTAAACCCAACTTCCCTGCCTGGAAATGTCCTATCTTCCTTCTCCTTTATATTTTTCTACCCAGAACTAATTATCACTTATCACTGTGAAACATTATTTATTTTCAGCTTACTTTATTTGCAGAATATAAGCAATGTAAAAGCAACAATTTCTCTCTTTGTCTATCTCTCTGTCTCCCTGGTCAGCACTGAAAACAGTGCATGGAGTATAATGAAAGAGATGAAAGAGATGAAAAAAGAAAAAAATAAGTAGAACAAAAGAAAAGAAGAGAAGAAACAGGGAGAATGAATTTGTTTTCTTTGGTACTTGAAAAGCAGCCTACTAAAAGGAAAATAATATTTTCACTTGGAGATGTACTTTTCTTCACTTTTCCTCTTTATGAGAATATACATGCAGCTTTTGAATGACTCTACTATATTTTATTTTGTTTGTTTCTTGACTTTCCTCTCTCATTTTTTGTCTCCCTCTCATAACTATCTCTCAAAAGAGCCAGTAAAAAGTGATGGAGAATGAAGAGGGGGAGCAAAGAATGGAAAATGATGCAGGATGAATGACATTAGGATGATGTAGTAAGTATAACACACACACACACACACACACACGCCCTGATTGGTTTTTCCACTAAGGAAAGCCCTGTTCCCAGTAATCCCCATAAGTGCCAAAAATCTTGTTTTACATCTAAAACTTCCATAAAGAAGTGATTTTAAAATATATTCTCAGTAATCCCTAATGTCAAAGGATTGGGATTGAGTGTTACATGTTGAAAAAAGGGCAAGAAATGGAATCTACAAACTGATAGGATGAGTAAAGCACCCAGTGGTTAACACTTATGCAGTGAGCCTTAAAGAATGACAAGACAGATGAATAAATAAAGGAGTGTGGTATTTATAGCACATTAATATCAACATTTATAGTGTAGTCACAATTTTACAACATGGAAAACCAACATAAAAATGGAACCATTAAACTTCCACCCCTTAACCAAGAAAATCAAAACATTCTTTACTATCATCTTTCTAAGTCTTATTTTTTGAAGAATTAGCTGGGTAAGTTGACTCAAATAAATGTGATTTTTTTTTCAATTTTGAATAATAGCTAGTACAAAATTAGTAAATAAAAAATATTCTTTAGAACAATTTTCCCCAAAATGTGCAATGTATATATTGCTTGAACTATATATATAATGAATGTTTATTAGTAGATTATCTTATAAAAAACTATTATTATCAGCATGTGGTCATTAAGCTGACATGGTAGTATATAATTACATAGAAGCAGTAGAAAATGCTCCAAAGTGTCCTGTGTCCTATGTTCACCACATATATGTACAAAATATGTTGATAACTATTCCAAACTTTAATGATTGGTTTAGTCCAGAAATGATTACCTTTGCAGACTGGTAGAGTCAAAGGATATTGGCTTGGAATAATGTTTTTAATAAAATAATGCATTATATTATATAAAAAACAATTATATTAAAATAACATTAAAATATTAAGAAAATATTTGTGACAAATAATTTTTCTTTCTTTAAATATTAAATAACAAACAAGATCAAACAGTTGGTTTAATAATGACCATAATTTCAAGATAGTGATGAGAATAAAATGTCTAGATATCTATAATACATGTAAACATGACATTAAGAAAGTGTCTGTAATTTCTGTCATGGACAAATTCATAGATATTGCTAATAATAATGTGGTTGATTGCCTACATTCATAATGGAAGGAAATGATAAAATTTAGTTATAGTTTAATAAAAATAAAAATGTACCATTTTTCCATCTAAATTTGCGATCCCCCTTGAATTCTAACAGATCTCTATAAGGCAAATGGTCTCTACGAAAGAGCATGTGGTTTAGCTCTTCTGATTAAGGGATTTTAATGCATCAAAATGGTGTTTTATGAGCCTGTCAAATCACACTTATGTTTTTCTTTTTCTCTTTCAGGATTGATGTTAAGATAAAAATAATATATGTCCCTTTTGTAAATATTAACTGTCATCTTTAGCAGTGATAGATATTCACTTATCCCAGGGTGGCATACCCATAAATATATTCATGTTTCTCTCTGTGTTTCCACCCATATCCTCAGTAAAAATTTTAATCTGTGTATTTTCAAAATTAGTCAGCAGAAAACATTTGCTTTAAATGAAATTCTCACTTGTTATGATTA
Organism: Tonatia bakeri; assembly: GCA_004024845.1. NCBI lineage: Eukaryota > Metazoa > Chordata > Mammalia > Chiroptera > Phyllostomidae > Tonatia > Tonatia bakeri. The sequence continues at coordinate 150,705 of PVIA01001326.1, read as the reverse complement.
ATCAAAGGGGGCTTTTTCCCCAGTTTTCTCTAGCTTGATGCAAGAAATAGCTTTAAGTATTTTCAATGAGACTTATGTGGTTGCTGATAAGTATAGTGGGGCTCCTTGTTTGGGGGGATTAATAATTGCTTCTGGAGTACCAGAAGGGAACTTGGCCAAATTTATGTCTTTTCACCCTTATGCAGTCAGAAGTTTGGAACAGAAAAAATGAGGCCTTGGGTGTTCACATTTGTTTGGTTTTGGCAAAATACATCCCAAAAGGCTTCTTGGAGTTCCTATAATTCTTAAATATTAACCTTGATGACTTCAATAACTCAAATTGTATTTCAACTTGCAGGGAGTTTTTGCTTTTAATGAAGACTAACCCCTTGGCAAAATATATATGGGCTTAAATCAAACTTGGGCTATGTACCAGTTACGTTGAGATCTTCAGCAACCCAACACAGGCTGTGTCATTAACCCAGTGTTGGTTTGGATCATAAACAACCACTCTAGAATTGAAAGGCATGTGTATTATCTTGTTTTACCTTGTACAGAATGCAGGGCTTGTCACTTAATTACAAGGGTCTTAAGTTTCTGTGATTTTAGAATGTACTGTGTGAGGTCTGATACTAACCCAGTTTTCCTTAGGCAGCTCGTTGGGAAACTACAAAGGAAAGGACTTTCAACACAAAGATCAGGGAAAGACAAAGTTAATGTGGAATGCATACTCTATGGCCATTAATTTTAGATTATTTATCTCCTGAATCCCAACAGTACACACAATACTAATTGGTACTTGGGGACATAACTTAAATAAGTTACAGATATCTTTCCAACTTAAGATTGTGTTCATTTAAAATGTTTAATGCATACAGTCACCTTCATTCATTCAACAAACATTTACTGAGGATCTACAATGTCTTAGGCACCAAACCAGGCAGGTAAAACATAAAGACTGGTAAAGCTTGGACCCTTACCTCAGTGAGCTCACAGTGTAGGGAGGCAGTAACCATTAATATTGTTTAACAAGATTTGTTCTATTTTAAGGTAGCTCCTTCCATCTTTAGATGTTATATTCTCATATTTTCTGTCTTTTCCTTGGAACCAAATATGAATTGCAAAAGAAAATTAAAGACACCTTTGGTATTCTACATTGTTTATTTCCAAGCTAACATCAAAGACTTAAGGCTAAGAAATACATTTCTCATTTTTATAGAAGCTTAGTTTTGGTGTGAGTCACAGACTAAGAGAAAAATTATTCTCCCTACTAGAATCCTTTGACATAACAAAGTGCTTCCTCTGCTTCTTAGCATTCTTCTACTTTTGTCACCAGTAACTTATATATTCTGAGGAAGAAATTATCAGAAAGTAAAGAGTTGAAATTTTAACAAATTCAGTTCTTATAAAGGGTTTGGCAATGATTGCAAAAACCTTGAAATAAATGCTGTATTGTACGGGTGGGTATTCTGCTGCTTTATCTAATCATGTTTTGCTTTGATTTATTTCTCATTAAAACAGTTAATTATATAACAATGGCAGTTAACTCAGCCTCAAGTATTTAACTCATCCAAGAAAGACTGACAAACTGTTCCTTACTCTTTATGAATTTTTGTTTTTACCACCCAATACTACTGTCACCTCTCTAAAAGGTAAACACCCTGTGAAAGGAATTGTGGGTGAAAATGATTCTGGAAATGCCTGGAATGGCTCCCAGACATGTAGACCGAAAGATATGGGTAAAGGGGAAGGAGAAAGGACTAGGCCATGAGACAGGAATGATGGAAATGAAATAGAAATAAACAGAAGGCATAATGAGGGGAGATAAGGACAGCAAAAAGAAAAAAAAAAGTACTATAGAATTAGAGTCATCAAAGTGCCCATAGTTAAATATTAAAACAGGTAATGGATTTTGAAAAAAAATTAACATGGGAGTCTATTGACTGTTGCACACTTGAAGAAGCCTGGTAGGGCTGACACCAGCAAAGCTCAAGAGAAATGTTTTTACTTCCCTTTTTATGTAAAAAATGTTTGAGGAAACTATTTCTTTAACTAGATAAAGAAAATGAGCAGTCACAGTGCTTGTAGAACAAAAGACAAATAGGAGAGCGAGAAAGCCATTGGGGTGGGGGGGGGACCATCTCAATAGCCTTTGAAGGTTGAATTGTTTTGGAGGACGAGTCCAAATGAAGTTCACTTTCAACTTCATTATATAAAAAGGGGGAGGGTAAGTTTTCTTGATTTTGGAAAGGCTATTAAAATACTCTGTGCCTCAAAGTAAAATCAGTGTCAGTTGATATTCGGCTACTATAAGAAAGTGATTATTTTGCAAGTATGTGGGGTCTTAATTATTAGGTTGAAAGAGCACAAACTACATTTTTCAAATCATCAACTATAAAAGTTTATATGTGACACATTTTATCTTGATAGAATGCACATTTCAATTTAATTCATTATTTTCCTATTTCTTAATTATTTCCATTCCTTCTTATAATCTTTAGAAATAAAAGGAAAAAAAAAAACCTGCTGCAAACAAACACACCCAGAATTCTCTGTCAAATGGATTTTCAAGTGCAAAGATAAAGAGAATATGACAGACATTTGTTAGAAAATTTCCATCAGTTCTTCAGTTTCATTTCATTGGCTTTACTGTGTGCCCTTTTGGGTTGTGGCCCTGCAGACTGGCTCTTATTCTGACAGTGAATCAGTCTCCTACAATGTTTCATTCTCATTTTATGTATTTTTAATCAAGATTAAATGGATTAAGTGCATTGGATTTTATTAGTTTGGAGGGGAGATTTTAATTTACTTCTCTCAGAAAATAAATGCAACTGGGTGTGGTTTTCAACGTGACTCAGAAGCTGCTGTGGTGTCCTAGCCTGGGATTCTGTAACAGAGGGAAACACGACCACCAGCCAGCTTTATCAGAGCATTATCTTCCAGGGATCTATCTGCCTGGGCCGGCCACTTACCTTGCCCTCTCTGAGAGTCCCTACTCTGAAGGAATGGCATGTGAATTAAATGGAGTGGGTCTCCTGTTAATCTCAAAGGAGGTTATTAGAACACTTGCTGCTGCAGGTGTGGTTGTCCACAATTTTATTAGCACATCACAGATATTAGGCTTAAAACTGTAACAGTATTTTCAATGGATTTAATCATTAGGACCAAATGTTTATCTAAGGGGGTGGGTTTCTGGCTAGAGTGTAATTTCTAAGCCAATTCACTCATTATCTGTCACTAGAAAGTTAAAAGTTCAACATATTCAACTTGAACATTTTTACCTAATCCCTGGAGGGAGTCTTTTCACTTAGGCTCAACATGAAAGCACAGACAAGCATCAACTGATGTAACTTTTAAACTTAATTCTACTTAGAGAATGTTCTGGTGTGCAGATGACAAGAAACACGGGGCGTTTACCCTTTAGCTGCCATTCCCTGCCTGCTCATTCTGACAGAGAGAGCTGTCTGCTTCTTTTCAAACTCAATTTCCCTCAGTGTCTTTCCCACCCTTGTATGTATAATTACATCTGGTCCATTAAGATGGAAATCAATAGAGGAAATGCTGTTTTTCTCGGGGGGGGGGAAGGCAGCCCAGTGCGCTGTATGAACACCAGCCTGGCTCTCTGCCCCCACCTTGCAGTGCAGGAAGGCTCTCCTAGTCAGCACCTCTCTCTTCGGTAGTACTCAGTTTCTCCACTTGTAGCTTATCTTCCATCCCTCTAATCATAGTTCTTGTAGTGAAAAAAACAGTATCTGTGGAGTTATGATCTATGAAGGAAAGTATTACAAGTATATATAGTTTATATGGAGGATACGGGGCAAGCAGACATCTTAAAAGATGTCTGTATGTTTTGCTAATTTCAAACATTATTTTTCATTGAAATATTAGTAAGCCCTCTTTTCATCCAATCACTGTTTAGCCACAGTTTACTCAATAATTCACCCAAATATTAGGCATGTCATTTGGTGATCGTTGGAATGAATGGATGAATGGTGTATGTCAAAGTGCCCCCCACTACTGCCTCCTCACCGTTCCTGGGCTCAAAAGGGAGATTCAGCAGGTCTGAGGACTTTCCCCTTCAACCGAACCTGAGACAGATGGTTGCAAGGGACAGAGACAGAGACAGAGGGAGACAGAGGGAGATCGAGAAATTTCCCTTCCCTTCAATTATGGGCAATTAAAAACTAAGTGTCACAAAATGCATATTATTCACACTATTCTGAGCCCTAACAGCTCTAAAGACAGATCTTATCCATTTTCAACTCTTAAAAATAGAGATCCTGTGAGAGGGAAGGCCTAAGGTAACATTTTTATTCCTACCTTCACTGTCCTGTGACCCAGGCTGAACATGATCCAAGCATTGCTAGTTCATCACATTTGTAACACAACTGTGCATAAAATGTGGCCAAAGCGTCACACATCTCAGTTCTGGCTTCTCTCTTTGGAGGTCTCGTCTCATTTTCTCATATCCTCACCTCTAGTTCCACCCCTGCTCCCCTGAGCCATCTCTGCAACAGCAGGACTACATCTTTCACACAGAAAATTCCAGTGCTTTTGTCTTGTGGAAGAGCATTACATACAACATGGCTTTGATGTTTTGTTAAGAGCTGTGTATATATATAGTGACATAGCTTTCCTGGATTGTATTGTATGTGAAGGTTGACTTTCAGACACATTACCCGAGGTAGACATTTTTGTAGACAAGAGAGCAGGAGAGTCTCCGCACTATGTTCCAAAATGTATAGCAAATCCCTGGCTTTAAGTCAAGAACAGTGGGGGTGGGGGAAGTGGGTGTTGGAAGGAGGTTAAGGCTCCCTCAGCCTTTATAATATGGACCAGACTCGAACCCATATGGCATTGTAGCAACAACCATTGTGGTTTTCCTCTCTAGCCATCTGTGATTTTAACAGGGAAGGAGTGTTTCTTTGGCTGAGTTCAGCCTTCCTCCTTTCTGAAACTTGGGGCTTGCATTGCCTAGCAAGTAGTTGAAAAGATGGAAATATTTAGATTTCACTTGATTTTCCTCAAAAAGTTGAAGCTATCAAATATCTGTTCAGCTTGAAGAAATGCCTTTAACATTTATTGGTAAGGCTGGTTTAGTGGTGATGAACTCCTTAAGCTTTTGCTTGTCTGAAAAACTTTTTGTCTAGCTTTCAATTCTGAATGATAACTTTGCTGGGTAGAGTATTCTTGGTTGGAAATATTTTCCTTTCATCATTTTGATTTCATTGTGCCAATCCCTCTGGCCTACAAAGTTTCTGCTGAAAAATCTACTGACAGTGTTATGTGAGTTACCTTATAAGTAACCAGTTGTTTTTCTTCTGCTACTGCTAAGATTCTGTCTTTGTCTTTAACTTTTAACACTTTAATTATAATCTGTATTGGTATATGTCTCTTTAGGTTTGCCTTATTTGAAGCTCTGGGCTTTTTGGACATAGATGTTTGTTTCTTTCCCTATGCTAGGGAAGTTTTCAGACATTATTTCTTCAAGTAAGTTTTCTGTCCCTTTCTTTCTCCTGGGATTCCTGTAATGTGGATGTTAACCTACTTGATGCTGTCTGATAAGTTCCTTAAGCTATGTTACTTTTTATCACTTATTTTTCTTGTTGCTACTCTGATTGGCTGCATTCCTCTGCCTTGTCTTTGAGTTCACTGGTTCGCTCTTCTGCTTCATCTATTCTGCTGCTGAACTCTAGTATATTTTTTCAATGCTTTGCATTCTTCAATGCTGTGACTTCTGGTTGTAACTTTCTTATATTTTCCATTTCTTTGTTGAAGTTATTACTGTATTTACCTAATCTTAATGACTACTTCTTTGTACTCTTTATTTGAAATTACTTGTCTCTGTTTCATTAAGGAGTTTTCTGAGATTTTCTCTTGTTCTTTTGTTTGGAATATATTCCTCTATCTTTTCATTGTGCTTGACTCTCTGTGTTGGCTTTTATGTATTAGATAAAACAGTCACCTCTCCCAGTTTTGAAGCATTGGCCTTGTACAGGAGATGAAACTCATATTTCACCTGTGCTTTAGCTATTGGTTGTTTTGCAATCTTTTGTAATTGTCCAAACAGCCTATTTTACTTTCAGTGGTTCCCAGTAGCTGAGGGTATACCATGGCCAATCAATGTCTCAAATGGGAGGATCTCAGTCACTACCTGGATTCAGGATGGTTGGAAGTCAGATGCTCAGACAGCAGCTCTCAAAGAATGCAGATATATACAGTCCTGTGGGACCACAAGAACAAGCCCTGCTGGCCCCAAGTTCCAGGAAATCTTGAGGTGTCCCCAGGGCAGCAGTCACAAACATCAGGGCTCCAGGATGCATGTAAAAGTTCCTTTCTGAGAAATACAGGTGAGCGGTAGCGAGGTAGATGGAGAGTACAATGATGGCATTCCCTGGCCTACAATTCCTGAGAGCACCTCTGTAGCCCCTGGGTGTGTGTCTAGCCTGAAGCTTGTCTCTAAGTGTTGAAGCTCCAAGACTAGCAAGTAGGCCTCTCTCACAAAAAGGCTGAGAGTGAGTTTCGGGCTGCTGTCTGTGCAGTGCCCTGGGGGTGGTGGCCTGCCAAGAACTGTCTCTGATTGTTGTAGTCCATGGGACTCCGAAGTCCCATGGTGGCCCCCCTTGCCATCAAAGCCAGGAGATGAGGAATTTTATCTCCTGGGTCACAGGCATAACAACCAGGGCACCAGATATAAAAACTGGGGTACCAAACACATATTTTCTTTCTGAGAGATGCTGTCTCTGGAGCAAGGCAGAGAGAGCTTGCCCTCCCAGGTCTTAGGAAAGGGTTGCAGTTGGCCCTTAAATGTGTTTTCAATTAGAAGCCCGCCTCTCAGGCTATAGCAGAAAGCAGGGCAGAAAGCACTGGGACACATAGTTCCGAAGGCAGCCAGTGTGCTCCCACACTGTGGGAGCTGCAGAGTCACGTGCTGCCTGCCTGTGAATGCATGTGCAGCTGCGAGGTGCCAGGTTCGTGGGGTGGCCAAGGAGCCCGCTCCCAGTTGAGCGAGGGCCTACAGTGGGAAAATGCTGTAAGTGAGAGTTACTGTCAACCGGTGGTACTTTCTGACGCAGAAAAAAGTCAGGTTTAGAGCGCACCTGTCAGCACGTTAATCTCCCTCCTGCACCTGGATGAATCTGCGCCACCTGTGGACTTTACATGTTGCTCACCTTTGGCCCTCCCTCCTCCCTTCTCCCTCCCTCCCTCCCCCTTTCCCCCTCCCCCTCCTTCCCTCTCCATTCCTCTCTCTCCCTTCCTGCCCTCACTCACTCTCCTCCCCGCTTTCCCATTTCCATTTTTTTATCTGTCTGATCATAGTTTAAATTTCAAAGTGTACTCCAAGGTAACCAACTACAAATTATTGAGGCAGTAATCATATCAATGCCCTTTAGCATATAGCTATCCTAATTCTAAAAGTTTTCTCTTCAAAAAAGCCCACAGTAAGTTTAGTTGCCTGCTGATCTTGTATACTTGCTTGTTAAAGGTTTCCAGGTGAAAAAGGAAAGGAGGAATTGGTGGGACTTTTTTAATATAATAAATTGACTTTAAAAGAATTTATTTCAACCTGCCAAGCTTCTAAAGAAAAATAGGGTAGCATTTTGTAGTTGGCGACACATTATGTTATTTCCCTGGTGTTGCTTCTGATAATCACATTACTCCCCAGCAACTCTTGAAGTATTCATGTAGCTGTGAGGTATAATTCTGTAGCAGTTTAGATGCTCCATTGTAATTTGTAGTAACATGGATTAATAGTCCTTTACTATGAAGTGTTAATGAGAAAAATACATGTAGAAACTTCACATGGTACTATATTCTTTCACTTTAAGGGAAAAGAAAGCGTTGTACCATAAAGTACCATAAAGTACCATACTCCCTGGATGTTCATAATGAAAATTCAATGAATTGTCATTTTATAGGCAAATAACCTGAGTCTATTAAAGGCTAAGGACACATTAACAAATAATAAAATATTGGGGACTTGGTAAAAATCCCTCAATCGATCACATCAGTTAAATAGTTACGATGAAGCAAAGCCGATTAGATAAAATGTTTCCAGGCCATAATTGACCACAATGACTTTTGGTCCATTATAAAGTATCGTTTTGATGCACCTAAGTGCGTTCGGTAGCCAAGGACCAACACGGCTCCTCTGCAGCGTGCCTGCCCCACAGACTGGCAGCTCGCTCGTAACTTGATTTGGCCAATGGCATGTGAGCGGAAGTGACAGTGTGCTTTTTCTTTTCCCTCTGCCACGAAATCAGCAGTCCCAGACTGGGGCTGTTCAGTCAGCCTGGGTCACTGAGTAAATAAGAGAGGTATCAGAGGTTTTCCAGATGGGCCAGCCGGCAGTTGATATGTAAGGAGAGCAAGCAGAAACACTTGTTTCAAACCACAGATGATTTGGATAGCCTTTCATTACTACAGCATAATTAGCATAAGATAAGTGATACATACTATTTCAAAGAGACAAAAATTCCCTCCATCTAGAAAAAAAGATGATTTAAGTTGCAATCATGTTCTGCTTGTAACACAAAAAGCCATAGCTACTTACAAAATTTAGCTGTTGGGGAAACCTAGCATTCCCAAGATTACAAAAATTTCCTTTGGCATGTACAACATTTTATTTCTACAAACATATAAAAGAAATACACTTAATTGATATTTGTGATGTTATCCGTGGTAGGATATGAGATATAAGTAAGAATTCAAAATTAGATTTTTCTGTTAACAATGGAATTCACAAAGAGATTTCGTTTATTTCCATGAACAAAGAGCTGAACCCTAGGACAATTTAATTCGTCTTTTAGACAAGAAGGATAGTGATTAAAAACTAGGCAAAATAAAATCATGATGGGTCTCAAAAGGGAAAAAATTTGTTATTCTGGATTCATAATGTTGGGTATGTCTTTTAGGATAAATTTGTATTTTAAAATGTCATATCTCAAAGAAATTCCACATGCTTTCTCTACCTAATAATGAAGTCTTACACTAATTTTAGAAAAATTTTGAAAAAAAATTTTTGGAAAAATTTTGAAAACATAGTTATTCTACTAAATTCCAACAGGGATGTCCTTTTCGGGCAAGTTATCCAAACTTACCCAATATTATTGCTTTATCCAATTTGGCAACCTGGATGCAAACTTGCTGATCAGGTTTTAGGGAAATAAATAGTAGTCTGACATTTGATGCTATGTCGAGATCCTGATTCTTAGACACTTCTTCAGAGTGAAGGGAAATATATTGCTCTGACTGAGAAACCAGCATGGAAGATGAGTTCCCACTGCAGCAATCAGGAATCGGGGCTTGCCACCCTGCTCCCAGTTCTCCCTCTCTGTCTCTGTCTGTCTCTCTCCATCCCCCCCCCCTCTCTTTCTCTGTTTCCCTCTCTCTAGCACATGCTGTTTTTCAAGGAAATCAAATGTAGATCATATTTCTAGCGAGAATATAAACTATAGAACTGTAGTCTTTCCAAGAAAGGAACTTTAAATGTGAGTTATTCCTCACCCTCTTTCCCCAAACCCAGTGCGACTGTATCACTGCAGCCTGGACGCTCAGTCTGCTCATGCGCCCATCAAGATGAAGAACTATGTCTCCCTTTTGTGCACAGATGCAGTGATTAGAAAGTTCTTTCTTTTACGTAGGTATAGTCTGACTGTCCCTCATTTTACATATTGACCCTGGTTCTATCCCTGGAGTCTGATTGACCAAGTGAGTCCTCTTCCACACGAAAGAGCTGGAGTATTTAACATCATCCAGCATGCCTTCTCCTTTCCGACAGCCGGGCCTCCTGCTCCCAGACGAGCCTTCCCTTTCCTAAGCAAGTCCATCAGTATTCTTCTCCTCCTCCTTATTTGACAAGGATTCTAATCCACTTGTTATTTTGATACTCTTCCTAGAATACACTAAAGTTTTTATTTTTCTTAAAATAGCAGTCTAATAATAGTCTAATAAGAGTCTACTATTGCCCAATACTGGGCCCAATTATCTGAAAAATATAGAGAAAAGCAAGAGCCTCAGCCCCTCACTTTAGGTATTTTGCCAAGGGATTATATAAGCATTACATCATTGATCCATTAGTGCTATTTATTAGGGAAATTCTTTAAGTCTAGTTTGTATGTGTGCTTCAGAAACTTTCTTCATTCTAGGGTAGAGCTATGGGAATGTTTAGGACTGAAGTTTCAAATCTTAGCTGAATAACTTTAAACTTTACCTTGCTAAAATGATTGAAAAAATGAAAAGAGATTGAATAGTCAAGTAGAAAGAATTCCTACCAACTAAAGGTCCTTTGAAGATAAGCCTAAGGTATTTTGTTTGATGCTGTCCACCTGTCCTTGTGGAATTATGGAAGGGGAGGCACTGAGAGCTGTTACCACAAAGGGGTTGCTCCATCCTTCTTCAAACCCTTGGTACCCAATATAAGCAATGCTCTGTGCACTTTTGTCTGTTTACTCCTCACCCAGGCAATACATGCTGTAAATGGCTGCTAAGTCATCTTGTCAAGCCTCTGGTCAAGACAAGGAACTCCCAGCAATAGCCGCGCAACCACAAGCTCCTACTCCACAAAGAGAAAGACGAGATTTTATTTTAACAGTACTCCTTGCCATCTTATTTCTTCCAGAAATATGTAGACACTGATTGTGATATTGTAAACATGACAGTCCCCTCAATGTGAGCTGAATTAATTGATTTATGAGGAACAAAACAGCTATGTGGGCTGGACTAAATTGGCTTATTAAGGATTCGATTGCACTAATTGCTTGCATAATAGTGGGCAAAGGAACAAAGGGAGGAGGGGAGAAAGAGAGGAAAGTGCCTGTCAGAGCATCCTCCCTAGTTAGCCTGCAGTGGAGGCGGGTGCACGGCACTTTGCTGTGTCACCTGTCTCATCCTGTGTGCACAGACCCTTAAGCACAAACACCAAGAACAAACGAGGCTCTTCTTTCTTATGAGAAACTAGGTTCTCTGAGATGAAAAGGACCTTGACCCTGAGCTGTGGGCAGCGGGAAGACCACGGGGTGACTAGGAAGTGTGGAAGAGCAAGTTCAGACTTGCCCCAGGCCATGAGATTATGGAGAAGCTTTTTTGATGGTGGCTGGTCATGGTTAATAGCATAGGTTTTGGAGCCAGAGAGAGCTGGGTTCGAGTTCCTGTTCTGTCATTTTGTCTCTGTGTGTTCATAAGCAATTCATTTAATTTTCTGGAGCCTTGGTTTCCTTAGATGATGCTTATGACTGCCTGAACACAGGACTCTTCCGAGTGTATATGAGAGACTATATGAAGGTGGTTTAGTGACTGGCATATAATAAGCTTTCAGTAGATGAAAAGTTTTCTTTAAAACAAAATGCTTCCCTGATTTTTAAGAAAATGAGCCTATATTATCCACCCCAGAATTTCTCCCAGATCCAAAATTCTGTCAGTTTCTATCTGTACTGTTGGTTAGAATTATAAAATGTTAGAGATACCAGGGACCTGAGAGAGCATCTATTTCAGCCTTTTTACATTACGTGTGAGAAAATCAAGGTCCATACCAAAGTCTAAGTGATTTCTTCAAAGTTCCTCTAAAGCAATTGTTAGCAGGGAAAGGTAAATCATAAATTTTAACTAATTAGAATTATGTTTAAAAAATATTTTGCATGTGCCATGTACTGCAGCTTTCATCCTTAGAGCTCTGAGAGCATCAACCAGTTGAGGAAGAAATCGCCACTGCAGTGTAGATAAGTATGAATTCTTATCTGCACTGCCTATTGCATAGGCATTAAGCACCCACAAGTAAAATTCAAAACATAAAAAATTACCCCTGTTTTGTGAAGTTTGCTTATAAATATTTCTGGTTAACTTTGCCTTCTTCTGCTACCTGTCTTACCAATACTTTATATAAATGAGCTTTGGTGTTATTAGGGTTGCTAGCCTTTGCTGGTATTGATCACCTATTATGCACATTGAGCTACTGGTACAGGACTACAGATGAAAGAGAAGATCCCCTGCCCGTGTCACAGCCTTGCATTTAGCTGTGGGTTTGGGTTGTTTACCTGTAATTATTTGGTCTGATGATAACTAGGTAAATAGTCGGTTGAGTAATAGTTGCTCATACATCATCATCTTCAGGGCTTCTGTGTCCATTTAGGAAATTGGGTTTCCTGGTTCTCATCATGTCCATTGTGCTAATACCATATTTAAAAATAACCTGGAGGGATGGTACTCAAGAGATGGTGGCCAGCCGCTTTCTCTCTCTTGAGAGGAGGATTTATAGAAAGCCATCTGATGGTGGCAAACAGGATTTCAGACAAAACCAGGCAAATCTCTTGACTGTGAAGGGCCTACAGAAGTTGTGGCAATTTCTTACGTACCCAGAATGATACAGGGAGCTCTGCTTGCACTTTCTGTTCAGCAGTTTGAACGCAGCCTGTTGGGGGGCAGAGGGTGGACCTTGTTTGCTTGAGATTTCCTTGAGTACAATGATTACATGACATGTTATAATGTCCCAGGAGATGCTGCATATACTATGTCTTGAAAAGAATTTCCTTACCCCTGCTTGGGTGGAAAACAAGTATGTCAATCATAGCCTCCCTGGATATGCTCCTTCCTTTTCTGAAGAGAAAGAACGTGAAAAGGAATGGTGCATTTCCCCCAAAGAAGGGGGCCTCTATAGACTAAGCAGAAGAGAAAAGAAGGTACTTATTATGTAAGATCTCTCAACCAGGAAAGATATAAAATGAAGGCCTTGGCCCTGATATTGCTACTGTAGCAATCCAACTGAGACAACCCTGCTGGCAACCCTGCCTCATGAGCTCCTGCTGTCTAGGGCATTGCAGGAAAAATTACAACAGAGAATGAAGCCTGGGTTTGATTCAGGGATTATAGTGGGTTAGAAATAAGCCAGTGTTTATGTTGCCTCCAAAGAGCTTAATAGCTGTAGAACTTGAACTTTTGTGTTTGTTTCAAAAATGCCAGGGAACAACATTTTTTTTTTTCATTTCCCTTATGCAGTGACTGTTGGTTGCTTCAGATCCCTTCGTGAATGTATTATCGAAAAGTGGGACAGAGTTTTCTCCTTGTTAGCCAAGTGCATGCCTGCTGAGGTTTTATGTTAGGAGATACGATTTTCTTTTAAAGGACAAGTACAGCGGAAACCCAGGCCATCAAGCACAAAGTCATGTGGTCTAGAAACACATGCCTGTACCTGTTCTTTGGCCAAACTCTCTTCTGCCTTCCATTAATTTGTGGAACACTGTGAGCCAAACAATATCGGACAATATCAGTTTTATGGGCATAATATTTTAAATTAGGGTTCAACTTTAGAACATTTTACCTTCCTGTGGACCTGAAATGAGTTCATTTCACAAAAAGATCTTTATTAGGTATTTATATGAATTTCTGTTTTTGTATTCTTTTCTATAATTTGATGCCCAGAATGTACTTTTCAAACAATGTATTATATTGAATATTCTATTTGCCAGCCCATGTTAACAAAGAAAAGGGAAAAAAATATTTAATTCTGTAAAATACGTTGAAAATGCCTGGAAGGCTTTCGAGTCCCTTACAATTTATAGATGCTCTTAGTCTGATAACCAGCTTTGTGGTCTTCGTACCAAAGTAGTACATATCAGTAAAGAAGCTCCTAAAACCACTCATGAGTAAGGAGATGGAAAGTGTTTATCTTTCCATCCATTCAAACTCACTTCAAGAGGCATTGTTGCATTGTAGAAAGTGCATGAACTTTGGAGTTGGATCGAGGTTCAAATCATGCCTTGGTGCCCACAGAATCTTAAATTCCTAATCTATTAAGTGCATATACCAAGATCTATCTCATAAGGTTGTAGTGAGTATTAAATCAAGCAACTGGTACAAAGTTCAAGCTCACCATTTGTACTTAATGGGCCATGAACCCATAGTAGTTACTGCTAATATTTCCAAAGCTTTGCTCTGAGGATATGCTGTGAATCCACACACCCTTCTTCTATCTGCACAGACTCAGCTCTGCAATATGATGGAGAATGACCAATTAAAATATTCAAGAGTTCTTGACTTTTAAAAGGTTTTCAGTAATGGGTGTCTAGAAGTCACATATTTATTTAAAATCTGTTTTTTCTATATTGGTTCCCCTAAGTGATGAATACAGGCTATTGTAGTATAAGTCACATTTCTACTACTCAAATATTTCAGGAAAGTAAATTGCATTGGCAATTCCTCTACTTTTCTAGTCTATGATGTTTTGATTTTTCTGATTCTTGGTCAAATTCATATAGAATTAAACAAAAATAATAGTTTATAAAATTTTCACCTCTCCAGGAAAGGAATAAACTCATAATTGCTGTGTGCTCTGCAAACCATAAGGTTAAAGAAAATCCTTCCTAGAAGGTTATTTTATCAATAAAAACATAAATGAAAATTACAATCTTCCTCCCACTTAAAAGAATGATTAGAATTTGGCAGAAATATAAGGTCAGCAGAAGATTTTACCCTTTGGGAAAAGATGTTGCTGTTATTTTTTAAAAATATTTTAACATTAATGTTAAGTGTACATTCCAATGACCCCTGGCATTTTTTAACTCTTGCCTTTATGATAATAGGTGAATTGTTAAGTGAAAAGAGGAAAATACAATGTGACTTTAAAAATAAAAGTGCTTTTCATGTTCTGAGCATCCCAAAGATTTGCCCCTGTAGAAATAATGATCTTCCTGCTAGAATGTAAGCTCTATACAGGCAGGTATCTTTATTTATATGCTGATGTATCTCATGTACCTGTAGCAGCAGTTTCTGGAACATAATAGGTGCTCTGAAATTTCTAATTGAATGGGTGACTAAATAATCACTTAGATCAGAACACAACTACATATAGTACATACATATCAATAGTCTAGTGAGGGAGGGTAACCACCTTTGCTTTATTTGTCTCTCTGCTCTTGCACTTGAAGAGTCAGGGAAAGGAGATCTGGAAGTGGCTTCTTGGTGAGGTCACACTGCATTCTTGCTCCTCCGTGAAACTTATGCTCTGTCCTTTCCCATCATCCACCTGGCACCTAACCAACATATTTAGTTTACTTTTTAAATTACAGATTCTCTTACCAAACACACTCTGGGTCCATTAAAACACAGCAAATGGTTTAAAAGCAAATTTGAAGATCCAAAATTGAATTGATATGAATTGAACTTTAAAAGGTTTATTTATTTATGCTTCATCCTCTAAATTCCACAAATTAATTTCAACATTTGCTAAAAACCAGACATACACCAAGCATTCTGTTAGACAGAAATGAGCTCATGTAATCTTAGGTGGAAAATTTTCTGAACATTTAACAATAGGCAATTCTCAGGTCTCCATGGCATTCTGTTGCAATGTTTGATGTTTCCTTATATGGTTATATGTATGTTCAGTAAATGTATGTGTAGGTATAATATATGTGGTTATTTCCTCTGATTCTGTTGTCTAAGAACTAAGAACAGCTGATTTTCATGTTTCTTTTAATAAGGGTCATAAAAGTCTCCAAAATGGAATGCCTTGGATATTGAAATGTAGTGATATGGAGGGGGTGTGGGGAAGCAAAACCCAACAACCAAGAAAAAGCCATTTCACCAGCAACTTTGAAGTCTTAATCTCTAGGGTCTTTTTTCCACCTTAGTGTTCATGACATTTGCATTCTTCTCACAACTTCGTATAATCCCTAGTCCTTATCCTCTGTATACCAAGCTGAGAAATGCTTGGAGTCCAGAATCATTAGGCAGACGACACAGCTGCTGTCATATCCCTTGCTCTATAATTTTCCCTGATTGATATATTCGTGCTCAGAATGGATAATCCACCATTGAAAAAGGTTAATATAAAATCCTCACAATGGCAGTTTTCTCTGTATTGGGGTTAATTCTATCTAGTCCTACTATCTCTTGTCTTGTTCTGTTCTTCAGGATTGGCTTACCCTCTCTAAAAAAGCACAGTTGGAAATGTTTGCCTGTTGGCCATCAAACACAATATGGTTGCAGGAGAAACAAAGGACATTTATGCACAAGGATGACTGAGACAGACAAAATGACAAATTTTTAATGAATTGGGACTAAGAACAGCAAAATAGAATAAGACTGTTTTTCTTCTAGACTGACTTATAGTCAAGAACTTAGAATGTCCTCTATCAACTTTATCTTTTTTCAACATGAAAATCTCTACTCTTCATGCATTCATTAATAGCTTCAGCAAATTTTATGAAACATCTCTCTTGTGTCAGAAACTGTAGAATGTACTGGGGGCAAAGAGAAAGACAAACAGGATATAGTGTAACCTTTGAGGAACTCAAATTAGGGGGAGAAATACAGGGGTGGGCAAACTAGGTTTACAGTTGTGAGTATACAAGTTTATTCTTATTATTTATCAACGGTTACTTTCCATATGAACAACTAAAAACCTACTTTGACCCAACCCTGTGTATATATGAACAGATAATCACAATATAATTTTATAAAGCAATGGTATTGTAGTCAACTACAGGGATATTGCACTAAGAGTAGTGAAATCTGCCCAAGAAAGTCAGGGAAATAACTAGAAAAGAGGTGGTATTGAACTTGACTTTGAAAAGAAGGCAGAATGACAATGCCAGTAGAAACTGCTGGTGCCGGGCTGCCGAGATAAGGACAGTTAGAATGTGAGTTGTGTGGGGAATGGAGAGGGAAGATGTAATAAAACAGCATTGCATTTGCTGAGACATTCTGACTTATGTATAAAATCAAAGGTTATGGAGCAGGGACCAATTTTGCCTTTTCCAGAAATAGCTCTGATACTGGAAAAAGAATTGAGGGGAAGAATACGGGACTGCTGGAAAACAGAACTGTTGGGCATGATTCTTTTCATTTTTCCAATGTTGCCATTCATTTAATGAAGCATTCTCAGATGTTATTTTGTCAGTCTCAGTCATCAGAGCGTTCTTGCAGAACAAAGCAGGATTGTCATATTTAATGCCCAAGCCTGTCATGCAAGAATGAGTTGTCTCCTCTAAAATTCAAATCTCAAGGTAATATGTATGTCCATAAAGAACATTCATGGATATTAGTCAATTCATCAAAGGTAACAACCTTTAGAAGGAGAATCACACAGATAGATCCTGTTTTTGCTACCTCATGGCTCCCTCAGGTAGTATCTCATACTCTCCAGGATAATCTGCAAATTATTTTCAGATACTTCCCAAAACTTTCTCAAGAATCTCAGGAGACCCATTGCAGGTTTAAATCATTCTCCTCCTCCATCTGCTCTGTCCTCCTGTTCCCTCTCCCTTTTTTCCTGTGACTTCTCTGTCCTTTTCTTACAGATTCTGGAGTTTCTCCAGCTTTCTGGTTTGTATTCCTTTGGGAACTTTTCACTGTGCTGAGCATTAAGGCTTTGAATATATACAGCATCCACTGGGTAAAAAAAAGTTCTTCATTTTTTCCTTCTTCATATTTGCAGGCCAGAGAATAAGTGACTAACCATTACTCTATAAAAACAAAATGTTCTATATTTGCTATGTTTTTTTTTTAATTTCAAAAAAAGTTTTTAAAAACTCTTAATTGGTTGATTCAATGAAAGCTGTTTTCTTTTTTTTTTTTAAGATTTTATTTATTTATTTTTAGAGAGGGAAGGGAGAGGGAGAGAGAGAGAGAGAAACATCAATGTGTGGTTGCTGGGGGACGTGGCCTGCAACCTAGGCATGTGCCCTGACTGGGAATTGAACCTGCGATGCCTGGTTCGCAGCCCACGCTCAATTCACTGAGCTACGCCAGCCAGGGCGAAAGCTGTTTTCTTAAAAAAAAAAATCCTCAATACATGCAGCTCAGGGTTAAGTGTCACATCTGCAGCACGTTGTCGAGTCTCTGCAGAAAGTGTGCCCCACAGGTATGACCCATCGCTTCACTTCCCCAGCCTCGACGACGCCTGTGTGAGGTGCTTTTCACCTACACACCCAGGCCTAAAAGCACGTGTTATCAAATTTGCCAACATCTGTTAGAAGATTCCTCGAAGTTTCCCTGGGGTTGGTCGCATGCTCCGAAGAAGGGTCTTTCTACCTGCACAGTGAGCCCAGATGTCTGCTTCATTATTCCGGGCTCCTGAAAAGGGCACGCCATGTGCAACCTCTCTCTCTGCCACTGGACCAAGGGCAAAGGTGCTTGATTCCCCTCACCAGGCTCCTGAGCGCAAACCCTGGAACAAACCAAGCTGCTCAAAACGCTGCAGCCGTTTTGCTGATAGGCATTTCCTGTGTCGACCTCCCAGTGTCACACCACGCTATTTATTTTCCCATTCGTTTATGTTTGTGTTTCTTTAATTGTTCTAATTTAAACATCACAATTCTGTTTGCTGGAGAACCAATGTTCTAGTAGAAAGCTGTATAATTTAATCACATTAATTCACAAATACCCTTTTTAAAATTATTATTTTTATTATCAACGAAATTATACATGAGCATAAAAATGAAAGTCAAATGGTTCTACCAGGCTTATCATGAGAAAGCAGTTGTTCCCTGCCCCCAAACCTTCCAAGGGGGCTCCATATCAGCTCAGTCTCTTAAATGAGAGAAACTCATTTTTCTTTTATTTAAGTCATTATAAGTGTTCTTAGGCTTAGAGTTTTCATGGTGTAATCATTTTCTACTCTTTTAATTTTAATCTACCTACATCTTCATAGTCAAAGTTCATGTCTTATAAAAAGTTAATAGTTAAGTCCTGTTTTTTATATTTAGTCTATTGATTGATTTTAAATTGAAATTAAAAAGGTAGAAAAACACAGCTGCTGTGACTATATTAATACCAGATAAAGTAAACTTCAAGAGTTTACTCAGAGAATTTCTAGGGACAAAAAAGGAATAGTTCACAATGATAAAGGAGCAATTCTCCAGAAAGAGGTCACAATAATAAATGCACATGGGCTTAAAAACAAAGTTTTAAAACACATGAGGTAAAATTTGGCAGAACTAAAACAAATCCACAAACATAAGTGGCTTTTTAATACCCCTCAGAAATTAATAGAACACACAAAAATCAGTAAATATTTAAATTTGAACATTACCATTCAAGTTATTATAATTTTTCTTAAATGTGCATGGGGTATTCACCAGAATAGACCATATGATACCGGCCAAAGAGCAAATCTCAATGAATTTCAGAGTTAATCGCATTGCACACTGTGATGTTTAACCACAACTAGCCATCAGTAAACAAAGATGTCGGCTACATTTCTGTTGACGTCAAACTAAATTACTCCTAAATAATGCATAGCTCAAAAGATTTTCAAGGGAAATAAAACATTTTATCTGAATAATAATGGAACTGAAACTTATTAAATTTGAGACTCATGGCTAAAATGTTTACTAGAAAGGCATTTACAGCTTTAAATGATTATGTTCCAAAAAATGTGTACAATCAATTAGTTAAGGTGTAGAATCATATTAAGATATAGACTTAAAAAAAGAGAGAGAGGAGGAGGAGAACAGATTAAGAGGGGAAGGGGGAGCAGAAGGATATGGGTGTGGTCTAAAAAAGGTCAAAGCGAGGGACCTTTGTGGTTGATGGAAATGTCCTGTATCTTAATTCTATCAATGTCAAAATCCTGGTTGTGCCATTGTACTATAATTTTTACAAAATGTTACCATTGGGGAAAACTGAGTACAGGTACACGGATTTTGTCTGTATTATTTCTTACAATTGCACATGAATCCACAGACAACTCAAAATAAAAGCTTAGTCAAAAATATCCTATGCAATATGTTTTTGACTTAGGTATGATTGTATCTGTGTTTTGAAGAGTGCTGCCCCCAAAAGGCAGTAGGTCATACTGTAGAGTCTTTCTTGATGTTTTTCTGTTTAACTGAGAAAAACAGTACACTTTCCAAAATAAATGCACAAAGCATAAATATACAGTTAAACAAACAATTGTAAAGTGAATACTCATATACTACCACTTGGTTTGAGAAATAGACAATTGCCAATACCCCAGAAACTATACATACCCACTCTTTAAAGTGCTATTGCATTGTCTCCTCAAGTCATGACCACTTCTTTGACTTTTGTGGAGTACATTTTCTTTTTTTCTAATACATTTCTCACCTGTTATGCATCACTAAAGAACATAATTTTATTTACTCTGTTTTGAATTTTATAAGAACAGAATGATATATGAATATATAATTTGAGGTTTGTTAATGTGGGGGTTCAGTGTTATGTATTTAAGATTCATCTACATTATTTTATATACTGGAAGTTTGCTTATAGTATTCCATCTTATTAAAAATACCACATTTTCATTCATTCTGTTGCTGATGGACATTTAGGCTATCCTCTATTTGGGGCTAGTGCAAATAATGTTGCCGTGAATATTCTCACACATATTTTTAACATGTATGTATGCATTTCTATTAGGTATTTACCTGTGGGTAGAACTATTTGCTCAGAGCTTACTTGTGCCTTCAACTTTAATAAATAATGCCAAACCAATTTTTAATGTGGTTCCACCTATTTATACTCTGACCAGTAGTTTATGAGAAAAATATTGATCCACATCCTTATCAGTGTGTGGTATTATCAGATTTTTTTCTAATCATTACTAATCAAGTAGGCACATATTATACCAAGAAACTTAGATTTAGGAAGGACAATAAAGCATATACAGATCTCTAAATGTTGCCTTGATGGTTTGACTATTTCCCTATGAAGACCTCCTGATAAGTTGGTGTTTATTCATGTATTTCTTGGGGAGTCTTTTTCATGCCCTGTTTTTGAGTGGGTTCAATCTTGAAATGTTTTCTTTCATTTATATTCCCTTTCAAGAATAGATATTTTGTAGATGAATAGGTTAAAGGAGAAAGACAAATATTTGATGAGGAGGACACATTCCCATTTATTCATAGTTCCTTCCCTTAGGCCCATCTCTAGCTGTGCCTGCAGAACATGGGATGCTGGACCCAGTTTAGAGCACTTGTGAGATCGGCCCAAAACATCTCAAGCACAGCTCATCTTTCCTGCAGAAGCTGCCTGCACCATACATAAGGTAGGGAAGTACTTCAATTTCAAATTCTACCACTTAGGCTTTCATCTTTAGGAAGTCTGGGCTCATAGAGGCAATATAAGATGCTGGCCTGGCAGGGATTAATTGTCTGTAAACGCAGGTGCTCCTTGACTTATGATGCAGCTACATCCCAATAAACCTATGGTAAACTGAAAACATCCTCAATTGAAAGTGCATTTGATAACCTAACCTATCAAACATTGTGACTTAGCTTAGCCTGCCTTAATGTGCTCAGAACACTTACATGAGCCTACAGTTGGGTAATAATCTGGAGTTTCATCTCAGAAGGAATTGCCTTCCTCTTCTTTTCATCAGAAGCAGGAGACACAGGTAGGTGTTTTGTAGATGTGATGAGATGTGAAAAAACAATATCCAAAAAATGCTAGCAACACAGTTCACAGTAGAGAATTGCTTGTTTCCCCAGTTCTCTGGGGGGCTGGGTGGTCGCTGTGCTCACTGCTGGGCTGCGTATCACTAGCCCAGGAAGAGATCAAGATTCAAAATTCAAAGTATAATTTCTACTGAATGCCTATTGCTTTTGCACCATCATAAAGCTGAAAAATTGTAAGTCAAACCATTGTAAGTCAGGGACTGTCTGCATGTGAAATCAAGATATGCCTCAGGTAAACTGCACAAAGTGGACAACTTTGCTTGTCTGAGGTGACCAAGCCAAAAAAATACCCTTGGACAAATATAATCCCTAACACAGAGTTATCAAGGATGAAAAAAATGAAACTATATTTTGGTTGTCACTGAAAATTTCTGTGTTCCTCTCAAGTTCCATTGACCCTTAGTGCAAAAATCAGTAGATTTTGATACAAAACATAATACATTCTTAGAAAGCATTATTCCCCAAGGTATCCTGCTAGTGATCAAATTGTCTATGCATAGTTATACCTAAAAATGAAATCTCTTTTAGTGATTAATATTTTTCAATTTCATATTTATGTGTATTATATTCATCATATAGTGTGACAACTTGGGGAATTTCAAGGACAAATATGTTATATTCTGGCTCATAAAAAGTAATAATAACAAAACCAATTAAAATAAATATCTTAACAGTCATCATAATTTAGTTATTCAATGCCCATATTTTCTCTGCATTGTCTATCATTCATGCTTAGCTCTAAAGCAATTACTGACTATTAATAATACTGATATTCTTTTTCTTGAAACCACAAAATATAAGTTTAAATTTTTTTAAATTTTATTTATTTATTTTTAGAAAGGGAAGGGAGGGAGAAAGAGAGAGAGAGAGAAACATCAATGTGCGGTTGCTGGAGGCCATGGCCTGCAACCTAGGCATGTGCCCTGACTGAAAATCGAACCTGCAATTCCTGGTTCACAGCCCATGCTCAGTACACTGAGCTACACCAGCCAGGGCCAAAGTTTAAATTCTTTAAAAGGTACAACAAATTATTCCATTAGTTTAAAAAACTTTATACTAATATATTCATTTATTTCATGTCCAGTCCATAACCTTTTTCTCACATCTTGAGCTACCTTTGAGATTTATGTGCCTCTTCAGGATCAGAAAGGAAAAATCAGGTTTCTTTTTAGCTTTTGAGGAAAGTCTGACTTTGTGCAGCTTTACGCCATGGTCATACAGCCCCAAACTGTTCTTTAACTCAATGACAAAAGCATCAATACAATTTATCTTCTGTGATGAACTAAATTTTTTATTAAAATATCAAGATATCGGAGTACAATAGCATACAAATACAGATTCAAAATGAGAAGAGATAACACCTGTGCTTAATGCCAAGCAATTGCAGAGGGAAACAGCATCATGATACCGACTGGCCTAGTTTTTGGAGGTTACCCAGGTTTGACACAACTGTATTTGTGGTTTCACTTCTGTGGATAATTGAGTAGTCTCTTCATTTTTCTGGTGGTTTTATTTTCTTTACAGTTTCCCTTTAATACAATTTTTGTGATGTCCAAAAATTATCTGAAGATATACACATAATATTCTAAATCTTAAGATACATAAACATAATGATGACATATTTTAGCTTGTTACTTTTTTTTTTAGAAGTGAGGACGCTTTTCTAAGCTAGAATATAAATGATGGAGTTTATATATAAAAAGTGTCTAAATGTGTTTTTTAATGAGGCATTTCTGTATTTCCCATGGCAATTTGAGATAATCACTGTGTACAATCTTCTAAAACAATTTTCCACATTTATTTTTAATTAAACTTGAGTAGGCTGCAAAATCTCTCAATTTACCTTCAAATGAACACTACTAAATTCTGCTCTCCCATCCTTCCCTCTCCCACCGCTCCCCCACCCCTTGCCCTCAACAGCAAGGTGAACAGCATTCTCATTGTTTTTTAAATGTGGATGTGTAGACAGTTTGTCTACAGTACAATAAAAGTTATAAATCTTTGCTTCTGGAGTTGTGATAAAGTCATATTTTTAAGATGGTCCTTGAGTAGAATGTAGCATGTGATTTTTACCTCCTTTTAAATCAGAATTGTAGACATTCTATAGAAATCACACAGATTTATTTTGACCTTCCAATTGCCATTATATTTATTTATCAAAATATAATGTAAGTCTAACTTTTGTTGAATGGATTTGATATTGTTTTCTACCTGTTTTTGATGTCCATAAGGGGACTTCATTAGAGACAAGAAGTCTCATCTGATCATTTTTATGTAAAAAGGGATTATTAAGGGGAAAGTTTGATGTCAATCATTCTTATGCATCAGAGCTTTTCAGTGAGGTGGAAGTAAAAGCTCATTTTACAGGTGAAATAAGTGGTATGGAGAAGATTTGAAGCTGATGTCAACGGTTTGAAATCACAAGGTCTGAGGAGATAAAATTTCACCATATGCCACCCCTGGGGTCTATGTTTCTGCAGTTGGAAAACTCCTCCTATTTCTCCCCTAGTAATTACTGCCCCAATCAGAATAGCCCTTTGCAGCTTAATTCTACCATTTTCCTATGGTTCAGGAGAAAATTAGAGGCAGAAAGCATGGCTTGGGGAAGTTCACAGCCTGTGGCGTAGCCCAGTAGCCCAGAGAACGTCACTGGCTCTCCCCCTGCCTTGCAAAACAAGAAGTAGCACATCAACCTTTGCCTCACGGGTAATTGATGTATAATAAAGGGCAGAGAGGAATCGATGTGACTGCCCAGGAGCGGCCTTTGTGCTCTAGGACACAAATTGAGACAATTAATCTGATTTTTCTACATAACAACAAGGGCTCCACTTTGCACTCGGAGAGGCTTTTTATCCGAAGCCCTCCAAGTGTGCTACTCCAAGGGAACTGCTCATAATTATTTCCTTATTATCACTCCTCTCCAGAGCAGATCTGAGTCATGATCAAAGAGAAAGCAGGTTGGCAATTAATCCATATCAGCTGTCATCCAACAGATTCATCCTGTAAAATAGTACCTGAACTTTTAAAACAAATAACTGCAATTTCCATTTAATTGATTTTTGACCTTGAACCACATTTTTTAATTGTAATTTTAACTTAGGTTAAAACAAAACTGAGCTATCGGGTGATTATGAACCAGCAAAGAGGGAATGACATGGAAGAAGGGACTTGATTTAAGTAGATTAACTTTCATCCACTTTATTGCTATAATAATATGTTTCCTTCTAACCAAATGTCTGTAATTAGTCTAATAAAAAATGTCTTCATAGAGTAGACTAAAATAGATCTAAACCTTAAATCTGAGAGATGAAAAGACCGAGACTCAGTTGTGTACAGCATGCTCAATGTTACACAGTTAATTAGTGACAGAAATAGTATTGAAAGTAAATTCAGCCACTGTATCTTATGAATATAAAAAATGGGGCTCCCAAATTCTAGGTTATTTGTCCAAGCTTATGTTGGTTGGTAAAAGGGCCTGAACTAAAGCTGGGGTCACTTCCAGTCTGTCCCTAATATATTCTGGGCTCAAAGCAAGAGTATATATGGAAGCTACATGGCATGTGTCTAAAGACTTAAACATTATTCACCAAGCTCACAAATTATTCAATATGGTCCCCACTTCTCCTTTCACAAGCATACCTCACCTTAACTTGAAAGATCAGGTGTGAATGAAATTCTTAGTTGTGAACTCCTCAGAGTGCATGAAGACAGCTGGCCCCTGGCATCCAGCCTCTGGTCTGCAGCCCACCCCCATTTTTTATCCCTGCCTCCTTCTCACACCATACGGGCCTCACAGACATACCTGTGGACAACCCAGTCTGAATGTCCAGGCATGTCTGAGACCCAGTTATACCCTTCATACTCTCTTGGCCAACTCTAAGGCCTAGGGGAACACTTGCCAGAGATGGAGTCTGCCTTTGGGCTCTAGAGGCCTGCTCAGTCCACAGAAGCTGGCTCATAACTATTGCACAAGGTATTTCAGAATCCCCACTAACCAGAACATGGTCTAGTGGTGGTGGTGGGTGGGGTAGGTTCTGCCTTTGGCTGTGCACATCCTATTGGCCTGCGCACTATTTGTCATAGTGGTCTGTAGCTGAAGGAGAGCCAGGGTAGGGGGAAATGAAAGCCTTCTAAAGCAGGGCTCCTCCTGCCGTGGTCTATGGGAGATAGTAGTCTCTTTACCCCTTAGACCTGGGTTTTTCTCACTTTACTTGGATAACCCTCTAGGATAGAGTTACTCAAAACATTTTATTGTCCTTCAGAAATAAAATGTAGAATATCTTAATTTCTCTTCCTATTTTCTATTTTAATTAAAACAGAGATCAACAACGTTGGGCTGATAATTCTCTAGCTCTTCTCAGAATAGAATTTATTACATTTGCTGACAATGTCAAATCCCAGTTACATATACCATTTTCAATGGACATATCTTCTTTCTATTAGACATGTATGAGAAAAGTATGCTAATTTCAGACTTCAAATAATTAAAGGGATTTGTAAAACTTGGGAGTGTTTAGGAATATTTGTTAAAGAATTTCTATATAAAGTATATGGTGAAAGGTTAAAAGAAGTGGTATTTTGCCTTATCTTAGAGATGACAGGGCTAAGGGATTAATTAGTAATTATCTTCAAGTTTATGTTTGATACAAAAGGAAGGAAGAGGACTAATTAGCTCTCTGGCTTCAACTGTGGGTAATGCCAAAAAATTGAAAACCCAAAATTGAATAAATGATCTAGATTTTCTAACAGTATAAACATTTGTTGCAGACATTACCCACGCATCCACACATACCCACACACATGCTCACATCTCAATAATTTAATCTGTTATTCTTTATCTGAATATTTTCTGGTATGTAGCTATCTCTGTCCCTTTTCAGATAACATCTCTTTAAAACGTCATCCTTTCTCTCTATCTAGAGGGGATACAGGTAGACAGAAATGCAACATTCTTCTTTTAGAAGTCTTTTCCCCGTGTATTTCTTCACTGTATGCTACCCTGTGAAATAAATATCATTGTTCCTTTTTCTCACATGAAGAAATAGAGCACTGATGCAGGGAAAAAATTGTGGAAGCCACAGAAAAATCATATGGGAGAACTGGGACTCAAACTCAGTACCTGAATATATATGTAATGTCCCTTTGTCTTAATCATGTGTCTTCCAAACAGAAATAATCAAACCCTGACTTAGCACCAATGATTGACATAGCAATAAATGGGGGAAGAAAGGACAAATCTCTCATTCAGAAGAATACCAAATGACTTCTGTAGATGTAGTGCCTCCCATGAGGTGACTGTATACTCTGTAAGTATAACCATGCATACTGACTTCCTTCCAAAGAGGACAGTATGAAAAAGAGGGGAGAAGAGTAACGTAATAGTGGAAAAACCTGAAAAACAGGATAAGACATTTTATTTACTCAGTAACTGGATAATGCTTGGTATACATATTTATTCACAAACTTGTTTTAATAGCTTCAGTAATGCCATGATCTGCGATTTGGATACTCCTAATTCGTAAGGAAAATAATGACAATATACTGAGAGGGCCCCAAAGTTTATTAAAACAACTGTGGCAACTTTGACTTCTAGGCATGATAACATAAATGGTCCCAGATTTACCTTCCCATCATAAACAACCATAAAGCTTGAAAAAACGTATGAAACAACTTTTTCTTAGGAGTTGGCTAATAGACAGGCCAAAACTGTAATCCTTTAGATACGGAAACTATGGGAATTAAGCCCTATATTTACCTTTGTTTTTTGCCTTGGGGAGGGGCTGGTAATTACTGGTGGGGTAATTCAAGGACAGACAGATAGTGAAAGGTTATAACTCAGAGCTATTCAAGTGCCAGAAACGTGTGGGGCAAGTACCAGAATATGGGGAGCTGTGGACAAGGTAGCCCAAATCCACATGGAACTTGTCTTTGGGTCTTGGGCTGAAGGCTTGTCTGTACAGGCACAAGTCCAGGCCACCCGAGGCCTCGTAGAGTAGTTTCTAGGAGACCGAGGCTGGCCAGACAGCAGAGGCACAGTAGCACCGAGGAAACAGCAGAGCAAATAATGCACGTTGAGGAGACACTGGCGTTCCAGTCCAACCAGAGTGGAGAAATCACACTGAGCTTTTCAGTAATTCTTTTTAGATACCAGAAAGGCCATGCCTTAAAAGTAAGAATCACACTGTTAAGTAACAGCCATGCCCTAAGACTAAGGACAAAACCTAAAGAATGACACACAAGCAATAAACGCACGCCTGAAGGGTTCTATGTAATCCAGCAGTCCTTAAAACTTTTTTCCAGTTTAATTGACATATAACGTTGTATTATTTCAAGGT
Source organism: Tonatia bakeri (assembly GCA_004024845.1). NCBI lineage: Eukaryota > Metazoa > Chordata > Mammalia > Chiroptera > Phyllostomidae > Tonatia > Tonatia bakeri. The sequence continues at coordinate 122,978 of PVIA01001326.1, read as the reverse complement.
GCACAACATAATAATTTTATATATGCATGTGCTGCAAAAAAAAACCTTTGAAATTGAAGTTTTTGGGACTCCCTTGGGTTTTTAGAATTAATATTCAGAATTTGTATTTCTGACTTCAATAAATTATTAAATGTCTTCAAACTATTAATAAATTTATGCTCTTTAAAAAGTTACATAATTATAATTTTCTTATGAATTTTTAAGATATACTCTCTTAGCAACTTTCAAATTTATAATACAGTATTATTAATATCATTAATAGTGACATATACATACCCTGTTTTGCATACAGTAGTAATTTAAATGACTGCCAGAACAAAATTCAACAGTCTTTAAGAAGACAGTATAATCTACTTCCTACAGTGCATCCTCATAATAATCAGGATAAAAAAAATTTTAATTGCTAAATTACTGTATATTCTGTACTTCTATGAGCTCAATTATTTTAGATACCTCATATAAGTAGACTTATGCAGGATTTCTTTCTCTGCGACTAGCTTATTTTAGTCTAATATCCTGTAGACATTTTGTCATAATGGCAAATTTCTGTCTTTTTAAAGGCTGAATACTGTTACATTGTATGTAGTATTGTATACTACAATTACATTGTATAACATATTCTCTTTATCCACTTACTTTTCAATGGAAATTTGGATTGGGGATATGAGGAGATGGGGAATTGGAGAATTGGTGTTCAGTGGGTATAAAGTTTCAGTTATGCAAGATGAATAAATTCTGTCTGCTGTACTAGTTAGTTAACCAAACAGCACTGCGAACTTTAAAATATGTTAAAAGGATAGATAGGATATAAACGATGTTGTGTGTGCTTACCACATACAAACACACACAAACACACAAAGCCCACAAAAGAACACAAGAATATTTTGGTTGGTGGTGGATATATTTAATACCTTGATTGTGGTGATAGTATCATGGGTATATGCTTTGACCAGACTCATCAATATGTTTACATTAAATGTGTGTAAATACTTGTATCTTAATTATAATGATAAAGCTTAAAAAAGAAAAAAGTTATTAAATAGCCGAAAGAGAAAAATAACACTCACAATCAAGAAAAAGCAGTCAATACAAACAGAATATAAGATGGCCCAGAAATTAGCAAATAAGAGTTTTAATAAATATGTGCATGAACTTAAAGAAAAATTATGTGTATAATGAGTGGACAGATAGGTAATTTCACCAAAAAAAATGGAATACATACCAAAAAAAATCCAAAATGAAATTCTACAATTTGAAAGTGTAATATCTGAAATGAAAATTTCATTAAATGGGATTAACAGATTAGAGATAGCAGAGGAAACTGGTAAATGTGAAGGGACACTCATAAACCAAATCTGAAAAACAGAAACGGACCGAAGGAAGAGGAGAAGTGGAGAGCCTCGGGGACCTGTGGACTGCCACGCAGTCTGAGCGCACATGCAGTTGGAGGCGCAGAGGACAAGAGAGGAAGTCTGGTGCAAAGTGTTTTTTAAAGAAATAATGGCTGAAAATTTCCCAAATTTTATGCAAAACATAAACTTACAGATTAAAAAAGTTCAGTGAACCCCAATAAAGAAAATACTAAGAAAAACAGCACAAGTATATCCCAATCTAACTCCTGAAAACTAACAATAAAAACAGATATCTTGGTAGAAGTGTAGTTTTCTGTTGCTTTGTAACAAATCAGTACACACATAGAGGCTTAAAATAAAGCACACTTATTATCTCACAGTTCTTTGGGTAAGAAGTTAAGGTGGCTCAACTGGGCTCTCTATGAGGGTCTCACAAGTTTGAAATCAAGGTTTTGGGAGCCCTGGTGAAGAATCGATTCCAAGTTCATGCAGGTTATTGGCAGAGTACAGTTCCTTGTGGTTGTAGGTCTGAGTTCCTTGTTTCCTTTTGGGCTGTCAGCCAGAGGCAACCTTCTGCTCCTGGAAATCACCTGCATTTCTTTTCATGTGGTCCCTTCTGTTTTCACTGCCAGCAAGGGCACATGAACTCCTTCTCACACTGAATCTCTCTGACTTCCTCCTCTACTCCCAGCTGGAGAAAACTTTCTGCTCTTAAAGGGCTCATGTGTTTATATTAGGTCCACCCAGATAATCTCCCCTTTGATTAACTTAAAGTCAATGGATTAATTACCTTAATTACATCTGCACAATATCTCTTGCCAGATAATGTAACATAATCAGGGCACTCCATCTCATCTTATTCACAGTCCTAAGAATTAGAATAGCAAATCTTGGGAGGTAGATGGTACTGGAGAATTCTACATACCACAACAAGCTGGAGGGAAAAGAAACATTACATAGAGATGAAATTATGCCTGATTTCTTATCAGAACAATGTTTGACAGGAAACAATGAAATGACATTTTAAAGACAAAAAGGAGGAAAAGAAAAAAATAACTCAGGTTTCCTTATCTAGTAATGTATACTTTGAAAATGAGGTAAAAAAATTCAGATAACTAAAAACAAGAAGTGTTAAAGGAAGTTATTCAGGATGAAGGGAAATGATGTCAGCTTAAATTCATATTTACGGGAAGAAAAAAGCATTGAATATGATAAGTATAAAGAAACTATCTTTTTTTAAACATTAATTTCTTTAGACTGACTTTTCAGAATAGAAGCAGGCAAACTTCATGACCCAAGGGCCCAGTCCAGCTCGCAGTGTTTTTACATGGCCTGACAGATAAGAATATGTTTTTCACATTTTTAAGAATTATAAACACAAAAACTAGTGTGAGCCGAACAACAACACAAAATTTAAAAGCTCTGCACTCCAATTAAAAAGCAAAGATTTTCAGTCTGCCTAAAAATTTGCATTCAATTATATATTCTATATAAGCAACATGTTTTAAATACAGAGAGGTAAATATGTTGAAAGTAAAGGGTTAACGCCATGGACTGTACAGTGCTTGCCCTCCCCTAAATCCACCATGGAAGCTCTAACCTATCATGTGATTGTGTTGGAAAAGGTTGTTTAAAGAGATTGTTTAAGATGATTTAAAGAACATGAGGTCAAGGGGTGAAGCCTTGGTCCAATATAACTGGTGTCCTTAAAAGGAAATGGACACCAGAGACTCTCTCTCTGCCATGATGGAAACAGCAAGAAGGTAGCATTTACAAGCCAGGAAGAGAATTCTCAACAGAAGTGGACCTGGCTGGACCTTGATCTTGGATTTCAGCTTTCAGAACTGTAAGCAAATAAATTTCTTTTGTTTCAGTCACCCAGTCTATGTATTTTGTCATGGCAGCCTGGGCAGATTAAGAAAACTGAAAAAGGTACACAGTGCAAACAATACGAGTAAGAAAGATGATGTGTGTAGATTAATAATAGGCATCAAGACAAAGAGTGTTACCAGAAACAGAGAGAAGCATTTCAAATGACGAGTTACCTCTTCAGGAAGACATAAAATCATAAATGTGTATACACTAAATATGAGCTTCCAGATATGTGAACAAAAACTGACAAAACTAGAGAGAGAAATGGATAAATAAATAGTCATTGTCAGGAACTTCAACACCCTTCTTTCAATAATTGACAGCACAGGACAAGGAGATGAAAGTCGGCAAGGATATAAATTTGAACAACACTATGAACCACCTTGACAAAAGAACAAATCAACACACATTATTTTTAAGTCCAAAGATAATCTCACTTAATTAAAATTGTTAAGATCATAAAGAATATGTTCTCTGTCAAGAGTAGAATTAAATTACATATTAGTAACATTAATATTTCTGGAAAACCCCAACTATTTGAAAATTAACCACACACTTCTAGATAATTTAAAATAAAACTAATGGAATTAGATGTTTTGAGTAGAATGATAATTAAAACACAGCATATCAAAAATGTGTGAGATGCAGCTCAAGTAGTGCTTAAAAATATATAGTTTTAAATACCTACATTAGAAGATGGTATAAAATTATCTAAATTTCCATCTAAAGAAGTTAATAAAGGAAGTAAAGGAAAAATAGCAAACATATGAAGAGAAATCAATGGAAGAGAAAATATAAAGTATTAATATTAAGGAAAAGAGGAGCTATGATTTCTACAGACATTAAAATACTGTAATAAGGAAATATGGATAGCATTATGTAATAACCTCTACAACTTAGAAATATGGAAAAAAATTCTGAAAAATACAAATTACCAAAATTGAATTGTGAAAAACAGGTTTAAATATCTGTGTATTAAAGAAGTTGAAAATGTAATAAGAAAATTTTCTTCCTCATTCCCAAAAATCCAGACACAAATGGTTTGATTAGCTATTTTTGTCAAATTTTTCTGCAAGAAATAATACCACTTTTATATAAAATTTTTTCAGAAAATAGAAGACAAGGATTACTTCTCAACAAGCTTTATGAGGCCAGAATAACCATGACACCAAAACATAAAAATAATACAAGAAAATGACAGGTCAATATCTCTTAGTAATATTGATAAATAAATTGTCAGCAACTAATTCAAATATTATATGAAAAACAATATATTATAATCAACTGAAGTTAATCCCAGAAATACAAGGTTGGTTTAACATTTGAAAAACCACCAGTGTAATTTGCTATAGTAACAAAATAACAGAAGAAAATATGATCATCTCAGGTAGAAGCAGAAAAATATTTGACAAAATTCAACAATTGTTTTTTATTTTAAAAAGTCACAATTAAAACCCCAGAAGATATATTTTTAAATTAAAGGAAATTGGCCAGCCAATTCTAAAATGTATATGGAAATGCAAAGATGCTAGAAGAACCAAGACAGCTTTGCAAAAGAAGAGCAAAGTTGAAGGAGTCATACTACCTGATTTCAAGACTCATTATAAAGCTGTAGTCATTGAGACAGTATGGTATTGATGTACAGTTAGGCGAAGAGACCAGTATAACTGAAAACAGAGTTCATAAATAAACCTGCACTCATACAGTAAATTGTTTCACTATCAAGGTGCTAATGGAGGTAGAAAAATCTTTCTAATAAGTAGTGCTTTAAAAAATGGATAAAACAAATGACAGACAATAAAACACAGATCTTATTTTTCACCATAACCCAAAATTAATTCCAGAAGGATTATAAATCTAAATATAAACTCTAAATCTGTAAATCTTTTGAAAAGACATAGGCAAATACCTTCACAGAATTGGAGCTGGCAAATATTTCCTAGGGAGCTTGGAGAAACCAAGAGTCATAAAAGAAAAAAAAATGAGAAATTAGATTTTATTAAAATGGAAAAGTTCTGTTCATCAAAAGATTCCATTAAGAAAATAGGCAAGCCACTGATTTGGAGTACACATATAAAGATCTGAGAAAGCACTTTTATCCACAATATACAAAGAATTATTACAGGTAGATAATAAAAAGAAAAACAATAGTGCAAAATGGGCAGGAGACCTACACACTTTGCAAAAGAGAATAAATGATTGGTGAGAAAGGTTTTCATCATCATTAGGAAAGTGCAAATGGAAACCATACCTGCTAAAATCATATTCTGCACACCTGTTCCAAAAGCATAAAAATAAGACAAAGTATATGAAATGTTAGTGAGAATATGGAAAAAACTGGACCTTCCATACATTGCTATTAAGAATATTAAATGATACAGCTTTTTTTTTTTTAAATGAAAGCTCTTTGGCAGTTTCTTTTGAAATTAAGGAGACTTACCCGATGACCCAGAATTTAAACTCTTATGTATGTACCTAAGAGAATTTAAAATGAAGGTCTAGAAGAGACTTCTACACAAATATATTTATAACAGCACCAAACTGGGAACAATCCAAAATGCCCATCAACAGGAGAATGAATAAACAAATTACAGCATATTCAGTCAATGGAATACTTCTCAACAATAAGAAAAGGAGAAACCACAGATATACCCAATAACATGGATGAATCTCAAAATTGTCATAACTAAAAGAAGCCAGGCACAAGAATATGTCTTAATTACATTTATATAAATTTCAAGGATGTGGAGATAGAAATCAAAATAGTGGTTTCTTACGAAGTGTTGGGATTTATTGGACAAAATGTAGAAGAAACTTTATGGATGGATGATAAAAATATTTTGTATCTTGATTGGCATTTAATTGAATTCATTGAATTGTATACATAAGATATATAAATCTCTGTAAGCAAATTTTACCAAATTAAAAAAAAACTACAGTATAAATGTTGAATAAAGACTGTCTCCAAGGCCCTCAGTACATATTTAGACACAAGGGTGTATGGGAGCAAAGCAATAAGCAGAAGATCTAAAAAGAGTAGGCAGGAAAGTTATCCAGTGTCATGCCAATACCACCCAAGCTGTTTACAGCCTGTCTGTAAGAGGTCTCTCACAAGTGGAAAAACAGACAGCCTGCATTTGCACTGCCAACTTTGATTATGGAGGACAGCACAGGGATTGGACAATTGCCGCCATTATCATCCATCACCAGCAAACGACTTCGGGGATATCCAGCAGGTAATCTTTGAATACAAAACAAATATTGCAGAAGAAACATTGACAGTTCTGGACCCATAAAAGGATATATAAAGAACCACTCAATAGGGAAAACGGTTGATGAATTTGAAAGACTGTTCAGGGTATCTGGTGAGAACAGAGAGTGAGTCCAGACGGAAGAAATAAATCAAAAGTACATGACCAGATTGAGATTTTTTTTTTTAACTCTGAACCAGGAAGATGGCTTGACTATTGCTTTGCTTGGGAGAAAACTGCTGTAACCAAAGCGGCCTCTGAGGGAAGTTAAAGACACACAACAAGCTCTAGAGAAAGGAATTAACAAGAGAAAAATATGCCACAATTATTTTTTAATAGCTTTACCAGTGACATAGACATCTATTGTCACTTCAAAACTAAATTAAGAAAATAAGGAACTTATTTGTGGGTGAGTTCAATGCCAAAAGCAGGACATTTTCAAGACTGAATTTGATTAGTGCTTGTGGTCAGGAACGGAAAAGGATGCAAAATGTCAGGAGATGGTGGAATGATGCAATCAAAGCCTTTCCCAGGCATTTCCTAGGCTAAAGCATTTACTCATTTTCGAATGAGTAAAACACAAGATGGTGACAGAAAGGTCCAGTCTGGAGAGGACTTAAGTGACGTTATTAGTTATATCCTTTGATAATGGGAACAGTTTTAGGTACATGCTGGGCAAGTGTCTATGATCTCTGGTTCTTGGATTCGTGGTGAGATGAGCAGGCTGCACTTAACAACCATGCTTACAAAAATAATCCACAGTCCATAGTAGTTTAACTGAAGCTGTATTTCAGTAAGAAGGAAAAAATATATATCTCCTTTCTTTGCGAAAGAAAAAAAAACAGTGCCTATGAAGATTTAATCAGCACCAATGGGTTCAGTTAACACCCCTCCCCTTCATTTTAAACAAGTAAAGGGAGTAAGCTTGACATATGATTACATTTGTAGTTTCATGTGATTTTATTCCATTGTAATATCTAATTACATTCTCAACTTAAAAAAAAAAAAACAAGCCCAAGAGCCTCTAAGTGAGCCAGAACCGCTACACCTTACTAAAACACGAAAACGACCAAGCCACACATGCATCGCCAGTGCAGGCTCCACTTTGATGTGCTGTGGGCGTTACTGTCATTTTAAAAGGGCGTATAGACATCATAACTATCTGCATTTCAGGTCAGGAGCATGCGAGAAACTCAGCAGTCAGACTGCATTGACGGAGAGTGAAATAGTTACAGAACACAGGTGAATGTCTTTTGTTAGGAGCAGTGATTAGGAGACAGCCCTCAGGGACCTTGGCCGGGAGCCCTAGCCTCTCTTCTTCTTGAGGGCATCAGGTCAGAAAAAGTAGAGTGTCACTTTATGACTGTGACAGTCTGGATGTTTCTAACCAGCCCACAGACTAGGGAGGCCTCCAGGAAATGGTTGTAAGGCTGTCACCCAATTTTCTTCACTACCAAGGAGAATGAATGCAGTTCAGGGTTAAGAATGTTTTTATAGAAACCGTGTTCGTGGATGCCCGTTTTCACTGTGAAGGAAGATGCTCAAAACACAACAATAGGAAGGTGGGGAAAAGGCTGATACTTCTTTTCTTTTATCTCTCTTTAAACCCCTTCTCCTATGCTTCAAGAGAGGTAAGACAAGATCCCAGATCTGTTTCCTCTTCAGAACCACCTGGGTTTCAAGGTAATTTATGTCTGATGCTCTCTGAAGGCCCGTGACATCTCTTGAAATCTGCATGTTCTGTCTCTCTCTCAAAATATTTTTTCTTTGCCACCACCTGAGAGATATATTACTCCTGTACCATCCCCAAAACCATTAACAATAACAGTAGTTAAGGCAAGAAATTGAGCTAGCCCTGATCTGGACACTTAGAGGAATTTTTCTGACCTGTTTTTTCTCCTGCCACTTGTCTAGTCTTCTATACATATTTAGACTAGCTCACATTAAATTGCGTTGAGATTTAGTGCCTATGCCTCAGCTACCAAAAATGTATTTCTAGGCTTAGGGTCTCCTCTAGAGTTCTTCTTTAAACTCCACAATTCTACCATCTCCATCTGGCCTTCCTGTGGGTGCTGGGCGCTTTAAACTTAATATATATTCAAAATAAAACTCGCATTCTTTTCACCCAACCTATTTCTCATTATTTCCCATTTTAGTAAAGGGCGTCTACTTGTTAAAGTCAAACTTAGAAGTTATGTTTGCTCTCTTCTGCTTTCTTACCTACCCCATATCTAATCCTTTAACAAGCCCTGCTGAAAATTCTTACAAACTATATTTTGAATATTGTACTTCTAGACCAGGCCAGTGATGCATTATCTCTTGTCTTGTCTTGACTAGGAAATAATAAATGTTTGTTATTTTAAGCCACTAAGTTTTGTGGCAATAGATAACAGATATGGTTACTCATCTATGAAATGTGGATAATGATGCTTACCTTGCAGAACTATTGTAAGGACTAAAAGTAATATATCATGAGCATTTCACACATCATAGATCTGAACTAAACCACCACAAAAATCAAAAGGTGGTCAATAATTGCTTGTTGATACTATGTAAACATTTTCCATCTGGAAAGAAAAATTTACAAAGTTTTCTGAAAAACTCAGGGAAGAATGTGTTTTATTTTGTATTTCAGAAAACACAAAATAAAAAACTTCTTTAGATATAATCATAATCCTATTATCTTTATCCTCACCACCATCAATAATATCAACAACAAATAAAAATTCTTCAGGCTAGCACATAGCTCCTAAGTTCTTTCAACATTACAAAAGCTCATTGCTCTTAACTCATTTCCAACAGCTAGTACGTACCCTGCTGAGTCTAAGACCAGTGGCAATCAGTGAACTCGTGTTAATTGCATTCTGTCTCTTCCAACATTCCTCCAATTTATTTTGGACAGGGCAACTTCCTTTTGAGGGATTGCTTCTCCCACAACCCAAGTAAGTGCCTCTGTCCTCTTCCCTACCCCTCCACTCCTCAGCAGTCATGGACACATGACCCAAACCAATCCGAAGTCTTCAGTACTGCACAATGAGATGTAATCATTAGAAGGGATATTAAGAAAATTTCTGTGGATTAGGAAAAGAAAAAGAGAATTGTCTGGTATTCTATGACTTGTTCATTTTATATTTATTATTTATAATGTAACAGGCTCTGTGTTAGCCATAGGGACACAGCAGCCACATAACCTCCATAGCCAAAGCTCTTGCCTTCATGGAGCTTATATTCTAATAGAGGCAGGGAGATAATAGACAGGCAGTAATAACTGCTCTAAAGGAATATAGAATAAGATGAAGAGATAAAGAATAATAGAAGCTACTATTTTAGGTGAACAAAGCTGAGAAGACCTGTTAAAGACAGTGAGTGAATGTGAAAAAGCTTTTAGACAGAAAGACCAGAAGTGCAAAACAGGAAGGAATTTGGAGTATTGAGGAAAAGCAGGGAGGTTATTGTGGCTGGAGCAAAAGAGAAAATGGAAAGAGTAATTAGAGACTGCACTGGAAAAGTAGCCAAGAACGAGATCATGTAGGGTCTGTAGATTATAGTAAGGATTTTAGATTTTATCCTAAGTGTCAAGAAAAGCCACTTCAGTGTTTGAAGCACTAGCATGACATACAATGATTTATATTTTCAAAGAGTCCCTCCGGCTGCTTTGAACAGATGGCTGGGGGCTTGCACAGAAGTGGGAAGACCACATAGGAAGCTGTGCTCACTAAGTTCTGTTTGCTACTCCAGAGCCACTCTCTGCCTGGCCCCAGTCTAGGTCCCTGGAACCCGACCTTTTCTGTGCTGCAACAGGAAGTTCCTTTGACCTCTGGCCTCCAACTGGGTTCACCCAATGGGAGCCACCAGCAGAAAACCGAGAGTGAAGTCAGTATGTTTAATTCCTTAGATTTCTGCCTGCAAGGTTCCTGAGGGTTGACTGGCTCTTTCTACCAAAGGTCACAGTGAATGTCAGGTAGCACATAATTTCCCTGAATATCAGTACCTGCTCTCCCCCTTTGTCCCTTCAGGTCTGTGGGTGGAAAGAACTCCCCATGTTACTAGTTCTGGGTTATAAAATTTTTCTCTGTCAGTTTCTCTTACACTGTCCACACATTTGCAAGTAATTTTGTGGTTAAACGTTCTCCTAATTCATCAGTTTGAGTATACTATCTTTTATCCTGGCCAAACACTGAGCTAGTACAGTAATCTGGTGTTGTCTTGGGTTGTATTAGGTGGTCTCTGCTGTTTAGGCCATTGTTAGGATATTTTCCTTTTATTTTCCCCTTCTCACATCTTTACGAGGTTATACCATGTTCAGCAGGTCTGCTGGGGCCTCTAATGTTATTTTTATTTGAAATTATTCCTAGAAACTCCTAAATCAGTTGACTTTGTTCAAAGACAGTGTTTTTTGTTTTGATTAAGATCATTTGGAATTTATTTTGAAAGTAGTATAAGGGTGAATGGTGTGGCTGAGAAGTAAATTCTTAAAGGAAATATAACTAAGGAAGAAACATTCACGTTGGTTGTGATTGTCTCTGGGTGATGAGAATTGGAAAAACAGAGAAGAGGGAGGAAGAGAGGAGAAAGTGAAGAAAAAATAGGAACCACAAAGCCATTCTTTACTCCAGAAACAGGAAGTACAGTCTGTGGGTCTTGGTATGGTCTGTGCCTTAAAGGGGGAAAGAAACTGGAGTAGAAGAAAAAGTCATTTGACAATTCACAACATATCAGACTATTTCCAAATTTTTAAATATTAATATGCTATTTTAAGCTATTCCCCCTTTTTCATATATAATCTTTATTATGTTTTTCCTATTACCATTTTGTCCCTTTATAGCCCCCTCCCCCCAGCACTCACCACCCTGTTGTGCATGTCCATGAGTCCTTTTCCTTTTCTGCTCAATCTGTCCTCCTGACTTCCCCCCGCCACTAGCTGTCATCTGCTCTCCATCCCTGAGTCCGTCCCTGTTTGGCTTGTTGCTCAGTTTGCTCGTTAGATTCCACATATTCTTCATACTGAGTTAAGTCAAAACAGAAACTTAGCTGTATTCTCCATTCACTTTTTCAGTGTCCCTAATGATAGTTTTGTTTTCTGAAATTATACTATTCTTCTCTAGTTTTCCTGACAATAGACATATTTTGCAGCATATTTCTAACTATTCCATCACTAGGCAATTCTACCAGTGCATAATTTGAAAGCAAAGCAATTGTATCACTGCCTGTGATCGTTTTATATTTTTCTCTTTTCTTTCTTTGTCTTATTTTCTATTTGAATTCCCCCCTTCCATATCTCTCTCCCCTTTCTTCCCTTCCTCCCACTCTTTCCTTCTGTCTCTCTAATTACTCTGCCTTATTTCTTACAGTGAGGCGTTAGAGGCAAAACAAGCCTCTTGTTTTTCAGGATGATGCAAAAAGGAAAGAGAACAGAGTTAGCCATCACCCTTGACATTATGAGAGGGTAACTAATAACAGAGTTTCCTTCACTAGCAACAAACATGACCAGAATTGTAGAGGGTATGGTAAACTTAAAAAGAATACCTTTAAAAAGAGTCATGCTTTTATTGGTTGAGTTGAAAAGACACAGTATTAGATTCTTCCATGGTAATTCCCTAAGGCACAGAGCACAAATCCTACTTTTTTAAACATTGTAAGTATCTTCAGTATTAAGCTATTTTAGAAAACTATAGTTAAGCCCTTTATCTAAAGATCCAGTCCATAAAACATCCTGAGTCATATAGGATGGTCCCCATTAGACCCCTTGATGATGGAAACATGTAGTAAAAGGAACCAGGGTCCTGAGTTTAGTGCTTGGAGAAGAGCCACCCAGAAGAACTGCTTATCAGGAACATCCTCATGAGACTCAATGTGACAAAAAAAAAAAAAAAATCTTTGCTGCATTAAGGCTCTGAGAGTTTGAAGTTGTTTGTTTTATCAGTTAGCTTACCCTGAATAACACAGATACAAATCATGACAATACCAAGATTACCTATTGCAAAGTCAACTTAATAAATTTTACTCTTTAGAGTTTATCCTTAGAAAAATGTTATGGATGCACTACCCAATGTTTTTTAAAATGAAATTTAGAAGCAATTTAATTGTTCAGCAATATGCATTGGTTAATACAGTGGTACATTGGTAGGATGAAATATACAGATATTAAAAATGACATGGGAAAATATGCATAGTATACAAAGTTCAGGCTAATACCTTAAAATTACATCTATGCATGGAAAAAAACTATTGTAAACATGTATATATAAAAATGCTAACAATTATTACTCTGGTTGATGGTGTTAGGTGTGATTTTTAACTTCTTTGTTATTTTCTCACTTTTCCAGTGTTAAAAAATATATCTACACACACGCACACTAAATAATATCTATAATCAGACATTTCAGTGTTATTAAGTCTCGCAGACAACAGCTAGAACTTCAGGAGCTGACAAAATAGAGAAGCAAATATTCAGTGTCAAGGCGATGGCTGTCCAGAGTCCCAGACAAAGAAACGGCTCCAGCCGGGAAGAGGCACATGGTGCCTGCAGCAGAGCTGAGCTGTTGCCTTTGTCCTACCTGGCTCTGTGCTCCTCTCACTTTTTAAACTTCTGTACGGACCCAGTCTAGGAATTTGCTGTTGATACTCCTAAACAGCTGAGTGATACATTTGGAGCCTGTGATCAGACAGTTCTTTGGCAGGAGCATTTCCCTTATCCTAGTCCTGCTTGTGGGGAGGGAGTAGGAAGGTGGAGGAAAAGCAGGGAAGTCATCTGCATGCATTGCCAAAGATCAGAATTCTTATTCAATGCAATATTTATGGATCCAAAATGATATCTCAAAGGGAAACAGAACAGGAAGAGGTTCCTTTCAAACGTTTGTTTTCCCAGTTTAACGCTAGATCAACAAAAGCAATTTTTAAACAATCACCATCAGAATTATGTTTCTTTAAGTCTTTCCACAGCCTTCAAAAACTGGGCCTTCATAATATGGTTGCTCTAGAAAATAAAGTTGAAAGTTAACAAAAATGCCTTAATATTCCCAATTTGCATATATGGTACTTGATGTATGCAGGGTTTCTTCTCTCTATCCCCTTGTTTATTTGGTTATGTTTTAAAATTGATCTTCTTCTGACTTAGTTCTTTGAGTACTAGGCTTTTTGCTTCCCATTCTTTGACTTGTCAGAGGTTTTTAAAAGTGGTAATCCAGAAACAAAAGTCAGGGAAATCAGACACTCTAACATTTCAATGAAGGATTTAGCTAATCCTCTTTCATAAATGTTCAGAAATTTTGGCAATGAAGAGAGAAGCACTGCAGGCTGAATTTCACCAACAAGGCATTTTTATAAGAATTATATAGCTCAGCTATATTTAAGACTTTGGTCTATCCTTAGCGCATATCACGGTTTCTGATTGTACAATAGAAGATACTTCATTCAGGAATCCCATAATGGGGAACATTTTATACCCCCCCCCCAAAAAAACCCAAAAACAAAAAATGATGTTCTTTAAAGCATTAGAGTTTTATTTTTTAAATTATCATTATTGCAGAGAAAGTTTCTATAGTCTGTTACAGGTGGTAACGGTGTGCCCCATCTGTTGTCCTGGTGGCTTAATGTTTACAGTAAGTGTTGTAGGAAGCAAGGTTATGTAGATCTCCACTGAGCAGCCTTGGTCATCTTGTGTATAATTCATGATTTATTAAAATAAATTAGGTGTTTTACTGGGTAACAATTGTTTTAAAGCATTGAAATGAAATTGTGCAAACGTGTACTATCTAAATATACACATTTTTCAATCATTTTACTCTTACAGTTAAAAATACCTGATGTCAAGAAATAAATTCATGTCTCAGATATTTTTTATTCATTTCTAATGAAAGGTTATGAAAATTTTCCTTCATGCTGCCTTATATAAACAACTTCTATTGATTGTTTCACTGGCAACAGTGTGACCAGCTCTACCCTCTGCGGCATTTTTTTTTTTTTTTTTTTTTTGCAGGGGAGGGAACAGGGGAGAGACTTTTCATTGAACCAAATTGAGCCATTGAGTCATGAGTCTGAACAGTGGTTCTTGTCCAGACTCCAGAATGAATGTGCTAACAGAGCTGGGCTACAATTCCAAGAAAATATAACTACAGTCAAGTTTAAAGTTATAGCATCACTCTCAGGGTCAAACTGAGATATGTGGGCTCACAGGGCAAATGAATAACTTGGCACCCTTTCAAAGTAATATCCTTTGACTATGAACATTCATTAGCAGACAAGCTGAACTGAGAAGGGTAGGAGCAGAGAGATGTTGGTTCGGAAATCATCCTCTCCTCTATTGTTTAGAACAATTTAACTTGCATTCTCCACTCAAGGAACAAGCATTCTTTATAAGGCATTTTAGAAAAAGGGAAATATTCCTTAGAGGGACCCCTCTTTAGAAAACATTTTAAAGACCATAAAGTGATCGTTTCTTACTCAAATATGTCTCTGGAGGTCATACTTCCCATCATTTCTGCTTCATGAGTATTCTATCAAGAATATTATTTAGCACCTACTTTGTTTCAGGCACCCTGCTTGGCTGAGGCTGCAAGGGTAAGCAAGCAGCTTATCATGGCATTTCTTTCAGTGATCTGCACTTCTCTCTGGGAGGAGACTGGCAAATGCAATTTGCTACAGCTCTCAGCATTTTCAGTCACAGTATCATGGCCTCAGTGACATTTTAATGCCCAGGTGCTACTTCCACTGGCCTGTGATTCCTTATTCTGGCTCTGGGCTACTACATCCCTATGGACAAAAATAGCCTGACCTTCAAAAAGTCATTCACATATTTCCCGCCAACCTCATTTTCATGACAACACAGGAATGAAGCACAATCCCTGTGTTTTACTAACCACTTGGAGCTGGCCTAGCAAAGCTCCCTGATGTCAGATGGCAAGGATGGTGCCCAGGCTCAGTAGACCCAAGAGCAGAACTCTTCTCCACAACTAGTGTGGGTGGGCTGTGTGGGGTGTGAGGGCTTGCCGGTGTTCACTGTACTTGCTCGTCCCAAAAGGTGTAGAAAGACAGACGTGATCTTGTCAAGTCACTGTTTAACTCTCCAGTTGTAGGCCGCTCCTTTGATATCAACTCCGTTACCAGGGGGGAGACTTGAAATGGATTTATAGATTCAAAATCTGTAAACTCAATGAAATTCAGGAAGAGTGAAACAAACAAATCAATAAGCAAAAAGCCTAAAGCCTTCCACCCATGTATTTCAAAGAGTTCAGAGCAGATAAACAGTGGTTTGCATTATAGGTATTTTAGAGGTGGTAGAAATGCATTTTACTGTATCATATTGATTCTTTCATAGAGTATAATACCAGCTGACACTTTTTGCTAAAGTTGAACCAATGTCTTAGGTTTCTCTCTCAAGCTATCCTTTAGTGTAGAAATGCATTATTTTGTATTTTGTTGGTTTTTAATTTTATTGACTTTTTAGAGAGGAAAGGAGGGAGGGAATGGGGGAGGGAAGAAGGAGAAAAAAGAGAGAGAAAGAATGATTTGTTGTTCTACTTACTGAATCATTTATTGGTTGATTCTTGTAGGTACTCTGACAGAGGATCAAACCCACAACCGTGGTGTTTAGGGACAATGCTCTAACCAACGGAGCTACCTAACCAGGGCAATGTGTTTTGTTTGTTCAAGTACTCTTTTCCATGCACTCTTTTAACCTTAAAGCAAAGGTTACTTCACTTTATTTAGACCATTTAGTAATCATACTTATTTTTTGTTGCCTTGACTGAATGTAAGAACCATAAAATAAGGTTCAGCATCTGTAGTACAGAAAATACTTTCAGTCTATAGAAACAGGACATTTAAAAAAAACCAGTTTATCTGTACTTCTTGGCTTACTTGAAGAGAGCAAAAAATGCAGCATACCTATAAACTAGCAAAACTGGAATTTTCTTTTTCTTGAGGAAGTAAATCAAAAGTATTCCTAGGCCCCAGGGAGATGTGGTGTGTATATATTTTTAGCCGAAACACACTGCAGTATTGGCCATTATAAAGCTATAGAGCATTAATATTATAGTCGAGCAATCTGCACACACCTTACTTTCTGACTTCCACTCATCTCTCTCCTTCTTGACTGCAACTAAAAATTCATGTTTTCCAACTGGATTTTTTCCCCTGATTTTACAGTCACCATTACACTCAACTTGAATTCAGAGATTAAACAGAAATGTGAAGATTTTGAAGACTGGGCTGGGCTACAGAATCAGAAATATAAATTATCAGCCAAATGAAAACTATTAACTGAAGTTTCAAAGAAATTGTGTCTAACAGTCAGGTAGCTAATAATTATACTTATATAAACATGCCTCAGGCTTTTGTTGTTGTATATAAATAGGATATAGGTAATGAAAAACAAGTTTTTTTTAAATGTAGAAATTATTTTTCAGTATCTTTGTTGTTCTATGTGTTGTAGTAGTCTGCCTCCCAAATTCTGGAAGTAACTGTATTGGTTTGATAGGAATGCCTTTCATGCAAACAGATGGAGTAATCGAAAGAATAAATACAAATATTCAGTAAAACCTCCATGCAGAAGCAGCATGCCTTCTGCGAGACTTCAGTGATGGATTGGTGGATATTATTAACATAGAAATTATGAGATCTTCTCAATAAAATAAAAAAATTTTTGCTTTAAAATAAGAAAAAAAAACTTTGTAAAATAAGAAAAAATTCTTTGGAGTTTGGAAGATCATAGTTAATGAATTTTTAAAATGTAACAAAAAATACACATTCAAATGACACATAACCTCTGAAAATAAATAAAGCTGCCAAATTATCCTGATATCCTTCTGGTGTTATGGCATAGATACAAAGTGCAGTGCAACTGATAGAAATACTTTATTGCTGCATATTCACTTATGAACAGAGGAAGCTCCTGCATCCCCAGAGACTTCTAGACCAATAGGCCAGCCCTACCCTCTACTGACACTGACTGTTGCTAACTATATGCAGCCAAAGCCAGTGTGTTATTCTGTTAGGTCGATGAGTGTGTGTGTGCATGGACTGAAATTGGTTAAAGTTGAACCATTCCATCATGCACTTAACACAGTTCCATATACCCAATATGGCAAGACCAAGTAAATGCCAATTAAGTTGATGAGGTGGATGGATACCAAGAAATAATTGCTTCCATGATGTGGGAAATGATGTAATCAATGCATTGATATCTCTGCAAATAGATGTCCGGGGGAAAATGTACAATTCCAGGAATGAATACCCACATACAATAGCTTAAGTTAGAATCAGGATATCGTATAGATGTCAAATGATATATATAGTTCATTTTTAAATTTCATAATTAAAGTAAAATTTTGGAAACTCACTATAGTCTTTTAAAACTGCATAGATATATAAGAAATAAAATACAGTCCTAATTTTATAATTATTGTGCTGCTGAATGTTAATGAATAGCATAAACAAAATGCAGTTTTTTCAAATAGCTTTTGTCACAACTTGAAAAAGGTGCATACTTGCATCTCTGTGGTGTAAGGGAAAGAAATACTCAAATATTTTAAAGTATAGAAAACTCACATCAAATATATATGAAAAGATGATAGTAAGATTATTAATTCACAGTAAGAAAAGTGTATTTTCTGAACAAAACAACCTTGGATCACCTGGGCACTTGTGGGTTGGACCTCATTTTCATGTTTGCCTCACAATATTTACAACATCAGATTTTAAAGACAATGTGATTGTATCCATTTTTTTCCATAGTTACATGTCATAATCATGGTATTTTAGAAAATGCTTATGTAACTGTGAACTGATGACATTATATATTGAATTTTAAATACATAAGCTTATTTTAAATAACACTCCTTCATAAAAAAAAAAGTGGACAAATACCATATAATTGCACCTTTAACTGGAACATAATCAACAAAAGAAAAAAGCAAATAAAATATAACCAGAGTCATTGAAAATAAGAACAATCTAACAATAGCCAGAGGTGGGGCAGGAGGGGACTGTGGGAAGAAGGATTCTCAGGAACCGCTATAAAGGACACAGGGACAAAACCAAGGGGGAGGGTGGAAGCAAGGGAGGGAGGTGGGTTTGGAGGGGGTTAGGGGGAGGGGTGGGGAGAAAATATAGACAATTGTAATTGAACAACAATAAAATAATCAAAAAAACATGGGCATATGAACGAGACATTTATAAACATCACTTGTGATCATTCTCAGCGTTTTGTACATTTAACATTGTATAAATGCTAGTTTCTCTTGGTAAAATGCAAATCACCATGAAATGACAGCAATATGCACCTGTAGTTAGTGATTGGCCCCCACAATTTGCACCTGTAAATAACTGTCTGCAAGAAACGTGGATAAATGAATGGCTGAGGCTTGTGTTTACAACTTGATGTCATCATGACTCCATAATCACTATTCCTCGAGTGATGCTGCGGAAGGAACCATTTCCTGAATGACACACGCCTTCTGTGTGTGCGTAAAGCCCCTGGGTTGGCTATGCTAGAAGTTCAGGTTACACCCTGTCTTTGGCTGTTTTTTTTTGTTGTTGTTGTTGCCTTCCATTCAACTGTGTGAGCTATTTTATTCTGATGTTATAAATATCAGCCTTCTTAAGGTAAAATGCGACTGGGTCCTTTGGAGTGCTTCCTGGCATGGATCCTTTTGTAAAATGGATGTGCTTTAATAATAGATACTATTATAAAGCTACTGCTGGGCTCCCACCTTTAGCAAACGTCCGAAAAGATTTACAGATCTCTGTTTTGGTGTTTGCCCAAGCTGAGCACTGACCAACCTGGAAGGGCAAGGAGAGGCGGGGAGTAAATATGCCATGGATCTACTTTCTTATTTATAAATGGAAAGGAAAATACTATATAGAGTCTCAAACTATATTACTACGTAAGACCAAGTTGCTGCTGCTCTCCAATTCAGCTTTTAAAACTAATAGAAGCAATATATTTTAGTCTTTTCATTTGCCTCTGCCTGGTTGTTGTGTGAATGTTCTCCTCTTTTAACCACAGCATCATCTCCTAATGCTGCACTGGAATGTCTGATCATATTTATAATTTAGAACCTCGTATTAAGAATGACGGCTTGCTGACACTGTGCACATAACATGCGTTCCTGTATTTTTTGAAGCATGGATCCTACAGAATCAGGTGCTGGAGACAACATCTAGTGCTTCTAATGTGAAGATGAGAGATTGCTGTAATACATAACTGACATGCAGTGTAATTTATAAAAATCTAATTTCATGATGCATGTGAAAGGAGTATACAGGAGTTACCCAAAGGGCAAACAGAAAAAAGAAAATCTTATGAAACATTTTTCATAGCACTTTTCTGAAGCAACAGCAAGGAGAGAAAGCTATCATCCTGTCATGAAAAATAGATCTAAAACAAGTAGAAGCTGTGGAAGGTTGTGAAATGCAATAGAACATCAGGCATCTAAAGAGACTAGCTAACACTTTTGGAATAGTAAGCAGATTGGTTAGACAATAACCAGTGTGTATTTGAAGACTGTTCCGAAGAGCCCACGTTTTGCTTGCCTCTGAATTACACTTTCCCTATACAGAGCACACACCATCAGTCTGTGCTGAGCAGACCTGACACTCAGGTAACCTGACTTTGACTTCCTCAACTTTGAGAGATTCTGTAAGGAAAGCAATACCAGATAGAATCAAGGAGGGTGTAACTCAGCATCTCACTGTCTTTTTCTGTTTCTTGCCATCTTAACACAATAACCTAACACTAGAAAATTTTATTAACTCCCTTTTCATTTTGAAAGATGTGAATATTTGGAGTAGTATGAAAAGGTAATATCAATTTTCTAATGTAAGTACTACATTTGTAAACATTTAAAATAAACAATGGATCATGCTTAAATAGATATTTTAAATGGAACCACAGGCAGAGGGGAAAGTATTTGTATTATTAATACTGCTTAGAATCAAATTTCCAAACAATTTTCAGGGAGCACTGTGGGTTAACACACATAAAAGGGAGATCACAGAGCACGCTGGAAGCAGGCTTCACAGGCAGGACCTATGCAGCCCACTTCTGGATCTCGTGAGTCTACAGATCTATAAAACCCGAACTTGCATTTTAACAGCAATTTATTTCCCATAGCCATCACCGGCTCACACCAGAGCCTGGTGGCATCACATACATTACCCAAAATTGATGGAACTGTGTGGGGACAAAAATGACACCCACAGACCTCTCAACCTCTTCAACCACAAGGCCTGCAATCTGTTGATGGTTGAGCTTGTGTCTTCCCAGCTGTCTCCTTGCAGTGAGATTATTTTCATCAAAAAAGAGGGAGCATTCAGTGTTCACAGGAGAGAAAGATGACTATGAGAAAGTGTTTTTGTTAAAAATACAATTTAATCCCTAAGAAAAGGTGAATCAGATAGCTTTGATAGAGATGAAGAGAAGAGGCAATGAAGCCTCTTCTAAGTACTAAAAAAAAAAAGTTACTGAAAGCATATACTTTCCCTCAAAACTAGGCTCTACGTTTATTTTTTATTCCCTACTTCTGATGTGGTCTTTTTGTTAACAGTGGGAAAGTGGACTATGAAGCCCAGAATTAAGCTTCCTTTGGCACCTAAACTCAGTTCAAACATATATTGAGCCAGCCTGCCTGGCAGGATGGAGGAGAGGCAGCCACAAAGGGGCAGGAAAATATACAAGAAGGAACAGGGTGATTAGTGATTTCACTGGCAGATAGACCTCTGGCCAGACATAGTCCTCTTCACGTCCAAGTGTATCAGCTTCCTTCTTGACCATGCCTGTCTCTGGAAATATAAATCTGGGTTCACTTTTGGACTCTTGTTCACCTCAATGAAAGTGCTCAAAAGCAGGTTCCATCATGAATGAGGAGGCTGTTGAGATTAAAGAAGTTAACAGTCCTATTTATCCATAAACCAGACAAGCAGTGTTGGAATATTTGAAATTTTGTTCACAGCCATTTTCCCCAAAATGATATTAGAAAGAAAATAGGTGTCACATATCAGACAGAAGTTTATGTTATCTTATTGGGAAGATTAAATATTATAATGATGCCGGTTCTTTCCAAATCAGTTTGTCTCTTCAAAATGAAATCCCCAAATAAAATCCCAATGGAATTTGTTTTTGTAACTTTGGGAAGATGATTGAAAAATACAACTTAAAAATATAAACAATGGGGAACTATCCAAAAATAATTAATTAAATATGGAACAAGAAGACTTATTCTAAGAGCCAGTAATCAAAAACAGTGTGAGACTGACATAAGAATAAGCTGACAGATCAAGGGAATGGAACAGATAACGCTAAAACAGATCCTGGAATACAAGAGGCAGAAAATACTGCAAACTACTGGTGTTGGTTAACTGGCCACTTGGGGTAAGATATATTGTGTTCTTACCTTTCATAATACCAGTACATATATCCATCCGTCCATACAATCTGAGCTGAACTCTCAATATTACATATTAAAAATAAATTCATAACAATGAAAAGAAAATACCAGTGAATACTGAATTAATCTCAGGATCTGAGAAAATATTCAAAGCATAAAAGCATTTGAAAAGTTTGCCTCTTAGAACTATATATTTGAGCATTACCTGTTCTTTATTGTTCTAAAATATATAAATAATACCAGCAAATCACTAAGAGAATTTATATAAGTGAAAATGGGTAGCTTGCCAGAGACTATCAACTAGCCCTAACAAGGGAATGAAGAAAACTGAGCACATGGCCGGCCCCAAGGGTGCATATACAACTGGTCTGTGATGGTCGTGCTATAAAAATGCACGGCCAGATTTGACACACAAACGAGAAGCTCAGGCTTGAGTCTGTGATTTCTCAGGGCCATGGAGAGTGCAAGTTGTAGTCCACACCTTCTAATAACAGTGGACACCTGA
Source organism: Tonatia bakeri (assembly GCA_004024845.1). Lineage (NCBI taxonomy): Eukaryota > Metazoa > Chordata > Mammalia > Chiroptera > Phyllostomidae > Tonatia > Tonatia bakeri. The sequence goes on along the minus strand of PVIA01001326.1, from coordinate 100,612 downwards.
AAATAAGCAGAGCTTAAAAGCAGAACAGAATTTATTATTAATTGTTCATCAGGTATTTCTGAATAATGTTCTGAAGTAATTGATAACTGAGTACAGAATCTAGCTGGCTAATTATTTCATTTTCCACTGACTTGGAAAGTTTTAGTCTGGAAAGAGATTCAGACTCCATAATCTGATGTGAGTGTTTAAACCTGTAGGTTTAACACATATTTAGCATGTGAATAAAATAATTTTTATTTTAAAAATATTATGTAGATCAAGTTAGTGCCTTCCTTATTTAAGCCTAAAATGCACATCAATTTTACCTTGATTTATAAAATTCAACACAAAGAGAAACACTTAAAAAATGTTTTTATATCATGGTACTCTCCTAAGAAAATCGGGGAGGAAGGGAGGGAGGAAAAGGAGGAGGAAAGACAAAGAAGGAAAGGAAAGAAGGGTATTATTATGAATGATAATTCTCATGATCGTGTATACTTCTACAAAAATCAAGTAACTAGACCTAAACCTGGCATATTACAAGTACTGAATGTTAGATATATGATAGCTGTCCTTATTATTAATGAAACAACAGACATTTATTAAGTCTCACCTCCCAATCATCACTATCTTTCACCAATCTAGTCAACTTGGGAAAGTTTATATAACATCAAAGGCAGAAGGTACATTTGTAATACTTATCATAATCTTAGTTTATAAAATATAACACATGATATGAAAACACGATTAACCCAAATAAAACAAAATACATTCAACTTGGGGAAGTATGTAATATTGGATGTTCCAAAGAGGGGAAAAAAACAAAAAATGCATCTTAGATATTGTGACTATTTAGAAATATTCACAAACCTATGACATGTGACCAAAGAAGGGGGAGTGTATTCTCATTGAAGAGAAAGGCCTGAGAAATGGTGGAGGAGTGGTGGCAATAGGTCACCCCCGAGGAAAGCAAAGAATAGGTCAGACTAGGGAAGAGCAGGGACATAGGAAGCAGGAGAGAGAAGTGAGGAAAGGGAGAGAAGACCGTTTACGTGGGGAGGAGCTCAAGTGCCCACTTAAGCATTCTGTCCTTTTTCTACCTGAAGATGGGCAGGCTATGTGGGTAGAAGTGGAATTATGGGGGTTTTCTTCAGAGTCCCTTTCCAATATTTTCCCTCATCATTTTATTTTATCTGTCTCATTTCATTTGAACATTGAAATTTCTTAACAAAATCCATTTATAATTATTGGCATTTTCAACAACAAAGCAAGGTACTTCTCTATTTTTCAATCTTGGATAATGACTTTTTCTAGTAGCCTAAATATACGGCCCTTGAATAATATGCTTTGTACCCTGTAACACTATTACCTTCTCTCACAAATGAAGTGTTTCTCTTCTTGTTCAATGTATTTATGAAAATATTATAATTATTCCCTTTCTTTGTTCATCCATTTACTTTATAATTTTCTACCCACCCCAATGTGCTTTATCCTGAATTTGAGGGCTTAACACTTTTGGTTATTTTTTCTTATCAACCACAACCTGCCCTTTGTTTCTTCCCTCTCTCTTTTCATAGCCTGTCTTTCATGGGTTTATATTTCTAAGTGAGATTTCATATATAGACACATATATATATATACATATGTGAATATATATTTCAAATAAAAAAGAAATATGAAAAGGTAATAAATATATATATATATTTCTTATAGTCTTCTCATTTTACACTTCAGTGAATTAATTCATGGGCTGAAATAATTCTTGGGGTGTTATGTCTACCTCAAATTCACTATTGAAGGAAATTTTAAAACCTTACCTTTTCCTTTAAAAAGAGGAACTGATGAGTAGGGCGAACCCTGTTTAGGAATGAGAGCAGCAGTGAGCAAGAGGGCAGTGACCCTATTACCTTCCAAAGATCAGCTCTGGTGTGTGTGCCTCGTTAGTGAGATTGCTCCCCTGCACTCCACCACCTCCTGGCACTTATCAATCTTAAATGTCCCTTGAGCGATCCATGTTTATGATATTGTCCACACTGCTTTATGATATTGTCCTTCTCATTGTCCATGCTGCTTTAACTCTTAATTTCTGTGAAGTGAATACTTTGCTTTCTGGTTTATTCTCTGTATCATGGTGGACCAGACAATACATAAATATGTAATGGAAAGATTGGAATATTGATGAAAATGATTTTTAGAAACAAACCTAGTCTCTGTGCCACTCATCCACTTGCACAGTTTTTTTAAGATTTGATTTATTTATTTTTAGAGAGGGAAAAGGGAAGGAGAGAGGAAAGAAACATCTATTGGTTGCCTTCATGGCCCGCAATCCAGGCCTATGCCCTGATGGAAATCGAACTGGTGACCTTTTGCTTTGTGGGACAACATCCAACCTACTGAGCCACAGTGGTCAGGGACCCACTGGCGTAGTTTTAAGCTCCACTTTCCTTCTATAGACAACATTATAATCCCCATCATCAAGATGATCTGCATAAGAACAGCACGTGTGGGTGCAGTGTTCAGTGGAACAGCTGGTCTGCAGCATACATAGATGTTTGAAAGAGTAAAGGTTTAAATACTAGTATCAAGAATTGCATCCTTTTTACAACCCCAGATAGATCTCTGGCTTGGTAATTAAACCAAGAATAATGTTTTACCTGATCCTAAACCTTCATTTTCTTTGACTGAACTGTGGTGAACAATGTATGTGAGTGTGCACATGGGCTAGAAGAACGGATGGAGAGAACCACATTCTCATTTCTGTAATCATGGCTTGGCACAAACTAAAGCTACAGAAGTCCTGTGTGCTCAGAATCCTGCTTTGTTGAATAAAGTAGCTCAAACTGCAGTACAAAAACATAGATGTGTAGAAATTAATACAAAAGGTTTACCAGCTCTTAAAATATATTCCTTTATGTAATTTGTAGTTAAATATTTCCTTATCTTACATCAAGAATATCTTAATTTTTTATAGCATTGAAATAAATGTAAATAAATACTTTGAGTTTTTTTGTTGCTGTGTGTGAAGAAGCAACATCACTAATTATAAATATGCATAGACATAACAATTTCCACCATGCCCAATGAAAGAGATGTCGCATCTTAACAGCACAGAAAAACAAAGACCAGAATTATGTCACATGCACAGTTATGAGTCTAGGTTGGCAGTTCAGAAAGACAGTGTGGTCTAGCTGGTAGAACACCAGATGGTAAGGCATGGGACCTGGCTTTTATTCCCAGTTGTATCACTGTTAGAGTTTTGGCAAGAGATTGCTCTCTGTGTCTTATCTTCTTATTTCAAAGTACTCACAATCCTTACCCTCATTTTTCTCCACAGGTATGACATGAAAGTTTGCCCAGAAATCAGCTAGGGGATTGCGGAAAGATATTAATAAATATAAAGATGTTTTATTGTTGAAGTGTTATATGAAGCTACTACCACTCACTGTCTCTGAGCTTCAAATGCTTCCTTACCACAGCAGGTGGATGGCAAGTTTGCTTGCAGTTATTGACAAGCTTGGTCATGGTAACATTGGCTCAGGCTTGAAAGCAGTTCTCAAAATTCTATAGTCTTAAAATCTGTTTCATCCACTTACTTTGCACTGTTTCCCTATCATCCTAACTCAATTCCTTTCTAAGTTGTGCTAAGTCCATGCCACTGCATGGTACAATAGGGAATACAGAGGAAGTCTAATATATATTTTCCTGAGAAAGTATACAGTCAAATTTTGGAGGTAGATCTAAGACACATGGATCATTTAGATTACTGATCTGGTATCAAATATAAAATATGAGAGTTGCTCATAGGAGCAAAAATTGGTACGAATTCAAAGGAAGGCTTCGTGAGTATGTGGAATTTGATCTGGTCAAAGTTAATAGAATTTGGATCAAAAAAGAGCAGAGTAAGGGCCACTCGGAAAAGGACAATATCAGAAGTAAACTCAGGGTGGCAGGAATGGGGACACTAGCACAACTGTAGTCAAGAGTCAGCATCAAGGTTGGACAAAAGTACATGCACATAGATACTCTAACTGCATGATAAAATGACTAGTTGAGTACAGTGAATCTTATATTTATACATTCTAAGGCAACTAGAAGGTTTGGGGGGTTTTGAAAAGAAGAATGTCATCCTAAAGGATTTATCAGGGTAAATTAGTCATGAAATTTACAGGATGGCCTTGGGGAATCTTGGATGTAGAGAGACCAAGAGCAGGTGAAATGGAGAATAAAGAAAATAGTCAGTGGGCATTTTTTAAAAGAAATGACCCTACTAATAAGAGCTATTTTCAAATAGAATGAGGGTGCTAAAAATGGACATCAGTGCCATGAGTTCCAAGGTAGGAAGGATAGACTTTCCACATCACAGAGATGATGTTTTAGGGGACAGTGTACGGGACTGAGTGATTGCAAATATATGAAGTACCAAACTGATAAATTTGGTGTAAAAATGTGACCATTGGCCTAATCAGAAAGGAGCACTCCAGGGAAGTGTCTATCTGAGGAACAGTGCTATGTGGTGGTTCAGGCTGGGGCCATGCGGTTGTGCAGCCATCAATGTGAAGGAGACAGGGATATGTGGGGTCACCATGAGACAGAAGAATCCAACTGATGTGAAGTCACTAGGAGCAATGACAGGGAAAAGACTCACGTTTTCCCTTGAACATGGATGGGTTCCTGAAAAAAAAAAAGACAAGAATAGAAAAGAATGAAAAATAGTTTTTTCTTGAAATTCTCTTAATCTTAGTATTGGATTCCTATTAAATTATCATTTCTATTTTATTGAGACACTTTTAATTTCCTTTAGATCTTTTTCACAGGAAGCACATATTTTGGTGAGAATGCTGGCGGAACTGATTTCTTTTGTTACAAGAACCAGTCAATAGAGTTAAAGATAGGAGAGAAAGATTTAAGAAGGCTGAGTAACAGCCACCCATCCATGTATCCACCATCCACCTGTCCCTTCATTTATTCCCTAACCACTTGTTATGGTCCAGAAATATAGTAGTAAACAAGAAGAATGCAATTCTGTTCTCCTGGAGCTTAAATTATATGCAAATAATTTTTACAGAACATTAAGTGAAGATTGCTATAAAAATATGTCACAGGGACACTGTACTAGCCCAGGGTTTTAGGAAGGGTTCCATGAGAAAATAAAAAAGGAGACTGCTATAAGGACAGTGACATAAATAGCACATAGAGAGAGAGAGAAACCTAGAATTATTCCTTGCCACAGTTTCAGGGTGTCAATACAGAATCATTGTTTCATACTTTCCATTAAATGTACATCTGTGCATGTACATTAGGCAAGTGACTTCAGGGGGGAACACTGCAAGACATCGTGGAAAATCAATATGATACAAGGCAACTTCCCAAAGGACAGAAATTCAACTACAGCAAAATTATAATTCCAGAAAATACAGGAAAGCAGCACTGGGGATGTACAACACAGGAGGATTTTCACTAAAAGCTTCTGGAGGAATAGGACAGGGAATAGAATCAATGACTATGGCACTCTACCTCTGCCTGAGTCCCAGGATGCTAGGTCAGTGAAATGTAGCCAAGAGGTAGATTGATGGTTATCAATATTTGTTCTAGACATGTGATAGAAATTGCATCAGCAGAAAACATGGATATTTTGCCTTCTTTATTTAAGAAATACTGTGTCTACTTTTATGTATTTTAATTCCATTTTCTAACCATCAAATTAATATTCAAAAATAAAAATTGAATATTATGAGCTGTTAATAGTCAATTAATATATATACAAATGCTTTGTGATATATGTGTATGTGTTAAGTGTATTTCTTATTTGAGATAATGCTGTAAATACTGTTCTACGATTTCATAATTGAGGAAGTGAAAAGTATAATATGTTAGCATCTGTCATTTAAGTCCCTTTTAGAGGGGATAGACTTCTTTTGGGAAAATACCTTGATGAACCATTGGTATAGAACATGAGATCCAGAAAGCATGGGTGGTAAAGGGAACTAAGAAATTATTAGCTTTATGTGCTAAAAAATGAGAGAAATTATTATTATCTTGTGCAGTACAGAGAGAGGAGAAACTGAAATATAAGGAAATAAGAGGTAAGAGAACTCAAAGACGTGGTGGGAAGTGAGGGCTATGTTAGCAAAATAGCTAAGGACATTTCCACAGTGATGTGGTGGCCCAATGGAATTTATGTCTATTATTTTGTTTGGGCACATTGAACTTGGTGATCCAATTTCAGTAAAATCATTCCTGCTTCATAATACCTTGAATGTTCTTAATTTTTTTTTTTTTTGGCAGAAAGGGAGGAAAGAGATAAATTGTATGTCTGCATAAACGTTGCAAAGAAGAGAATCAGCAGTGAACCTGGGGTCAGAGGGGACGAGAGAACCTGAGTTACCTAGAAATGTTCATGTGTTAGGAAGACAGGGGCTGTCGCAGGCTGCAGACTCGGGAGTTCCAGCTGAGTATAATAGCTTCCGGTGGGCCAGTAAATCTCGTACACATTTCAGTTAGGTTTATTTACCTAAAAAATTATCTGCGTCATTGAAATATTATTCAACTTTATCAAATTATATGTTCTTAGAATTTTAAAACATCTCATCTCTCGTGGTATGTCTTTGTCATATATTTGTTATCTTTTTTTATTCATGTGCAAACTTACCTTCAGAAAAGCCAAGATCTTGAGTTAGTTGATCTATTCTGTTAATTTTCTAATTTATTAATTTATCCCTATATCTTTATTATTTAGGCATACATTGGTTTCATAAATTTTAAGGCATATCAAAAAAGTACATAGCATACAATAATGTACGCTCACCTACCCGCCTAATTTAAGACAGATTATATTATGTATTCAAATGAAATCTCTGTGTTTGCTCCTCAGAGTCTATTTTGTCTCTTTTTCCCAGAGGTGCCCACGTCCTGAATGTGGTCTCCAACATCACCATGCTGTTTTTTAAATTTTGTTACCTATACATTTATCCATAAATCAATCACAAAAGTCTCTTTCTCTGCCAAGATCATATGTATGCACACACAGCACACACCTATTCAATCTTTATTCTCTTTATATTTAAGAGTGAAATTTGTTCCTTCAATCTTACTAAATTGTCAAATTCCCCTCGGAGGTGCCCTCACAACTTCAGGAATCAGAGTTCCTCTTGTTCCCCATCCTTGTTTTACTGCTGCCAAGCTTCTGTTTCTGTCCCTGTGATTGCATCTCCTTTTGTATCAATTTGCATTCCCATGATTATTAGGGAGATTGCATAAATTTTCATGCTTATTACATGCTCAGCTCTTAATTGCTGGAATTCAAGAAAGTTTGTATCTTTTTTTCTATTTTCCATTGGGTTGTCTTTTAATATTGATTTTGAGCATTCTTTATATTCCTAGAATTCCCTTCTATTGAGTTGGTCACATCTATTTTTAAAAACTTTTTTAAAGCCTGTTTTTTTTTTATTCCCTGCTTTTTGAAAAATAGTACTTTGTGATGTATGTAAGAATTTAATGTGAATGTAATCAGAGTAGTCAGTTGTTGCCTATAAAAGTACTGTCTGGGTCTTGTAGAGGTTAACCCTCCCCATCCTCCATGGTCATAAAGGTGTTTTCTGGTATTCTGCTCTTCCCTTCTTGTTTTCTTTCAATTTATTTGATGGAATATATAAATTATTTATTTTCCCTGAGAGTAGTTCTATACTTCTTAATCAATTTTTTAAAAATTAAATTCATAATTTTTTAAAGCAATTGTCTACATCCCATTAGTTTATGTGCAATGCTGTCATTACCCCCTAAATACGCTGTGTATACCAATTTTAATTCTTACTTGTTCCTGGAATTATTTAGTAAAACTACTTCATTTAAAACGTCTCTTATTTGTTTTATTTTAAAATGCCATCAGGATCTATCTAGCTATTGACTATTACTTTTTTTCTGGTACGAAATGTGTCATTATTATCTGCGGCCTCTTTTATCTCTGGACATTTTCTTTTAACTTGCTTTAGAATTTTTGATCTAGTCCTCCTTACCAAAGAGCTATCTGTTGAATTTTAACATTGTGACCTTTATAGCTACCATTTTTTTCTCCCATCTGGTCTCTTTGTTGCTATTCTCTGCGTTGTAGAAGGGCTTTTCTAGTTGGCCTTTTACACCATAAATTTATTTTTCCACAACATCACTTCTGCCTTATTCTAACTCTGATTTTAATTTTTGAGATCACATTTTATTGATGTTCTTATAATCTTTTCTTATTTCATTCATTTTTTACATTAATTATGGTCCTATTCTATATTTCCTCCTTTGTTTCATAGCATACACATTTCCCTAGATATTATCACGGGGCCAAAGCTCAAATCTTGCTGAAAACTATATTATCTAACCTGCCTTCTGAAATACTATATTCTGGGAAGATCTGGAACCTACCAGACATAACAATTGGACAAACTATGAAACATCATTCTGATCCACTATGTTGATGACTTCATGCTAATTAGACCAGAAAAACAAGAAGTTGATAAGTGTTTTGGGGGGGGTTATACGGGCACAGCAGATAGAAGAGGTGTACCCTATGCAGATTAAGGGAACTACTATATCAGTAAAATTTTTAGAAGTCCAATGGTCCTGGAAATGCCAAGAGATGACTTCCAAAGTAAAGGGTAAATAATAGCATCTTACGTGCCTTACTGCAGAGAAGGATGCACAACAGCTGGTGCATCTCTTCAGGTTTTAGAGGCAGCATATCCTACATCTGGGATGTAGGAAAAGCCCACGAGCTTCAAGTAGGGCACAGAGCGGAAGAGCTGGAAAGGGTTCTTCAGGAAGTCCAAACTGTAAGCAAGTGTCCTGTCCACTTTGTCTTATACCCAAGCAGATACAATAAAATAGGAGATAAATGGGGTGACAAAAGATGTACAGAGTGGAAGTATGAGTAAACCCTCTTAACATCACTTCCCAGTGACCTGCTTTGGGGATTTGGGCTCCCCCCTCCCAATTCTAGATGCTGCACATACAGAGGCCATGGTTCTCAAAGGGGAATGCATCTACCAGGGGACACAGCAGAAGTTCCACTGAACTGGAAATTGTAGCTGCTACTCACTTAGGGCCCCTATTGCCAAGAGATCATAGCCAAAATTAAGTCACCATTACTGGAAGCAGTAATTGACCTTGGCCATCAGGAAGAAGTAGAAGCTCTGTTACACAAGGGGGAAAGAGTGGAATATGATTGACATCCAAGTGATTCACTTGGATGTTTCTTTTTAATGTCATTCACTTTTTATGGTTCATGGACAAATGCATACCATGGCCTGAGAAAGGCATGATGTTTAGGGACTCAGATTCCTAAGGCATAAGGGCCTGTGTCAGAACCACCTGGAATGAAAGAGATGCTAGCTGAGGATGAGGGGAATCCAGTATGGAAAGTAGACAAAGAAGCTAATGCATGATTGTTGTGGCTGCAATACCAGCCCAGGTGTTGGGAGGCTATCGTTTGTTCCATGCACCTTCTAAAAATGTCTCCAAAGACAAGACTCTCCACTATGAATCTTTGAGGAGCTTCTCCCAGAATTTACATAAAGAAGTGAATCTGAGCATCCCAGTGGGTGGTCTATCATAGATGCTCTACTGTACCACCTAGATCTCCCTTCAGTTAATGAAGCACATAATTCTCCAGCTTCTGGTAATGCTTCCATATCCCAGCAGTCAGCTTCTGCAGGAATTGCATTCTCCTGGAATTGCATTCTCCTGATCTTCCCAAGGTCACACCCCTCCTGGGAGAAGCCCACATCCACTAAATGGCCCAGTTTGAGCTGCCTGTCTCAAACTGAGATAACTTTGAAGGTCCATCCCTGCTTTAGAGCTGTGTATGGGTTTAACTGAGAACTTTGATGAAACTGTGACATTGCCCAAATTCTCCTTTTACCCAAACTGGCTTCTTTTTTTTTCCACAGAGGTTGATCCTGTTAGTAGCTCCTAATCAACTTTCTGCATGTTAATCTCTATTTCAGAGTTTGCTTTCCTGGTAAGATGTTGTGCAACATGAGCCTAGCAGTCATTCATTCATTAATCATATATGTACACATTTATACACTTACAAATGTATTTTAATTCAAATACTACTATGTTCCTGGCATTATGGTAAAGGCAATGAGGTAGAACACAAGCATTAGCACATGGACCCTTCTTATAAAGAATTTATAGTCAGTTCAGGGAAATACCATATATGCATAGAGAATAAGCTAATGTTATGAAAAGTAACATCAAGTACTGGAAATAATGTGAAGATCGTAGTGATCAAGGTCTCAGACCTCCCAAGAATGAAGGTCTGGGTCACATTTAAATCTATTGGAATCCTGAAGACACTGCTTGGTAAAGGCAAGTAGAGAGTTGGATTGTATATGACAAGTTTCTAATTGCACAGCAAAACAGCAAGAGTAAAAACTATTTTCTCTCTTACTGGAAAGATATGGACTGCTATGCAGTTACCATAGTGAGGCCTGCAGTTGTTGCCCGTTATTTGTGACTATGTGGGTGAGTCTTTCCAACTTATAGGTAAAATATTAGCAAGCTCATGTTGACACTTCTCCTACATACTTTTTAAAAAGTCCACTTTATCCAGCCTGCCTTTATCAACTTAAGAAAGAAAAAGCTGACGTTTTAACTCTCCATTTCCTGACTTCATAATTTGTTCCAGTTCCTGACTGGGTGGGGGTGGGGGTGGGGGTGGCAATTATTGACTCCCTGTGATTTCAATCCCAGCTGACTGTTGAGAAAGTGGCCCAGTTACTGAGTATGTGATCATCGTAAGAAGGGAAAACAGATTTGTTTTCCAACTAGATGTGGGTAAGCAGCCCTATTCATCTAGGGTGTGTCTTGTTTGAACACATATTTATTCCATTTATGGACCATGTATGATCTTCAGATTTGAAGGTTAGGCCTAGGATAGCAGGATGATTTTAAAAATAAGTATTTGGATCTAGCTACAATCTTGAAGATCTATCTTATTATAAGGAAAGGAAATTCTGTTCTTTTCCATTTCTGTATTCTATTAAGAGTAAACTATTTTCTTTCTCTCTGTCTCTCACTTATACACATTCAAGATAGAATTTAGACTAGTGTATATACATATAGGGCATCCATCAACATATTTATTAATTAGAAACCCATTACTGCTATGGAAACCCATTACTGCTTCATCAGTTTGTGGGTCTGAGGTCGTTATTGGTCATCAGGGCTGGCAGTCGGGAAGAAACACTGCATGTGAAGCAGAGGATAGCAAGGACCCACTGGAGCCTGCAGCGAAGAATTGGAACTCACATCTGTCTCTTACCACCTCAGACGTCAATGACACGCTGATCTACAGAAGAAGTGGATGCACTTTTCCACAGGCCTGCACATGCGCCTCACCCAGGACTTGGAGAAGCTGGAGGAGGGGAGCCAGTGGTAGCTGGAATGGCCACAAGCCCAGCTGCTGTCCTTTGTCAAGATGAACCAGCAGATCAGTGAAACCTTATTTGTTGATTTATTGCTACATATTTGTAAAATATAAAAAAGAAGTTAAGGTATTCTGAGAATTGTAATTAAAATATCAAGAAAAGATCCTCAGTAGGAGCTGTAAATATATGAAATGAAAACAAGGGTTTTCAGGAACACGTATAAAGGACACATGGACAAAACCAAAAGAGGGTAAGGTTGAGGGTAGGAGGTGGGGATGGCTGGGGTGGAGGGAAAATGGAGACAACTGTACTTGAACAACAATAAAAAAATGTAAAAGACCAGAAAAAAAAACAAAAATTATCTCTTACTGAGGTCAGTGAGGGCTACATAAATTTAGGAAAACTTGCTTAAAACAATAATAAGTATAAATTAAACATGAATATTAATAATGGTTGTATACATTGTAATTCTTCTTAAAAAGAGACCATACCAAATTACATTATTTATTACAGTATTAGTTGGGGTTTAATCCAGAAAATAGAGCCATTCATTGTGAGCGATATCAAAATATAAATTCATTAAAGAGGCTAGATCATACATAATTGTTGAAAAGGTCTATGGAAACCCATTACTGCTTCATCAGTTTGTGGGTCTGAGGTCGTTATTGGTCATCAGGGCTGGCAGTCGGGAAGAAACACTGCATGTGAAGCAGAGGATAGCAAGGACCCACTGGAGCCTGCAGCGAAGAATTGGAACTCACATCTGTCTCTTACCACCTCAGACGTCAATGACACGCTGATCTACAGAAGAAGTGGATGCACTTTTCCACAGGCCTGCACATGCGCCTCACCCAGGACTTGGAGAAGCTGGAGGAGGGGAGCCAGTGGTAGCTGGAATGGCCACAAGCCCAGCTGCTGTCCTTTGTCAAGATGAACCAGCAGATCAGTGAAACCACGCATGAACTGCGGGGGTGCCTGGCACTGTGCATCATTCTTCAGAGTACAGTGTTGCTGCCTCCTTTCTACTTTCCAGATCTTGGACAAATTACTCGTGGCCAATCCTGATCTGGAGCCACAGAGGCAAGGACATCCTTAAAACTAATTCTAGCTCAGTTAAGTTTTCAGTGAACACAAGAGTCCCCTCTTTGTCAACTTGGTATCCCTATATACCTATTTGAATCATGTTTAGCTTCCACACTTTATTAGAAGGAATGCTATGTGGAACACCATGATAATATGTAAAGTATATGTGGATGGTACTTTTAGCAGAACAAATGAATGCAGTGAAGAAAATCCATATCCTGACCAATCCATACCCTTGATGGGGGATTCCTCCAAGGACAACGGATGTTCACTAACTGCAGATGTTTCAAAGAAGTAAATACTTTGCTCATAAGAGACCTAAAAGAAATGCCTGCCTTCTCTACTTGGCATCACTGCCACCCCATGGATTAATGAATTCTGTGTCCTCCAATCGCCTCATTATGTCCTTCGGTTTTATGCAAGTGGCCAAATGTATCAGATTCACTTTAATGAAGGTGAGTCATTCCTTATGTTTTTATGATTTAGGCTCACTGGTCTGTAAGTAAGCCATTAACTGGGCTAAAAATAATAGATACTACCTGCTGGAAAACCTGTGTCGTAAAGTAGCTCATTGCCAAGAGCACCAAAGAGAGGGGTAGGGAGAAGAGGGGCTATGATGGTAGAAAACAGAAAAATACTCCTACCAATTTTTTAAGGTTAAAAAAACAGTCTTTTTACCAGAAAGCTTAAATTTATAGTGCAGTGGATTCACAGAGCCAAACAATTTTGCAACCATATTCAGAACCACACTCAGTCTATTTTATAGTAAAGAATTCAAAATATTCATGTTTGTTTTCTCAGAAAAAGAAGCTCAGTCTTTCTGGTCATGATGCCTTTCCCAAATTCTGCAGTTAAGCATCTCCAAGAGGAGCAAATAGGAGTCTGCGGTCTGAGTTAGGTGTTTCAGTATTTTAGCAGCTCTTTCTGCTAAATGATAGCTTCTTCTTAGTAGTTAGTTTCAATTTAAGCCCAAAGTTTATAAAATGCATTCTTTAAAGACACCTCTGTCTATATGTGTTTTTGTTGGGTTTATGATCAGTCTACCCCTTTAGCATGCAAGTTCCGTGAGAGCAGGGACCTTATTTATTCCTAGTGTCCTAAATAGGGAGGCTTTGGCATGTAGTGAATTATCAATGAATATTTGTTGAATAACTGACCAGAATATGGGTTTAAAAATATTAAAACTAATTCTTAACATGATTTTATTAAGGCGTAAAAGTTTCCCTTAACTGGATTCTATGACATGGTTATAAAATACACAGTTTGTAAATGGAAAGCAGAAAAGTTAGTTCTATAATTTTAATTTGAAAAGTGTAATCTAAATGGACTTCTGAGATCAGGTTTATTTTTAGATAAAACACCATGAACTCCATCTCATTATATTGATTAGCTTCTTTGGCCAACTAGTGTCTGAAATGGTATAACTCAAATGCATTAGCCAGATTCATTCATTCAACAAATTAGTACTAGCACCACCTCTGTGAAAGGCTCTCTGCCAAGTATTAGGCACACAAAGCTAATATTATATATATATATAATATTTTCCCCAGATGTGGTCTAAAAGTGACACAATAAATCAAAGTCATAGTTCCACATATTTATAAATAATCATACCTGAGCTGAAAGAGGTACACACTAATGATTCGAGGAGTCCAGAGAATGCTTCCTTGAGATGATGCCAGACCTATATCTTAAAAGATTAGTAGAATTTGATAAGTTGAAGAAATGAAGGACACTTTAGGCAGAAGGGGTGTGTGCTGAAGGCAGAGTGGCCTGAAGCACCCTAATGCCATCCGCATCCTGCCAGTAGTTCCCTGTGGCTGAGAAAAGACCGTTGTGGACACCAGAAAGGAGATAATCTCATGCTTCCTGCGTGCGTGGCCTTCACCAACCAGTCTTCCCTATCATCTTGCAGAGCCCAAGTAGGGATCCTGCAGACACAGAGATAAAGTCTTGCTTCTGTTTGTTGGTTGATATGATTTGTGTAAATAATAAAGGAAAAGATGTGTTTTCTCTCAATTTTTTTGTTTTTGAGATGGCATTGTGTACGAGACATTTTGTCCATATCATCTGTTGAAATTGTCATTGTCAGGTATTTACTTAAAGCAAATAAGCCTGCATAACTAATTCCAGTGCAAAAGAAATATACTGTATACCTCAGAATGAGCTTCACTGATAGGGATTGGGCCAATCCCACACAGGTATTCTTCCAATCCAGCTTAACAATGTCCTAATCATGAGCTGATCACAGACTCTAGTTTTTCAGTTGTGGTTGCAAAAGCAATTTATATGCAGTACAAATGAATTAAAAACACAGTTCTCTTTAGTTATTCACAAATCATAAAATTGTAAGATTATATTTGAAGAAAAGGGCCTTGAAGTAGGAATGTGACAAGTATAGAAAATTTGGATCAAAGGATGAAAAAAAGAAAGAGAGAAAAGAAAAAGAAAAAGAGTGTGAAAATAATGGACAGCATTGCCCTCTCATACTCTGGAGTAAAGGACATATGTGGTGTCCTGGAGGGAGGCTGTGCTGGAGAGGGAGGCGGAAGCCATCACGGAGCGCCATCGATAAGTTAAAGCCACGCAGATAAGGTAAAGCATTTTTAATCATTGCAGTAGCATGCTTAACTCTTCATTTAAAACTCCAATGGTGGAAGAAAATGCTACCAGAAAACATATTTCCATAAATAAATTATTTTTTAGCATTTCCTTTTACAGATAACACTTGCCTTTATACTCTACTGTATAAAGAATATAAATTATTTCTCTGCTATCTTCAATATAATTATTCTTGTTATAAACAGCTATATACACATGTAATGACACAATTGAATTTTTGTTGTGTCAACATTCATGCCTCCTGATACATACATGTTTGGACCCAAGCAATATCACCCGTTGTTTTTGTTTTCTTTAAATGCAAGAGGAGTTGGAGGGGAAAGCTTCACTCCTCTCTGCCAGATAGGTGCTTTTGTACTCACAGACATTTGCTGAAGCATCTGTAAAATCTTATGTTTAATTAAGCACATTTTCATCACAATGAGTAAAACAGCAGAGGCATGGTTTTTCAACCTAAGGAAAAGTAAAAAAATAAATAAATAAATAAAAACAGAAACACAAAAGCTGGTCTTCTATCCACCCACCTAGGCAGAGAACTAAAACAAACAATGACAACTAATTACTCTTGGCCCTGGTACTGTTCTAAGAAGCCAAAAATGAAACACCCACAAAAGAAAATGGTTCTTTGTCTTCTACATCTAGTTTGTTTTTACTTCTGAATAATGAATAATTAAGATTCAAAAGATAATGCAGAAAATATGAAAGTGGAGTGGAGTTATAACAAGAAAATGTTAAAATTCATCCTTGCTCCACAACCAAACCTGTAAAAATTGTAATTGAATAATTTAGCATGTTCTAAGATTTCCTAAAATGAATATTTGATACTTTTCATTATCGAGTGATTTAGCAAAATGAAAGAAAATTTTGAAAGCACTTTTAAAAGGACAGGAAATAACAGCTAACTTCTCTAGATGACATAACACTAACACATTTTGCTGTCGTGTTGAGGCAAGACCCCAATCACCTTAGGCACTCTCCTCACCTACCTCGCAAATATTTTATTTCCTGCTTCCTTTGTCAACAACTGACATAGCACAGGTAGTACATAGAAGTCCTCTGAAAAACTGCAAAATTGGATATCTTTAGTTACTGTGTCAAATGTATTACCTTCATTTCCATGTGAAGCTCTGTATCCAATGTCATTTCCTGTTTGCACTTTGTTCCTCCACTTTGGTCCCTGTCCCTTGTCTGTAACTTAGCTGAGGAACCTTAGAAAACAGACACAAAGGCATAGGACAGCAATTTATTTAGTGGTCCTAACAGAAAAGCCAGTCACCTCAGAAGAAGATTAAATCTAAGGTGACATATTTGGGGATGGATTCACTGGGAGATGGTGTAATATATATGCTTAAATCTCTTTTCCAGCTGAAATTGAGAACAGTAAATTAAATTTCTTTATTTGCTTGTTTTCAACAGTAAATAGCAGATACTCTTTCTCTTTAAGAAAAATAAAATAAAGGACACAAACAATTTTGCAAATGAAATGGCTTCACACAGTTCTAGGCACCCAGTCAGTGCTCAGTAAATATTGATCAGTGCTGATGATCATCAGAGAAACCTGCTTACAACAAACCCAAGGGTACCTGGGAAAAATAGCACTATCTCCTTTGCAAGACATAGGCTTGCCCACCTTCCAATGCCATGTCAGTATAAAATAGTAACAGGGTTGATAACAGTGAACTTAAACATTGTATTCCAAATGAAACTCAATCACAGCCATTATTAAAATACGACTTCCACAGTGTCATATATCCTAAGTGACAGGAGCTCAGTTTTTATTTGTAATTCATGTTAAGAATCAGCCCTGGCTGGTGTGGCTCCATGGATTGAGTGCCAGCCTGTGAACCAAAGGGTCGCTAGTTCGATTCCCAGTCAGGGCACATGCCTGGATTGCAGACCAGGTCCCCAGCAGAGGGTTCACAAGAGGCAACCACACATTGATATTTCCCTTTCTTTCTCCCTCCCTTCATCTCTGTCTAAAAGTAAATAAAATCTTTAGAAAAAGAATCACACTAAAAAGGATATGATTTTCTACCACAGTTTTTTGTCCCATCATTTTTCCTCAGAGCTTTATCAATTCCTCCTTTCTCAGCTATAAAAATGTTGGTTCTCTACCATAACAGTTAGTTGCCCATTAAGGGGACACATAGAAAGAAAGGTGTTTGCTCTTTGACATTTCTCTTTAAATTCACTCAAGTGATTCTCACTATTGGCTGACATAGAAACAATCATTGAAGCCATTTGTAAGTTTTTGCCCACTTGAATGAGTAGCAAGGATAGGTTGCCCTCTGCTGCAGGAGGAGGTAGACAGAACTGGAGGTCTTGATGCTGAGCATAACCTGCAGCCATAAATCATTTTTATAAAAGGAAGACCCATTCTTCAGAAGCAGGTAATATTTCAAATCTTGCTATCTCAAGGATGAAAGGGAGAAGCTGGAATCAGCAGACTACACAGCATAAACTATGAACCTGACTCAAAGTGGGCTCATCTAAAACTGTACCTGAAGAGTCGGTTTGTCTTTGATAAGTTTAGTTTCCACTGAAATTAGGATTACTCTGTACTCTGTTCTGGTATCATAGCTTAAGGGCAGGAAACAGTATGGAGTGCTTAAGAAAGCTGTTAACTATTTATACTAAAAAAAAAAAAAAAGGTCTGAATGCAAAGGGCCACCTCATTTAAGTCCAGTGTAGAGGCTGCTTGGCTAAGTCAGCTCTAAAAAATTTGCTTTGGTTCAACATAGTCTTGGAACTAGCTTGGAATTTCTTTTATCATTTACAGATTTCTATTCTGAATATTCCCATTGCTGCTGTGGAGTGTTTTCAATTCTGAGAAGCAGTGAAGTGCCAATAAATAAGCAATATGATTTGAAACCATACAGCAAATATCAAAACTGCAAATGACTATGGGGCCCAGCAAATGAGGAAGCAGGCTGGGTCCAAGCGTGCATGAGGATGCTGTGGAAGTGGTGTGGCCCCCAGAGACCACCAGATCGCTCACACTCCAGCAGCTGCCTCTCTAGACAGTTCTCGCCGTGTGAGATGCAATGTCGTATAGGAAACAAAGTCTTCTGGCATTTTAATATTGTTCATTATTTTTCTATTTCTGCATGACGAGTTACCAGAAACTTGGTGTATTCGTTTCCTAGGACTGCCACAACAAATTACCATGAACTTGGGGACTTAAAACAACAGAATTTTTTTTTTTTCTCTCACAGTGCTGCAGGCCAGAAATCCAAAAGGAAGGGGTCGGCAGGGTTGGTTTAGTCTCTAATTCAGAGCACGAAGCTATTAACTGACTCCCTCCTAACAATCTGTAGTGTTCCTGGACATGAGGGCTATGTAACCAGTTTCTGCCTCTGTCTTCACCTGGCCTCCTTTCTTTCTGTCTGTGTCTCCACCTTTTCTGCCCACCCTCATCCAGAATGATCTTATCTCAAGATCCTTACCTTAATTATATCTGCAACAACTGTTTCCAGAATGTTCTCAGAAGAGCATTCTGAGGTTACTGTGGACATATATTTTGGTGGCCACAATTTGGTCCACTATACTTGGCAACTTAACACAAATTATTTTTTCTCTCATAGTTTCTGTGGGTCAAAATTCCTACATGGGCTAGCCGAGTTTTCTGCTCTGGATCTCACAGGCTAAAATCAAGGTATCAGCTAGTACAGCAGTCTAATCTGAGGCTTTTGGCCCTCTTCCAATTCACTAGTTATTAGCTTAATTCAGTTTTTTTTTCTTTCTTTCTTTCCTTCTTTCTTTCTTTCTTTCTTTCTTTCTTTCTTTCTTTCTTTCTTTCTTTCTTTCTTTCTTTTTTTAATTCAGTTTCTTAAGGGTATATGACTAAGGCCCTCTTTTTGCTGGCCACCAGCAAGAAGCCACTCTTGGCTCCTAGAGGCTGCCTGACATTCCTGCCACATGGCCCTCCCATGCAAGGCAGTTTCCTCCTCCCAAGCCAAAATTGATTAACTCAAAGTCACTGATTAAGGACCTTAATAACATCTTTGCCATATAACATAGTCTAATTTAACCAGAGATATCTCATAATAGCCACAATCCCCTTCACACTTAAGGTGAGAGGATTATACATGCCTGTGTACCAAGGGCAGGGATCCCGAGGGCCAATTTAGAGTCCTGCCTACTGAAATGGGCTGTGTGTATATAAGGCAAAAAAAAATGGCATGCCCCATTTGCTCCGAGATTCCCAAAGTAAAGAGATGGCTTGTCTAATCTGGTTGTGAAAGTAGATCAGAAAGAGTAAAAACTATTTCAAAAAATGGTAGCAGCCCTGACTGGTGTAGCTCAGTGGATAGAGTGCTGGCCTGCAAACCAAAGGGTCACTGATTCAATTCCCAGTCAGGGCACATGCCTGGGTTGTGGGCCAGGTCCCTAGTAGGGGATGCATGATAAGCAAGCACACATTGATATTTCTTTCCTTCTCTTTCTTCCTCCCTTCCCCTCTCTCTAAAAATAAATAAATAAAATCTTTTTTAAAATGGTAGCATTGTAGAAAGAATATAGCTAGACTGCCAATGAAATTAGTATAAAGAAAACAATTTTGGATGCAGATTAATTTGAAGATAAATTAGAGTTCCTTAAATACTTTTTGGTACAGTCTAAGAGGGAATATTATGACATGCATTTGTCCACAATACATCATTGGGTGAAAAGCTAGCCGGAGGCACTGTATTATATGATCCTGCTTTGACCAAGAAAACCCCATAACAATACCACAGCCATACATGTGTCTGTATGCTACATGTGCAACGTGTGCTTGTGGATGTATATTAAAAAAAAGCTGGAAAGATGCATATTAACCCCACAATAATGACAAGGAAGGGAGAAGAAAAACCCTGTATGTGCTACACTTGCTGAGCATGGGATGTCCTGAGGCCAATAGATGTAGGATTACTCAACCCTTTATGAAAACTTCTTTCATTGTTGGAAAAAAAAAATAATAACCTGCCTGGCCACTAGCACCTGCTCCCTGGAGGACCTCATAATCCTCTGAACACATTAGAGGATTATGAATGCTGAAAACTCTAAAGATCTCAGGAAACCTGATGGGTCATTGAACATTATTTGAAAAATAATGGCCTTTAAGTTACAACTATATATTAAGACTTAATAACTAACTGCAACCTCACTAATCACCATGATTTTATCGACAGAAATCTTAAACAGAAAATCAATTTTCTTGTTCAAGGTGGAGAGTTTGTTTAATTAGAATCAGCATTTAATGAGGGATAAACATTAACATCTTGCACAAGACCATCATTTTTTAAAAGCTGAGCCAAATGACTTGATTAAATGAACTTCCTTTCCAAAGGAAAATAATCAGAAGAGAGACGTCTTTGTCATTAAGCATCTTTTTCACTGAAGAGCTGAACCTTTCCCTGGGATAATTATGGGCAGTTTAGACAGGGGCTCTGTGTCCAGGAGCTGGTCTGGGAGGCGCATTTCCGAGGCTTTGCCTTTCCCCACACAGGCTCACACAGCATTCCTACCCCCAACCCCCTACCCTGAAGAAACATAGAGGCAAATAATGTGGCCAGGAGAGATGGCTCAAGAGTTCATATTTGCCCTTTGAATATATATGAAATTGGAAAATATTTTAAGAGGGATAAATTCTTGACTTAGATGCTAGAAAGAAAAGGCAAACCAGATCTTGTGAAGGTATTTACAAAGTGGGCAAGTTTGCAGAGCCGTGGGTTGAGCACCAAGAATGCAGATAGAATGGCTTTTCCCCTTAGAAGCTGCAGAAAATGAAGGAACTCAGGGAGATATAGTTGCCACTTATTACTCTATAGAGTTCTTTGCAGAAGGGCCCTTCGGTCACTGCAGTTATGCCACCTCTGATATGGGGTCTCATTAAAGTCCTGGACCCATCAGAGAAGTTCCCGGAAACTCTGGAGTGAATATATTCAATTAGGCACTTTATAAGGAAGCCTTGGCTAATACAAATCCAAGCAACTGCATTGTAAAGAAAAGGCCAAGGTCGTGCAAGCACAACAAGCTAGAATTAGCCCCAAGTGAGAAGCATGAAGGCTTTGTTTACAGAACACAATGTGGAACGATAATTCCTCATTTTCTGTGACTGATATGACCCATTTTAATATATGTATGTCTCCAAGAACCAAGTTAACCATACATTTTCCAGTTTCTTCTATCACTTTGCTATGTAGAGCCAAAGTCTGAAAGACAGAAAGTTAATTTATGTATCCTTCCCTTGCCAAGAGTGATTAATTGATGTAATATGTCAATTCTCTTTATGCAAATATTAAAAATGCATCTTCATTTATATCCATATATATCAGAGATAAATGCTTTCAGAAGGGATGATCTCACTGGCACAGTTGTGGGCAGTAGCTCCTTCACAGTTCAATTTAGGAAATATTTATTGCACTTAATACTCAAAAGACACTGCTTTGTGCTATGGAAGAAATTAGGTAAAGTTCTTCACTACTCTCAAAGAGCTTAAAATCTAGCAGACATTATCAGGTTTACCCCCTCCAATTCTGTCACCTGCACCCTCCTGTCTTCTCAACCTCAGTCATGGAGCATACTGTGTTACTAAAGCCAATGATTGAGGCATCATTCTCTATTCCCTCTTCTTCACTCCACATATCCATTTTGTCAGTAGATCTTATAGATTCTATTTCCAAAATAAATTATGAATCTCATCACCTTTTGTATCACTACTCATTTTTATCTATTTCTAAAAACAAATTACCCCAGAACTTTAGTTCCATAAAACAACTATTTTTTTAATATCCACAGATTCTGTGTGTCAGAGCACAATGGGGGCAGGTTGGAGGCTAAAGCCATGAGAAGAAACATTCATTCACAGGTTCAGTGGCTAATGCTGGCTGGGAGCTGGAGGTTTCAGTTCCTGTCCATATGGATGGACCTTTCCATGTGATCTCACTGTATAAGGTAGTTTTGGGCTTCCTCCCAGCATGGTGACTGGCTACCAGTTGAATGAGTTCCTCAAAGAGAAAGAGAATGAAGGAGGCTGTATCCTTTGTAGTTTCTAGCCTCCAAAGTCATAACATTACTTCTCCAATACTGCAGTGTTTGAACAGTTGAAAGCCTCTACTCAATGCAAGTGGAGGAATCATTGACCCCACCTCTCCATGGAAACATGGTTAAAAATATGTGGAATAGAAGATATTGTCATGTAAATCTGTCATATCTGAATGACTGTAACATCCTTCTATTTAATATTCCTCATTTTCTACTATCTCCCTCAATCTATTTTTCAAATCAAAGACAGACTGATGATTTATTTACTTTGCAACATTTAAAACAGAAATTGTCTATTGCTCATGCAATACCTGCCAATGACTTTCTGTTACACTTATAATAAAATCTAAACTTACTGTTTTGGCCCACAAAACCCTGCATGCTCCTTTCTTGCTTTATACATAAGTATTCTTTAATTTCTTCAAGCATGCCAAGCTCTTCATCTCCTCACCTTTGTCCTCGCCCGAAATGTTCTTTCTCTACTCTTCCCATAGCTGCATTATTCCTTATCACTCATTAAATTTCACCTTCTCAGGAAGGTCTTCCCTGACTACTTGTAATGGTTAATTGTGTGTCCACTTGACTGGGTCATGAGGTGCTCAGATATTTGACTAAACAGTATTTCTGGGTCTGCCTGTGATGCTGTTTCTACATAAGAATAGCATTTGAATAGGTAGACTCCTCAATGTGAGTAGACACCATCCAGTCCACTGAGGGACTGAATAGAACAAAAGGTGGAGGAAGGGAGGATTCACCCATTTTCTGCATGACTGAACTGATTGAGCTGGAACCTGGGTCTTCTCCTGACCTTCAGCTTTGACTTACTCAGTCTTCCCCTTTGGTTCTCAGGCCTTTGGTCTCAAACTAAACTACATCATTGGCTTTCCTGGTTCTGTAGTTTGCAGACAGCAGATGGTGGGACTTCTCAACCTCCATGACACTGTGACCAAACTCCTCATGATGAATCAATCAATGTCAATTTCTCTCTCTCTCTCTCCCCCCACCCCTCCTGTTTCTCTAGAGAACCTTAATAGTATACTCCTATCTAAAGTAACTTGACATCTGTGAGAGTTTTAAAATCAGCCCCTTTTTATATAACAAATATAACAGTATACAATTTTTTATTTATTTGTTTCTTCTCTCTCTTCTTGTCTTTCTCCTTCTCCCTCTTTCTGTTTTTTGTTCTATTTTTCCCACCAGAATATAAGATCCATGAAGTTCTCCTCTGTATTAGTGATTCTAATAATAGCATTATTCCTGGCATATAGTAGACACTCAAGAAATATGTTTGAAATGAAAAAAAAACCATAAAAATACTTTCTAACAATTATAGAAAATTTTATAATGTGAAAATTATAAAGTTCAAAGTTGGATGGATTACATTTAACCAAAAGAATCAGAGAAGGTTTCCTGAAGCTAGATTTGAGTTAGGTTTGGAAGTTTGTATGTGAGAGAAGAAGGAAGATGTGATGGGGGAAGCAGGTCACGCAGATAAGTAAAGCAGAGAATATTGAGAAAAATTCCAACAGGCAGTATAGACAGAAAATAGGATGCTTAAGTTAGCAGAGGAAAGGAATGAAGGGTAGTGTGGAACCACATAATGAATGACCTTCAAAACTATATTCAGGGATTGAGTTTTTGACATGCTGCAGTCAACAAGGTTGTATTAAATGGTTTTCAGCAGAGATCAAAATATTAAGTGGATTGTATCAACAGACTGTCCTGGCAAAAATATGTACGAGGTCTGTCCAAAAAATGTCCAGCCATTGTTAATATAATGAAAATGGTTTGTGTGACATCAACGTAACCCAGTCTCCAAGGAGAGTGGACTGGAATGTGCATGTATGAACAATGACAACTACCCTATATTAGTCAGTGAGGGCAGTAGATGCCATTGAGTGAGCATGAATACTGTGTGGCCATCACATTCAAAATGACTGAGAAAATAGAGCAACAAACCTGCATCAAATTTTGTATTAAGCTTACACATCCTCTGCAGAAACTATTCTGATGATTCAGAAGGCCACAGCTATGGGCAACTGGTGACTGGCAGCTTCATCACAACAACACGCCTGCTCATGCATCACATCATCTTAGACAGAGATTTTTGGTGAAACATTAAATCACACAGGTGACTCAGTGCCCCTCCAGCCCAGATTTGGCACCCTGGGACTTTTGACATTACCCAAAACCAACAGGGAATTGATTTCAGGCCATCAGTGAAATTCAGGAAAATACAATGAACAGTTGAGAGAACTTTGTGAGGTCCCAAGGTGACCACTATGAAAGGGACTAAGGCATCAATTGTCATCTGTACAATGTTTCTTGTATCTTGAATCTTCAATAAATATCCCCATTTTTCTTATTACATGGCTGGATACCTTCTGGACATACCTTGTCCTTCAGAGGAATGAAATTGATTAAATGATGTGCAATTTTTTCCAAGATACATTAGCTATCAAAAACCTAAATTATCCTACAACTTTTAGCTAAAATCCAATCCAAAAACCTCAGACAATTTTTCTACCCTACAAACTATAAATATGATACCATTTATACTTCTTGCAAGCACAAACCAGGGACATTCCCAAGAAGAACCTTATTTTCCCCAAATTTGCCACTCCAATACTAAAATTCCTCCTCCATAACATGGGTAGGATTAGGTTCTAAATGTAAACATTACAATTTGTCATCTTTCCTCTTAGACAATAGCATCATTTGCCTACATGAATTATGAATTGTAGAAAATTACTCCTCTCAACTTTAGGTTTTAGGACCTAACTGGAGGAGAAAAATGTTGTGGTTAAAAATAAAGGAGATTGCTGACCATTGTAATGATTAATTATGTATTTTAAATAATTGATTAACAGAAATAATCTGTCTATATAGAAACCATTGTCTGTGGGTTTTCCAGATTCATAGAATAGCAATTTGTTATGTCCTGTTTTGATTAAGCTAACCCAAGAAATACAGACGGTGCTTCTTCCCAAGAGGGACACTAGTTTTCTCTATTGCTGTGTCCGTGAAAAAGCCTTTGCAGAATCTATTCACCTATTGGTATCTATAGAAGGCCTGAGGGCTTAGGAAAGTAATGGCAATGCCAAAGGTATAGATCTTGTCAACCAAGAAGATTTTGCCCCAAGGTACTCTTTTTCTGAGGACAAATATAAATCCAAGGGGAAAATCCAGACACAGTATTACACTTGTGAATAGAAGTCCTTGAACAAAACCCTATTATTAATCGCTAGTATTTAGACCATTTCTGTTTATTATCACACTTTGGAAGGCTATTTTTAGATTTGTCTTCCTACTGACCCTCATTATAGCTATTGCTGCACTTGCAAACTCATAGCATCATAAGACGGAGCCGACTATTATCTAACAAATTGCTTTTTCACTGAGAAAATAGTATTTTTGGTAATTCCTTCTGAAAGAGCCTTTTTTTGATATATTTTATCACTAAATTGTTGGGAGAATAAATTTACCTCTGAATGCCCCACATTCCAATCAACAAGGTTCTCACTTGTTGGTTGTTGGTTTGATGAAGACATTTTAGAATCAGAGGAAAAAACCTGATTAAGTTAGCCACATGGCACTTAAATTGGAGTATAAAAACTTCCTAAGATCGTGTCGAGTTTAACAAATGCCTTGTTACTTTTTTTAAAAAATCACAAAACCTGGAGTATAATAAATTGTAGCAGGAGGTCTTGGACTTGGCAGTTAGGACTAATAATTATGGTAGATTTTGGAACGTAGTTGCTGACAGCATGGATCTGGGTAAAGTTTCTCAGTGAGCACAGATCTCTATTGACATATGGGAAGCTCATTCTCACAGCTCTCTGCCCCCGTGGCACCCCACACACTGCTCTTATGCCACTATTACAGCACATTGTTCTGTAACTATTTATTTGTCCATCTTTCCCACTGGACTGCGAACTCTTTGAAACTAGATATTTTTTCTCATTTTCATTTTATTCATCTTTATAGTCCTGGTACAAGCATAAATCTGATCCATAGGAAAAAAATGTTATATATGTATTGTGTAGATGTGTTTTTTAAAAATAATCAGGGAAAACTCTCTCTAAAACTATAAACTAAACTGCTTTTTCTAGGTGAGATCAGTAATATATTTAGCAATTACTCAACTTACCAGGCATCTGATGAAATAAGGATCTAGGTAGAATCCTTTTGCTCTCAAAGCTGTTTAAACTTAGGTGGATTTTAATCCCTGCCAATCACTTCAAATAGTTCCACAGGCACAATAACTCTGTATTCATTCAATGAGTTTTTCTTATTCTACATATTTGCTGCATATTCCTTTAAGAGATTAATCTGTTTTTCACTTTCTAAAATATGAAATGAAATATTTCAAATGCATCAACTAAAATAGAGAATAATTAAAACACCAGTGTACCCACACCCAGTCTATGAAATCCTAACCTTGTTACCCTTGTTTCTCATTTATTTTTAAGTTAAACATCATATCAGTCTTCACATACCTCTCCTAGTGACTTCTTTCTGTCCCTAACATCTTATAGATGTTTTTATACCTTTTTCATATACTTTACTCCATAAGGACTATAGCTCATTTTTTTGTAGATTTAAATCTTCATGTAAAAATATAAGATGTTATTTCACATTTATTTATTCAACTAACATCTCTCAACCTTCTACTTTGGGCCAAGCAAGGTGTTGAAGATACAGAAGGAAATAACAATAAGCCCCTACCTTCCTGGCACACTCAAAATGGTACAGACAGGAAATGAACAAATAAATAAGCAGAATCTACTATGTCAAACAATGGTACTATAAAGAAAACTCAGGCAGGAAAAAGCAAATACATACTACTTGGTGTGTGAGGTAACCCAATGGTTGTTTGTTGTTGTTTTTTAATGGAAACACTTAATTTTTTTATTTTTTTATTTAATGGAAACACTTTAAAGATGAGATATTTGGAACACAACCAGAGGCCAGGAGAGTGCAAGCCCAGAGGACACAAGGGGAATACAAATTCAGGTAGCGAGTATATCAAGTATAGAGGCCCTGAGGTAGGGAATTTTCTAGAATGATTGAAAATCATAAAAAAGGATACTGTGTATTTGGAGCAGGGAACCACATTATTAAGGGATTTGCAGCCACTGAGAGGACATGACTTTTTACTCTGAGGGAAGCAGAAAACCTTTGAAGAATTTTGAAGAGAAGCGATGTGATAATACTGACATTAAAATGTATCAGTTTGGCTGCCATCTGGAAAACAGACCATAGAAAAGAAATAACAAAAGCAGAGAAACCAGCTAGGAGGACATTTCAGTAACCCAAGTTGATGTATTGGTAGCCAATGGGAAGTGGTCAGATTCTAGACTTGTTTCTAAGAAAGAGTGGACAAAACCTGGGGCTGACTGAATATGTCGTTTGAAAAAGAGGGAAGCAAAGAATCACTCCAAGTTTGGCACTTAAATACTGCAAAGAAAATGTTTTCATGAACTAAAACAGGAAAGGCTATGAAAAAAATCACTTTTTGCAGATGTTATTTTTGTGTACCTGTACAAACATGATAATCAATGGAAAACTGATACAAACAAGACTTCATCACATAACATAGCATAAAATTAATGCTTGAAAAGCAGATTTCCTATACCCTAACAATAAACAGTTTGGAGCTATAATTTAAAAAAGACATTTTTTTCATGAGCCACAAAAAATAAAATACTTGGGAATAAAAGGATATATGCAAAATTATATGAAACTTGCCAGAAAAAATATGGAAAACCAGCTGAAGAAAATGTCGCTCAAATGAGTAACATACCCAACTCCTGAGTTAGAAAATCAGTGTTACAAAGATGTCAGTTCTCTGAAAGTTAATTCATAAAGTTAATTTATAAATGCAATGAACTCCCAATAAAAATACCAATGGGGTTTTTGAGGTGCTAGAAAAACAGATGCTATATTCATTAGGAAAAATAAGAATGGCAAAGAAATTCTGAAAAAGAAGGGCAATGATGGAGGGATTGGCCTGATTAGATATTAAAACCTCATATTTAAAGCTTTCATTCTGCAACTAAAATCATGTGATACAGGTTCATAAATAAACAGGCCAATATATAAGAATAAAGAAATCTAGAAATAGCCTAAAGTTGCCATTTGAAGGTAGAATATTCAATAAATAAAATAACCCAGTAGCTAGCCATCTGAAAAAAAAAATAAAACTGGATTTATACTTACATCATACTCTAAGGATAAGTCCCAAGGGACCTAGATATTTAAATGTTTTCAATAACCAGTCAATACAAACACTAGAAGAAAGATTAGGAAGAAATTCTTTTATAACCTGATGTGAGGCCAGGTCTTCTAGCCAAGACATGACATCAACAAGTAAAGAACAAAGAAACTTCTGCATGACATAAAAAATAGTAATAAACTAAGTTAAATGCCAGTGGCACGTTAGCCTTATTATGGCCTACACAAAACTAAAGACTATTTTTCTTTGTGACTGTCAGACATAAGCTATAACTCACAGTGCAAAAGGCAAGGAGGTTGCTATCTCAAACTGTAAGCTGAAGAGAGCCATCAAATCTGTGTTTATTAGAAAAAGTCATTGCTGTCTTATTCCTCATACCTGTGAATACAAAGGGAAGACGTAAGAGAAACATCATTTCATATCACATATCCCAAGTTTGACAGAAGATTTTTTTTCTTAATAAAGAAAATAAGGCCTTCTGCTTTGCATTATTTATTGCTACAAGCATTTTAATGATGTGAGAAATTGTGCACACCTATTATCTAATAATAGGACAATTTGTGTAGATCACAAAGAAAGGACAATTGACGAGAATATAGTCACCTGTGAGGGGTGTCTGCTGTGCCAGGATTTCTGTGCTCTAATCCGTGCCAGTGCATGCTCGGACTTTGTACAGTAAATGGGTCCCCTCTATTCATTGATTCTGATATTACATGGCTTGTTAAGAATATTACCCAGATGCAATGCCTGATTTTGTGAAGAAAGATGTTGAATTGTGAGAATAATATATTTGCAGCTGCATCTAATGGGGGCTATGAGAACAGTTTTAGGGCCAGTTGCATTTCATAAGAACCAGTAGGCCACACAAGACACAGTAGATTCGTGCTTGGATCTCAGTGGGACTTCTCAGCATTAAGTCTTGTAGAATATACAGTGTGTGGTTGCATAGCAGCCCGAAGTGTCAGATCAGGGACAACTGAATCACAATAGATGGCTTTAATCATATAAAATGTATGGGTCCTTCTTTATGTATGAATAAGCAGTAGAAGAGTTGAATGTTTGACTATATTGTCATGAACAGATCATGACTAGACTGTGAAATTACTATAATTGGTTTCTAAATTGGGGCCAGGTTAACAATTTAGAAAATTATATATAGATGATAATTTCTTGGCAATTAATTGACTAATACTTTTTCTGGAGATTTTTCAAAATGGATATCCTTAGAAAACATCTGATTTTTTAAATTGTTTTTCCTATTAAGCTATGTAGTTATTAGCCTGAGTTCTTTGATTATTGGCTTCACCATTCATCCCAGACCATTAACTATATTTGGGTTCTTGCTGACCAAACCAAATACTACCACTGTGAATTGACAATGAATAGTATCAAGAGAAAGGAAAAAGGAAGATACAGGGTTAAGTCCAAATTCTTGAGAATTTTTAATAAATTTTTTATTTTTAAGTCATGAAGGTAATATATCTTTATTATACACAAACTGGAAACTGTTTTAAGATGTTTTTAAAAAAATTAAATTTTTCATAGAATAGATGCTCTTATATTTTAACATATGCCTTTTGCTTATTTTTAATATTTTTATACAATCCAAATTATCAAATTTATTCAATGTTATATTATTTAGGTCATTTAAAATAGTGACATATAAACCAAAAACTTTTTCATGAATATAATTTATAATTATAAGGTATTCTTTTATTCTGTGCATATACTATAATTTGTTCAATCATTCTTTAAATAGAATGGTGACATTCTTTTATTCAGACTGCTTTTAGTATTATTTACTTACCAGAATATCAGAAGAAAAAGGGGCTCTTTTTCATGAATTTTTAGGCAGTAATGAAAACAAAATTCTACATTAGAAAGAAATTGCTCTTGTGTTTGACAAAAACATTTAATAGGACCTTTGGTTTAAAAGAGGTCCTCAGCAAAGTTTAGAATGGAGATGTCAAAATTAAGGTTTCTAAACTGCTCAGCAAAAACAAGCGCATTCTGCAGCCTACAGCTTTCTCTGGTAACTTATGAGGTAATGATCGTCCACGTGGTCAGTCTGGCAACCAAGTCGGATCCAGTCCGGATGCAGGTTGCAGGACAGAGCAGGACAGAGATTTTAGTTACACATTACTGAGAAAGCTGTTTCTCCTAGGCTCTTATTAGAACAGCTTTCAGAAGACAAGAATCAAAAAAAGTGTTTTTTAATGCAATGTCTAAATAGAAGGAAAAAAATAACAAGAAAACAATATGCTTTTTTGGAAACAAATAATCTTTGTTCAAAAACTTTATGGTAATACAAGATAATGTAGACAGTTTTATTTTAGCGAGAACAATTGTCAAAAGTTTAGTAACCTTGAACATTCATAAATCATTTCAGTTCCCTGAGACTGTTAGAAGTTTTGATTGTTCAAAGATAAGAAAGATCTGGCTCAACTCTAGAGACATTTGGTGTTTTGTATTTTGTTTTGTGTCTGAATGATAGATGTGTGAACATGGGTGGTTACTACAAGTCCCTAATCAGGCATTTGGACACATGAATGGGATTAACAAATTGTCTCCCACAGGATACGCAAATTCTCATGATGCCCTTGCAGTAATGAAGTTTCCCAGGATGCCAAGTCCCTGCTGTCTCTCATCTATTTCTGCATAAACAAAAATTGAGGTTACCCTACGGAAGAGGGGCAAACCTCGTTTTAGTCTCTAACTCCCGGTATGATTTAGCACGAAAGGAAATGATCCAAATAATTTTGTATCTATCTGGATTTTTCTCTCTTAATACATATCCTTCTTCCACTCACCATTTCCAACCATCCTTCAAACTTTTTGTTTCCTTGATATTCAGACCCTCTCAACTGTCATTTACACATGAAAAGTCTGCCTTCCTCATTTAAAAACAAATGTTCTTATGGATCTGTTTAAAGTCAGAGAGTAGAGGATCTCCAAGCTATGCAGTATTGCAGGCTCTCATCTTCTCTTTACTTCTGCCATATGAATCAGGTAACATGCCCAAAGCTTGGCTATATAGAAATGTTTTCCTCTAGCTTTTCATTACACGCTTTGTACACAACTCAATAGATTGACACTCTCATGTACTTTGTTCTCCAGCTCACCAGAGTGGCCTGTTCACACTCTCTTATGCTACCATGTCCATTCTCACATCGTTTTCATCTAAGTCTAAACATACTTCTGATAAAGATGAGAATGCTATCCACATTTCTAAAGCCAGGGAAGTTGTACATAGCAAAGTAAACAATAGTAGAATTATTTTGATATATGTTTTGTTTTGTTTTTCCAGAATACCTCCAACAGAAAACATTTTATTATCTCATTTGCATATTGTCTGTTCTGAATGATTTAATGTTTTTACCTCTGGTGTGCCTGGTTTTATTGAAAGCTATCTTTGAGATATTTAATCTGGTAACAATACATACAACTATGAAGGTTGTTCCTTTAAGTTCATCTGATAGTCTTGCTTTGGGAGCAGGGAGAGGGAAACATCCAGGGGTTACAGGAATATGCTATGACCTAGAGAGATGGGCTTTTCAGATAAGCCTGTCAGCTGTAGATATGTGTGGTACATCTGCCAGTTCAATAAATACATTCGGTTCCAATTTCCTCACATCATGCATCATTCTGTCTTCCTCTCATATGATCTTCAACACGATACTAGAGGTGCCAAAGAAATAATAGAGAAGTGATAGGGGAAAAACAACACCCGACCAGCAACACAGCAGCCTAGAAGTCAATGAAGCCTGTTTGATGAGGTCTTTAATGAGTGCTCCTACAGGTACAGCATAGCTACCTAGGAGTCTGGGACTTGACACTGTGGTTTACAAGCACAACCAGCTCCCTCTCTCTTCTTCTTGATCCGAAATAAAAGAATGGGAAACATCATAAATTTGAAAAGCAACTGCACAAAAAGACAAAGTGACAGGTTGTGCCATTTTCAGATACCACATCCAGTCAGTATCCTAGGAGTGTTAACTAAATAAATATGAAGCTTTTAAAAAATATATATATCTTATTTTAATTGTTGTTCAAGTACAGTTTTCTGTCTTTTACTCCCATCCCAGCCCACCTCCCCCAGGCCTCCTCACATCCCTCCCATTTCCACCCCCGCACCCAGTTTTTGTCCATGTGTTCTTTATACTCATTTCTGTAAACTCTTCTCCTTTTCCCCTAAAATTCCCTCCCGTCTCCCCTCTGGTAACTGTCAGCTTGTTCTCTGTTTTAGTGTCTTTGGTTATATTTAAAAAAAAAACCCACTATGGTACATTTACACAGTGGAATTCTATGCAGCAGAAAGAAAGAAGGAACTCCTACCCCTTGCGATAGCATGGATGGAACTGGAAAGCATTATGCTAAGTGAAATAAGCCGGGTAGTGAAAGACAAATGTGAAGCTTTTTGATAGTACCTAGTGAAAAATGTTGAGACAAATTCATCTGAAGATGAGAGAGGCCTTATTCAATACTCCACACTGACTGGAGAACCTATAAAGATAAATATCCAAATAATTCACATTCCTACCATGCCTTCTTGAGATGGAACCCCTTATAAAATTTAGAGGGGTCAAATGTTAGTCTACTAATTCACACCAAGAACCTGAGTCTGAATATATGCACCTCTGCCCTGTGTGTGTGTTTTCACACAAGCACACACTCACATGTATCCACAAGAACATCACTTTCATTTTCACACTTCTCTATGGAGAGTGGTGAGAAACTGTCATTTTAATTAAATTCTTTATTCAGTCAACACACAGAATTTTCCAAAGGTATTGAAGGTAAAGTGTTTGGTGGTTGTTTCATCCATATTCACATCAGCTAGAGCAAGACCACTTCACATTCCTCTGCAGAGCTGGGAACTGCAGCGTGCACTGGTTCACACTTAGTGTCTCTTTCAGAATTTCTATTTCCATGTTGCCTGGAATCATGAGCTGAGAGCCTCCTGAAAGCCAAGAGCTTGCTGTTAGTCTGTTACTCATTTTTTTTCTTTTTCTTTTTTCACTTTACTTAAATGTGCTTAAACTGTTGAATAGAACAAACTATTACTTGTAAAAATATGAAGACCTTGGATGCAAATTTCTCTAGTTTATTTTTCACTACCACCAGAGAGAATAAAATAGAAATATTAAAACAAAAAATATTGTTAAACTAGCTCACACAAGCTTATGTGGGTTTTCATTTTTTGGTTTAAGGAAGAGGTCATGAGCAAAAAATCTCAACATCCTACCTAAATTAGATCAAATCTCTGCAGCTAACATCAACAACAGGTCTAACTGCCAGAGTGAAGAAATAATATGGGCTGGCACCAGGAAGTAGGTTCATCATTCATACTTGAAAAAAAAATGTAAGCAATATAATCATTTTATGTTTGAACTTTCCCCAAATCATAAAGCAGCAAGTTTAGCTTTCCAGATGATAAAATAAAAGGCCATGAAGAAAAGAAAACACAAGTAATTATTTAGACAGAATTTCAGGTCTTTTCCATCACTGAAAGAAATTGGACTCACTCTTCACTGCTGTTCAATGCTCTTGAGACTCAAACTGTATTCCTCAGGAAGATGAACTGTAATAATCACAATGCAGATTTAAAAAGGGACTTAGAGGTCAGCTAGTCCCTTCTCTACAGCTGGTCAGCAGTGGAACCTGCACTAGCCTTCAAGTCCCTGACTCATGGTCAAGGTCTCTCACCAGCATGCCTTACTTTCACTTATTTATATTTGTTTATTCATATTGGTTTATTTTATTTCTAAGTATATTTTATGGATTATGCTATTAAGTTGTCCTAATTATTCCCCCTTTATCCACCTCTGCCTGGCATCCCCTTCCCTCCAACAATGCCCCCACTTAGTTCATGTCCATGGTTCATGCATATAAGTTCTTTGGCTTCTCCATTTCTGATACTACTCTTAACCTCCCCCTGTCTATTCTGTACCTACCAATTATGCTTTTTAAAACCTGCACCTTTGCCCCTATTCTCCCCCTTCCCCTTCCCAGCTGATAACCCTCCAAATGATCTCCATGCCTATGATTCTATTCCTGTTGTGATTGTTTGCTTAGTTTGTTTTTGTATTTCTTTTAGATTCAATTGCTGATAGTTGTGAATTTGTTTCCATTTTAATGTGCATAGTTTTGATCTTCTTTTCCTTAAATAAGTCCCTTTAACATTTCATGTAACAATGACTTGGCGATGATGAACTCCTTTAGCTTTACTTTGTCCAGGAAGCACTTTATCTGTCTTTCCATTCTAAATGATAGCTTTGCTGGATAGAGTAATCTAGGTTGTAGGTCCTTGATTTTCATTATTTTGAATACTTCTTGCCAGTTTCTTCTTGCTTGCAAAGTTACTTTTGAGAAAGCAGCTGATAGTCATATGGGTATTCCTTTGTAGGTAACTCTGTGCTTTTCTCTTACTGCTTTTAAGATTCTCTCTTTAACCTTTGACATTTTAATTATGCTGTGTCTTGGTGTGGTCCTCTTTGGATCCAACTTGTTTGGAACTCTCTGTGCTCCCTGGATTTGTATGTCCATTTCTTTCACCAAATTAGGCA
Source organism: Tonatia bakeri (assembly GCA_004024845.1). Classification (NCBI taxonomy): domain Eukaryota; kingdom Metazoa; phylum Chordata; class Mammalia; order Chiroptera; family Phyllostomidae; genus Tonatia; species Tonatia bakeri. The sequence continues at coordinate 65,684 of PVIA01001326.1, read as the reverse complement.
AGTTTTCTTTCATTATTTTTTCAAATAAGTTTTCAATTTCTTCCTCTTCTTCTTCTGGCATCCCTATGACTCAGATGTTGGCACATTTGGAGATGAACCTTATACTATACTTATTTTTTGGAATTCTTATTTCTTCTTTCTCATCTGGTTGAACTTTTATTTATTCCTTATGTTCCAAATCATTGATTTGAATCCCAGCTTCCCTCCATTCACTGTTGGTTCCCTGTAGGTTTTTCTTTATTTCACTTAGTGTAAGCTTCACGTCTTCCTTTATGTTGTTGTCATGCTTAGTGAGTTTTCTGAGCATTTTGATCACTTGTGTGTTGAACTCTGCATCTGATAGGTTAGCTATCTTCATTTTGTTTAGTTCTTTTTCTGGGGTTTTGCTCTGTTCTTTCATTTGGCCCATATTTCTTTATCTCCTCAATTTGTCAGTCTCCCTGTGTTTGTTTCTGTGTATTAGGTAGAGCTGCTTTGACTCCCAGTAAAAGGCAGCTGTAGATTTTGTGGGGCTGAGCCTTAGGTAATCACCAGGGTTGGGCAACCCACTTCACTGCTGTGTGGCTCTGTGGTGGTGGGGAGGACTCCAAAAGAGACTATTCCACTTCCTGATTTCTGGGGATTTTCCTGGCACTTGCCCTATTTCCAGTCACTTCACCCACTGCCCATATGTGACTGGTGCCCTTCCAGCTGTTACTCTGGTATATGCAAACCCATGTACTCTGGAATTTAAAGACCATGCAGGCCCTTTAACTGAAGTGTCCTGAAATTCTAGCAGTTCTTCTGTCCCTACAACCCCCACTGGTTTTTACAGCCAGAAGTTATAGGTATTTATCTTCCCAGTTCTGGAATGCTAGGCTGGGTGGTTGGCCTGGGGCTAGGATCACTTGTTCCCAAGGCATCCCTCCTGATTTTTATTCACCACATGTAAATGTGGGGCCACCCATGCCTATTCTGTCATGGCCACCTCTCCATCCCACACCATGTCTCTTCACCTTTCAGCACTGTCTCTGCATCTCTGTCCCTCCTACCCATCTGGATAATTGTGGCTTCTTTAAATTCTTTGTTGTCAGACTTCCATACGGTTCAATTTTCTGGCAGTTCTGGGTGTTATTTGTTTTCAGATTTTGTTGTAATTCTTTTTGTGGTTGTGTGAGGGGGCAAAGCATATCTATTTTTGTCTTCATATTGACCAGATGTTTGTTTATTTGTATTGTTTTATTTGAAATAGCTGTGTTTCTTCTTCATCTCGTGGCCTTGCCTCCATTGTTGACTACTGGAATTCTTTACCTCGGTGAAATAGTGTGGGTATATTTAAGTCTTCATATGGTAATGTCAGAAACATTCAAGACTCTAATGGCCATAGGAAATCAGGGCATAGTTCTTTCTTGTTTGGTCCATTCACATTGAATTTGGATTGAGAGTTATGACTATTTCTTCATTTCCTTGGCACAGGACTACTTTCTTAGGTAATATTTTGTTCAAATCAATAAGGTTCAGATATTGAGGGGGAGAGGGAGCTCCTGTCTTCACAGTTTATTTATTCCTTTGAGTCATGCTTTGGGGTCTTTGCTTTTCTCATCTCTCCTTAGAGTGGATAACACCTACATTTGGGACTTGAGTTCTTCCCTCATCAAGGTTCCATGCCCTCATGCCTATGGGCACAGACTTTCACTCATACATCAATGCCAGTCATTGATGATCTATTTGACATACTTATTCAACACGGAAATCCTTAAGAATGCCAGTGGCTAGCAAGGTTATGTTAAAAGGGTACTGTTTCAACTAGCCAAAATGTTTCATAGTCCAATTAGTTCCTATTGCAACTAAAGTAATTAAAAATATTTATGAACTTGAATTTTCAAAGTGTAAAATCTGAGAAATGAAATTTAGCACAGTAAGGAAAACCACAAAAGGACAAGGATTCATTTGTAGTATATAAATTATATCCTTGCTCTTTTAAAATTTGCCTGTGAAACCATGCAATATCTTTGCTCCTCTCTTTCATATTCAAAACATTTCCTCATTCCACTCTTAAACATGCCATGATAAATCTTCTTTCCTTGTTTCTGCCTGTCTCGGTCTTAACTTTCTTGAACACTCCTTCTCTCACTAGGTTCTACACACAGAAGTTCTCTGCCACATGACACTATAATGGCTTATAAGTTCTGCTCCCTGTGTAAAGCTTTTGGGTCAAGAGTCCCAGGCTCCACTCCAGACAAGCAGACAAGGCAGCTGAGTCTTCTGACTATCTGCCCCCACACAGATGACATTCTAAACTCCAAACAGGGTCAGCCAGTTACCAGGAAATGTTTCCCATTGGTTCTTCTCACTTCCTTCAGTTCTTCCCGATGTTGTTTTTATAGACTAGCCAGATTTTCTGCTTTAGAGGCATGTGTGACCTAAAGAAAAGCTGAGCCTGCATTCAATTGCACATCCCACGCTTCCCCAGATCTTGTGTCTATCCTGACAGCTTGACAACCATACCTATTTCCTCTTTCCAAAAGAATCTGATCGCTGCAACCCAGGGCCAAGCCAGGGTCTGGTCAGGTGGCATGTCAGAGCTCCCCTCCTTCTCCCAGAGAAGAGACAGACACAGAACTCTATAGTCAAGTTTTCCTTTTACTTCTCTGCAACTCTCATTCTAGCCCATACCCAAAGATTCTGGAAAGTTTTGGCCTCCTCCAAAGGCAAACAAAGCATTTACAAAACATTCCTCCTGGGCATGCTAAGCATCCTAGACTCCCCCAAGCCACATTTCTTCAGCTACTGTTAATCAGTGCCCATGGTAGCCTGTTCTTTTTAAAGAACAGCATTGAATGAAGGAAGGGGAAAAGCTAGAATCTGAAACCTGCCAAAGAATGAAGACACTGCTTAGAATTTCTTAATAAGGATAAATTAATGAAAGCAATTCACTGAGTGTTTTCTGTATGTCACCATTGATGAGGTTTTATGGGTGTGATATCATAATTTGGCTGTCTTTGACCTGCCCCTCTTGGCCATTCTAAATTCTGCAGACATTGTGCAGATACCTTGCCAGCTAAGACAGCTGAATGCCAAAGGCCTGCTTTATTTGGGCAGAAATCAAAGGCCCTGTGGGTTTAAAGAAAGGCAGGCACAGTTACTTTCCCCAGCTCCATGCTGCTCAACTGTGGCTAGAATGTGTTTGTAAATATAGTTGGAGTTTGAACTAGCCTCTCCCTAAAGACAAATGAATTTCTAAGCATGTTTGTACTTGCAAATGCATAGCATTATACACTTCATGCTATCTTAATCCCTATTAAACAAATCTTAAGTCATGTCAGGCCAGCCTTCCACAGTCAAATGGATTAGACAAGCCAATTGATCAAATATAGGAAAAGACTAAGCACTTTTCCTGTCTGGCATCCATGCATTCAAAGCATTGATTTCACACCAATATTTGTTATTTTCCGTTCTTTGGGATTTTAGCATATTCACAAATGAAATTTGTTTCTTGAGAATAATGACTTAAAAAAGTAAGACAAAGTCAGATTTTATATATTTCTTAAATACATCTGAGGAAAATAAAAATATTGTAAGACCCTTAAATGGATTTTTAAAAACTACTGGTATCTCATGAAAAAAAAAATTGGAAAACATTCAAGTCAAAACAATTTGGCATCTACCTCTGTATTTTCCTTTATTCTTGCTATGCAGGACAATGGAAATCTACAGGGATTTGGCAAGATCAGTGGTAAGCAAATCCAAATAATACAATATTTTTACAGTAGTTCCTTTGTGTTTTTGTTTTACCTTAACTGTTTCCCTCTACAAGGTGGGACCCAAAAAAAACTGAATTTATTTATAAAAATGTGTGTATTTATTCTTTCACAATTAAACTTCAAGCCACCTTCTGCCCTGGCTGGTGTGCTAAGTGGATTGAGTGACAGCCTGCTAACCAAAGGGTCACAGGTTTGATTCCCAATCAGGGTACATGCCTGGGTTGCAGGCCAGGTCCCCAGCTGGGAACATGTGAGGGGCAACCACACACTGATGTTTTTCTCTCTCTTTTTCTGCTTCCCTTCCCCTCTCTCTATAAAATAAATAAAATCTTAAAATAAACTTCAGTAACCTTCAAAGCACCATTTGATGCAACGCTCCTATCAAGACATTTTTTCCACTGCTCAAAACAGTGTTTGAACTTGTTGATTGTGATGAATTTTAGTGCTTCTGCCATTTTTTGTTTCACCTCTTCCACATCAGCAAAACGTTTCCCTTTTAGGACTTTTTTCATCTGGGGAAACAAAAGAAGTGTCACTTAGGGTGAGATTGGGTGAATAGGAAGGGTGGGGCAGAGCGGTCATTCCGTTCTTGGTCAAAAATTGCTGACCAGTCAGTGCAGTATGGGCAGGTGCACTTCTAAACTGCCCATTGTGAAATTGGCAATCACGTTGAAAGTCTTCAGAAAAATTCACCAAAGCTGAACACAGCCTCTCACAACAACACCAGCTGGTACACTGTACAGATGGATTCTTCTTTTATTTTTTTTTAAAGCTGTCAGAAAATTCTTTTTTTTTTAAGAATAATTCTTTTTTTTAAGATTTTATTTATTTATTTTTAGAGAAGGAAGGGAGGGAGAAAGAGAGAGAGAGAAACATCAATGTGAGGTTGCTGGGGGCCATGGCCTGCAACCCAGGCATGTGCCCTGACTGGGAATCGAACCTGCGATGCTTTGGTTTGCAGCCCGTGCTCAACCCAGTGAGCTATACCAGCCAGGGCAGATGGATTCTTAAAGCACACTCACCTAATGGCAGAAGCCTGTGCTACAAGGGGCCTGCCCTCCAGAAGATAATTCTGGTTTTGAGGGAGGGTCCTCTTTGTATGTTAATGCCAATACTCAAAGGACTGATCAGAAAACAAATGCCATTACCAATAATGGAAGAAGTGTCAAAGCAAAATGTGCCTCACCACATCGCAAATTTCAAAAAACAATTTGTTGGGCTTTTATTTAAAAGAGTATTATCCTTAGCTCTACCTCATATTGGCTCTTGCCACCTGATTTTTTTTTTCTGGCCTCCAACCTCTAAGGTCTCTGTCCTTCAGCCAGTTCATTCTGCTAACAATATATTTGCTGATGCATCACCACCTTGTCCCAAGTCAACTCATGAGGATTCTCCTCTCTTTTGGATTAAAACCATACTCTGTGAACAACCTGTGAATATATATTCATTGTAGCCAACCTCATCCCGAACTTACTTCTAAACACCGTTTTCTACAATCCGTCTTTCTTTTCTGCACTCATTCTCAAAGGAAAGCTTTCATACATTATTATGGGCTTTGTTATTAACTTTCCAGATTATAAGATCATTGAAATGACTGGGAAAACCAGGAAATATGGACAATCAAAACTATTTGGGGAGTGAGGAAAGGATGAAATGTCAACAATCAATAATTTAAAGAGCCAGAGGAAATTATTTTAAGGCAAATGTTAAATTCACAGCCCCCTCTGCCCACAAAAAAAAAAAAAAAAAGTCATGAAATGGTTAAAACTCAAAACCCAAAGCTGTCAGTGCCAACTTTCACCATCCTGCTGCTGACACAGAAGCTGCTGAGTAGTGGAACCTAGGAGGTGCCTGAAGAAAAAAGGTATTTTACGTATTTTACATGGTACAGGAAGCTCTGTTGAGATGGCACTCAGCATAAACGTTTTATTCTTGCATAAAGTTAAGAACATACTTGAAGTTGCTCCCATCACTTCTGTGTGCAGACTGAGAAGATATTCCCAGGCAGCTTTGTCAGATGTATTTGTCTGGGCAGGTCCCGGAGAAGAAAAGCTGTACCCTTCCCGTTTCACCGTGTGTTCAGTAGTAGACATAGCTACCGCTGGAGGACTTTCACTGATGAAAATTCTGTACTGTAAAACCTGATTCTGGAGCAAGTGTTGATGGTTGCTTAAACTTTTCAGCAGGGGATCTATCAGGCAGGGAGCATGGAAAGGATAAGGGTTGCTGTGGAAGGGACATATTTGATCAAAGACCCAGAAGAGGATGAGTGAGCGGAGGACAGGGAAAGAAAAAGTCTGCTCCAGAGCCTAGTCGATATCCCTTCCTTTGTCAGTCCTGTCTGCATAATACCTTGGTAAAGAGGGTTGGCATTTAACACAGGAATCATATATTTATCTATTACTTGCAGTTGTAATGAATTTTTCTAATATATGGTTCTTTCCATATGCTGGTTTAAATTTTAACTTATCTTCATCACCACTCCAAAGTCAATTTTTAAATAGTATCCTTTACCATGTTTAAAGAGAATGAGAGAGTAAACTTCTTGTATTCAGATTTTGATTCTGCTACTTACAATCTATATAACGTTATACAAATAATTGAAGCTTTGTAAGCCTCTGATTCCATAAAATTGAGGTAATAATAGAATCCACCTCATGTGGTTATTTGAAAATTAAATGACATAAGACATGTGAAGTTGCAAGCACCATGCCTGGAACAAAAGTAAGTGTTCATCCATTGACGCGACAAATACTACTGTCTCTTCTACAAGCTCGATACTGGGCTAGGAACTGAGTCTGCAGTGATGAACCAGACATGCTCTCTGACTTGACAGTGCCTGTTAATTAAAGATGGTAATTGTAGCTTTGAAGAGAGATGAAGTTTCCGAGGGAGTCTAACAGGAGAAGAGAATCAAACTTAATTGTTTCTGCACGATGAAGATTAGAAGTCATTTGAAAAGGCTGGAGATAGAGCTGATTTCATGGGTGTGTGACTTACAGTCACATGAGGCCCAGTGGTCAGAAGGGACCTATGCTTGGTTTTATGCTCTGTGATCGTAGTCTCGAAATTTTTACCAATTTTGTCTGTAAACTTGTGTTTGGCAAGTGAAGTCTGATAGGACAATGGGGCACACGTGTGAGCAAAGGAGATAGCTTCAATATATACTTGGCCATTCCTTGGTGCCTCATTCACATATAGTCTCTGTGATGCCCCATGAACACAGAATTCTGGTGGACTCACAATGTGTAGGAGTTCAGTGAGACTCAAAGCAAATACACGTTAAGCCTGTAGTGTCTTCAGATGAGTAACCTGACAGCCTTTTTAGGCCATGCTTTCTGTTGGAACCAAAATTTCTTTTTTCAAATACAAGTAAAAGTTTCTTTAGAAAGTCACAGAGGTAGAAGAAGTGAGCCACGGAAGAAGTGAGCCAGCTGGGCTTCATGGGCTCGGGGAACAAGTTACAGAGGCAGAAGAAGGGCCCTCGGGGCCTTGGAGAAAGACAGGCAAGGAAAACATGCCTGGGGGAGGAGAGGGGGAAAGACTTGGGCATGCTCAAGAGAGAAAGCATGCACTGTGTCCTCCTCTTGAGGGGTTTATCTCCAAGGGTCAGGGGACTGTCTCAATAGAATATGTATCAGCTGTCTCCTCAGGATCCCAGATGTGTCCGCTCAGGATCATTCATGGTCTGCACTGATTGGTTACTGCCAGAGCAGGAGGTCATTAGCCATCTTGGCTGGTCCTGATGTCAGTTTTGGCATAGCCCCCACCTGGTCTGGCTGCTTTTCTGGTCCTGCAGCTGAAACACAACAAAGGCCCAGAGCTTACTTCTAGGTGTTATCTCAAGAACTTAACACTTAAGAAAATGTTTCTCCCTTGTTTTTCCTCTAAAGGTGGTCTACCACACAGCTGGCAACATGTCAAGGGAGAAAAGCTCAGGGGAGGGTCCAAACTGCATGACCAGCAATATGAAAGGTCAGGAGTCTAACCTGCATGACCAGAAATTGCTTCAAATGCGGAAGGAGGCAGTGCTATTCCAGGAAATGTAAATGGCCAAGGAACCTTATCACATCTTTTACTTGTATTGCTTCCCTGTATTACCCAAACATTTAGGCTGAAAATGATGACATAGCAGGAAAGGGAAGGAAAGCCCATGGTTCCTTTTACTTCCAGTCCTTCCTTACTAATAACTAATCCAAAAATAGAAAGTATTAGTAGAACATGATTGTATCACAAAGAAAAAAGATCAGTTGAATTAGTTGTGTGCATCATTTCTACTATCTGGTAAGTACAAAGTACACATGCACATACAAACCACAAAATAATACCTGTCAAATCTCAGTGACTTTATATTTGCCTTTAAACCTGGCATTAGCTAATGTAAAGATGAATGGTAATATTCATACTAATAATGTTAAATGTTCATTTTTTCCTCTACCTGGAATGACATTAAATAATAAATCAAAAGTGCCATGACAAGTTGAGAGGGAGGCTGAGGGGACAATGCAAAAGCTTTATATTTTGGAATTTTTAATGGCACTTTCTTTGCTGCTTTTGAACAAAGGGCCCCAGGTCAAACTTATATAGAAAAGATGGGTACCAACTAATGAAAATTATATAGGCAATCCACACAACTCAATAATTCAGTGGAGTTTAATATGGACAGGCCTAAAACCTTAATTAATAAAAGCATCTCCAGAATAGTTGAAAGGGAATTTATGCCACATTTGAGAAAAATAAACATGACAAAATAATCAGCTCACCTAATTAGACAACTGACATGTGTGAGAAGTTGCATTAACACTGGCTGGTGTGGCTCAGTGGATTGAGTACCAGCCTGTGAACCAAAGGGTCTCTGGTTTGATTTCCAATCAGGGCACATGCCTGGGTTGAGGGCCAGGTAGCCAATGGGGAGCACATGAGAGGCAACCACACACTGATGTTTCTCTCCCTCTTTCTCCCTCCCTTCCCCTCTCTCTGTAAATAAAAAATAAATAAAATATAAGAAGTTGCATTAAAGAGCAAATCAAAATATACAGTAGTCTATACAGATGCTAATAGCCTAAATAATAAAAAGAATGAGTCTAAATTATTGACAGCAAGAGAAAATCTTCAAATAACTTGTCACTAAAGACTTGATGAATAAGATGACCCAATTAGACATGGTGCTATTTATTTACAAGCTCTAAAGCATAGGTGACACACACAAGGGCCAAATCCTGCCCTCCACTGTCTTTCTACCCTGTGGCAGCGCCAGGCTCTTGCTGAACTGTTAAGAAATAGTTACATTTATACAGTCCTAAAATTACATTCCACCCTTTGAAGGCTGATGTGATCCCTGATAAAAATGAGTTTGACACCCTTGCTAAAGGAAGATTAGGAAAAGCTGCATGCAAAGCATACTTCTTATTTGTATCATTGATGTTTTCCAACATGAGGGGTTTTATTTCAGTATACATGTGACATTCCAAAATTTCCTCATTTAAAAAAGTAAAAATGTATAATGATCACCTCTTTTGGAGAAAACTGAGTGTGGTAATTTAATAAGATGACAGAGTGTCACGAGTTTGGCCTGAGGACGTCAGCCAGTTCACTCTGGGGCAGAGCGACTCACTTTCGCATCGGCCTTACAGCACTGGCCATGCCCTCTTAGAAGTAAGTGTGTGCAAACATTTGCTACAAGGGGGTTCGTTCATTGCCACATTGTTTTATTTACAGTAAATGAATAGATGAATAAGTATTTAACAGGTTATCAGTTAAATAAATTCTGATCCACCTATACAATGGAATTCTCCATCTGAATAAAAATGGTATAGTAGATCATTACAAAAGATATAAGAATGTTTACTGATTTAAAAAGAGTTTATGCTATGTTGAGTGTAAAGAGTAAATTAACCAACATTATTTATAGTATGACTCCGTTTTAAAAAAATTTAGCATAGTTTAATTTTTTATTATTTTTCTTTTTTAATTTATTTTTTTCTTTACATTTTTGTACTGTTGTTCAAGTACAGTTGTCTCTGTTTTCTCCCAACTACTGTCCCGCACCCCAGCCACCCCCACTTCCCACCCTTGATCCTACCCTCTTGGGCTAACTTTAAAATACAAAAACTTAAGTGTATATGCCCAAGTGTTAATGCATTATCACTCATGGTAAAGTGTGGTTAATGCTTATTTCCTTTTCCTGCTTTTATATATTTTCAAAATGTGTACCATAAACAAATTTTAGTTTTCTAATTTTTCCAAAGAATAAAAGCAATAATATTTTTGGAAAACAACAAAGTGTCTCAGTATAGCTACAAAGGACTACAAAATTTTCAGGGTTATTCACAAAGACTATAACTGCCCATACACAACCCCCAGTGCTCTATGTCTTTGTCACTCTCTTTTGTTTCTCTCCACCGTAATCTTCTCATATACCTTATAGATTTGGTCATCTTCTGGTCATCTTCTCATATACCTTATATGTTTGTTTATTGTCTTGCTCCCCCTCTAGAACGTAAAGTCCATGGGGGCAGAAATTTGTGTCTGTTTGGTTCAATAGTTTATGTTTGAGCCCAGATCAGTGCCTAAATATTTTTTAACATACAAGTATTCACAAAAAAACATACCTGATGAACAAAATAATTAATTTACCAATTTATGATACATTGCTGTGTATTCCACATCCCCCTCCCAACTTTCAGCTTCTTAAGGAAAAGCAATAGGTATTTTCTCACATCTTTCTGTGTGTCCTCACGCAGTGCTGTGGGGTCCATAGACTCGCCTAGGGCTGTGCTGTTGATGGAGCGAGACAGCGGAGGTGATGCTGAAAGACGGTGACAGGGAAACAGCCTTTTCAAGAAAAAAAAGCAATAGGAAATTGCAGTTGGTGAAAATTCCATTCTTAAATAATATGCAAGGGATAATAGAGCTAGAAATATTTAGGGTAGTTGGAAAGGCTTTAGAACTTAGTAGTTATAATAGAGCATTTTAAACTCGAAGTAGAGTAGGTGACTGCTTCCTGTCAAAGCAAAGGGAAAAAAAGTGTACTTTGCTTCCTAAGCAGTAAATAGAAACCAATAAAGCTGATAGCCCTGTAGGAATCACTCAATTCCCAATTTCCAAAAGTGTTTCAAAGAATATTGTTGATTGGGTGTTTGGAGTTCGATAAGCATTTGAATCTCCATTATTTGGTGAATTTCCCCAGCTCTATTACTAAGTCCATCCACTATCATTTCTCACCTGAATTGTAACAATAGATGGGTGATATTAGAAGTAGTAATTTAGTTTTTGAAATAATATTTTTGTTCCTGGAAAATCAAACAGAGCTATTAAGTTAAGGAAATTTTTAAAAGTTACAAAACAATGTGTATGGTAAGAGCCTATTTTAGTTATATATACTTACATATCCATGAAAAGGTGTGGAAAGACAAACCCCAAACTGACAATAATGATTACCCTGAAGACTGATGTGGTAGTGAGGGAGTAAGAAAAATAATTAGAAGAGAGGGAATGAAGATTTTTCACTTTTTACTTACCTGTGTTCTTACTGTTCAGTGTTTTAACAAGTAGCACATGTTACCTTTGTAACTAAAAGTAAAATAAAGTAAGTATCTAAAGAGCACTCACTCTGAGCACCCAGAATGAGTCAGGAATGTGGTTCCACAGGCCGGGGCACCTTGAAGTTCTGTAGCCAAAGAAATGTAATGGAGCCATGTTCTTAGCATTCAGTTCCTCACTGTAGTGTTTCCAGTGGACCTTGACCATGGTGATGGAAATTTAAAACAGCATTTTCTGAACCCCAGGTTTTCACAGCCTAGTATGGCAGGTAATAAATACTGTTCTGGCAGTTCCTGCAAAAACTGCTGCCTTTTTATCTGCCTCCAATGCTGATGCTTCTGAATTTGAATCTTCACATGGGTTCACCTCAGCTTGTAGGTAGATTCCTCTGACAAAAGTGTCTTCTTCAGATGGTATAGTAACCTGAATTGTAGTCCCTCAAAATATGTACCTTCATCCTAAACCTTGGAATGTGTGAATATTACCTTATATAGCAAAAGGTGTGATTAAGTCAAGGTTTTTGAGAGAAGGAGCTCATCCAGGATTACATTGGTGAGCCCCAAATACAAGCACATGCATCTTATAAGAATGAAACAGAGGGATTTGGGAGACAAGCACAAAGACTGAGGAAGAAGTGACATGAAAATGCACACAGGAATTGGAGTGATGCAACCACAAGCCAAGGAAGCCAAATCAACATAATTACCATGTATCTTTAGATACTGTAGTGGGCTGAACAGAACACCCCCAAATTCATATCAAACTGAAACCCTAGAATGTGATTTTATTTGGGAATAGGGTCTTTGTAGATAAACTTAAGGCAAGAATTTAGATGAGATCATACTGGATTAGGGTGGGCCCTAAATCCATTGAGAATGCCTTTATAAGAGACAAAAGGATACACAAAGACAGAGAAGGTCCTGTGAAGGCAAAGGTAGGCAGAGAGTGGAGTGCTACAGCTCAGTTATAAGCCAGGGGACACCTGGAGCTGCCAGAAGCTGGAAGAAGTAAGGAAGGGTCCTTCACTAAAACCTTCAAAGAGCACAGCCCTGCCTACACCTTGGTTTCAGACTTCTGGCCTCCAGAACTGTGATAGAATAAACTTCTGTTCTAAGCTGCCAAGTTGGTGCTAAATTTTTACAGCAGCCACAGAAAACTAATGCAGATGCACAGTGGAGAATTACAGAGGCAAATACCATCCCATCGGATGCTCAGTTTCAAGCCCCAGATTAAAGAAATAAATTACTTATGTCTTCTATGCACTGAGCATAACCATGGGCCACAGACAATTGAATAGAATGTCCAAAACTCTTTCAGATCTTCAGTGAGTCTGATATATCATTGATCCTAACTACTGTCTTAAGTACACTAGCATTTCCCCAATTTCTGCAGATGGTAGTCCCGATTCCAGTTCCAGTTTTAGAGCCTTTGCAGTGCTATTATTATCTGTTCGGTTTATTTGGCGCTGTGAGGCGGCCACTGGTCTTTGGAGGTGGTGCTTGAGGAGACAGAAGGAGCTTCCCATTTCTGGGACACCCGGTGTCACTAGGCAGAGGAAAGGCCTCCCCAGCCCACAGAGATGAAGCGGCTCCATACGCCAGTCAGCCTGTGGTGGTGCATTTGCCTATGGCGGTGCCCAGTTGCTGGGTGACCGTCATTAGGGAAGGGGAGTATCAGTAATGCAAAGAAAAAGTCTTCATGGGCTGGACCCTTGCTGTGACTCCTCTCTGTTGACAACCCCTGGCCTTCCGGTGTCTCAGTGGGGAGGGAAGGACGGCCCTTTCTGTGAAGTTTTTCACTACTTATGGTAATCAGTGGCATTCTGTTTCAAATAAATCCATTTTGAAGTTTACTTTTTCCAGCAAAGAAAATTATCTATTTCTCTAGATCAAAGTCACCACATTTTTTACATAAAGGGTGTGATAATAAATACTTTGGTTTTGCAGACCATAAGGTCTTTGTCACAGCTGCTCAGCTCTGCCATTTCAGCAAAGGCAGCCGTATACAATGTGTTGGGAAAAAAATAGGTGTGTTCCAATAAAACTTTACTTTCAAAAAGAGGCAGCTGTCCAGATTTGGCTCATAGCTTATAGTTTACAGAACTCTGCACAAGGTTTTAAAATCTATTTGCATAAAGTAATGCAAAGTAGTTTTTTATAACTCTCACTTTAAATTTCTTCTCCTATTGCTATTTCCTCCTTGTCATTTGGATTTTCTCCTTTTTGTTCTTAAGTTACACAATAATTTGCCTGTTTTTGTTGAGATATTTTTTAAAGAACTGGCATTTATATTTATTTAATAATTTTGTTCTTTTTCCAGTTCATCAGTTTTTTCCACTTCATAAAATTTTCCCTTATTGGTGTTGTTTCTGCTTTATGAAAGTTAGTACCATGTTACTGGGTGAATTGTAGCCATTGGCACTATAAGATTTCATTTTGTATCTCTTAATGAATTTGATCTTAATTCTGCTGTACTTTACACATAAACACACACTAATACTTTAAAAGACTTATGCCAATACCTTTTAATAGTACCCTTAATTTTATTTTTGACTACAGTTTATTGATTCCCTACTTTGAGCTATGTTGAAATTAAGTAGTAATCTTTCCTTTCACCTTACTCTTTTGTACAATAGCTGATATGAAGCAATATTCTTTTACTCCCAATTAATTATTTTAAAGCAATCAATAAGCTTATTCTTCTTTTCGTAAACATGGGCCATATTATCTCCATTTTCGATCATTGTTCTATGTCTACATTGTCAGAAAATATAGATGTTAACGTTATTAACTGCAAAGCCTTTCCAATTTTTTTGGTTGGCTGAAGGTCATTCTTTAGTAAATTACTCAGGTAGAGCTTGAGAGAACAATATTTCCTAAATTTCTACAGGATCACAGCCATTTCTTTTCCCCCTGTGTGTTGACAGCTGATTTGTCTACAAGGAAACATGGCTCACATTTTCTTTCTTTTGAGTATCTTAAATGTTACTTCACTGATCTCTGGAATAATATGTCGATGTTGAAAACTCCGATGAAAACCTGATAGTCTTTCATTATGAATGGCTTTTTGTGTTTTACCTCAATGCCCAAGGGATTTTTTTTAATCCAATATTGTTACTAGACTATATCTTGATGTTTGTCTTTCTGTGTAGATTTTCCAAGGTATTTGATATACATTTTAATAAGTTTTTAAAAATCTTTCATTTCAAGAACTTTAAAATGTTTAGTTGTCAGACTATATTCTGTTCCCTTGATTTGGTTTTCATACAATGACTCCTATAAAAAATATGTTGAACCTTCTCTATAAACCTCTATCACTCCCACTTTCCTTTGAATCTGTTTCTAATCTCTTTCCTGAATTACTTTTAATTTTTTCTCTTTCCATCCTCACTTTCTATTAAGGCATTTTCAGTAGTTTTATTCATTCCTATATTTTTTTGTACTGAATGTTTTATTTATGAAATAGCTTTTTAATTTTTTATCTTTTCTGAATCTGTCCTCTTTATTCCAAATTTTGCTTTTCTCCAATTCATTTGTATTTTTTAAAAAATTCCATTTATGTTCTTCTTTGATAAATTCTATAATTTTCTTAATTTATTTTAGGTAATCTTGAAATATTCATGCATTGGCTTCCTAATCCTGCTGTAACAAAATTATCACAAATTTAATGTCTTAAAACAACACATATTAATTATCTTGTAGTTCTGGAAGTCAGAAATCCCAAAATGGTTTCACTGAGCTGAAATTAAGGTACCAGCAAGGCTGTGCTCTTTCTGGAGGCTCCGGGGGCAAGTCTGTGTCTTTGCCCTTTCCAGTGTCTAGAAATTACCCACCTTCCTTGGCCAGTCTCGTTCATCCCTCTTCAAAACCAGCGATGGTGAGCTGAGTCCTCATGTGAACAGGTCTCTAGTTCCCCCTCTTCAGCCTCCCTCTTGTACTTATAAGGACCCTTGAGATCACACTAGGTCACCTGGGTAATCCAGACTAGTCTCCTATTTGATTAAATTTGCACCTGATTAGAAATTTAATCCCATCTACAACCTTAATTCCTCTAAACCCGGCAACCTAACGCATTCAGAGGTTTAGTGGGTTATGGTGTAGATATCTTTAGGGGGCCATTATTCTGCCTACCACAATTAGCATACGATTTTCAAATGTTTTGTGGGTGTGTCATTTTTGCATGCTTTTATTTTCTGCAGGAATATTATTTTCCTTATCTCTTGTTTTAGTAATAATACATTATGGGGTCCACCATAATCCTTTTATGTGAAGATGTTTTTGCAAAAGAGTTATGAACTAGAGAACTCTTCTAGGTCTGTAGCTCCTGAGCTTCATTTACTGTTGTTTTCAAACAGAAACAATGAGATCTAGAGCAGTTTGAGATCTGTCTCTTCCCTAACCTTAATCTGAACTGTCTGGGCCCTTGGCTCCACTGTCCTCATCCTACTCAATTTCCATTCCACTCCAAGCAGTCTCTCCTCAGTGTGGGGCTTTGTCTTGGAAGACAGATTAGTCTTGATAGTTTTGAGAGTTTATAGGCCCTGATGCCTCCAGCGCCATTAGATTTGCTGGCAACATAATCCACTGTACTCACATTTGAATTTAATCCTACAAAAACCTGTCATAGTGTTCTTCGACTACTGTTCTCAATTAGCTCACTGCTCACCGTTCTCAGAACAGGAGCCCAGTTGTATTCCCTCTGCTTCTCTCCACACAGATATGGCTGCAATATATTGCAAATTGTTGGTTTCTCACCACTCATATTTGCAGGTTCAGGATGCCTTTTCATAGTTTTGCATATGGGTCTTATAGTCATTGCTTTGTTTATTTTAATGTGTGTCTGAGATATTCAAAAGTTAGGCCTTGGCATCTTACAGATTCTGCTCTCCCTTTTAGGGATATCAGTAGAAGGGGTGGATACATTAGGTCCAAACTCCTTTTGAGCAACGCATGTTAGCTCCATCATGTATGCCTGTTGGAATGAAGAGAGAGAATATTGTTTACTCCTATGGAGCTTCCGTTTATTTAACTCTGTCTCTCTTCTTTAAGGTAGGGGAGAAAGATTGGACAATTGTAGAGAGACAAACAGTTCGTTCAGAAGGTCTGGTTCTCTGGTACAACCTTCCCTCTTTCCCACCAAAGGAGTTCTTAGCCCAGTTCACAACTTGGATTCGTTCATCAAATTGTTAATTGCTCACTTTTTTAGATATTTATAATTTTCTCCGTCTGTGCTGGGCTTATTCAAAGAGATATAAAACTTATTGGAACTTGAATCCAACTCTCAAATGTCTTAAGTCTAGTATGGAAGATGAAACGATTCTACAAATAACTGTAATATAAATGTTATAAAAGTATGTCCTCATAGAAGAGGGCAACTTAATCAAAACAGGGCCAAAAGAAATAACAAAATAACATTTTTTTCTCTCTACTTCATTTCCATCTGAATTGTTCCAATAGCTCAAGGATATACTTGAGGTAGACTGGGAAGCCTTGGTTTCAGCCGCCTCAGGCGAGGGGAGATGATGACTTTGTCCATCCGTAGGGATGTTCATAAGGGAGGATTTGTCCTTCAAGGAGTGCCTGTTTAACAGCAATTACCATGTGATAATTCCACATTCTGGCAAGAAAGGGAAACTAAAAATAGTCTTCATGAAGTTACTCAGTTTAGAAAGGAGAATTATGACAAAATAAATATGGGCTTTTCTTGGAAGTAGGGGGGAAATCCTGAAAGAAATAGTTCTGAAAGTAAATAACCATGAATAAGCTTGGAGACTGTTTAAGAACAGCTGATTGGAAACTCAGGAAAAATGTTTGCCTCAGCCCAAAAAGAACAGGCATTTGAAAATAAACACTAAATGCCTAAGTGGCAAGGGAAAGAAGCTATTAAAAAAAAAAGAGGAGAGAGTGGGTCAAGGGATCTTTATAGGGAGGAAAAGAATTTTCCGGGAAGAAGAGTGGGAATCCCATAAATGTCACAGGTCAAGGGTACACAAATTCAAACATGTCCAACTTGCTTAACTACCAGGGCATCTTGCAAGGAATTCAAAATCAAACACAACAGTCTCCCAAGAAAGAAAGAAGAGCAGGTAGAATATTAATGGAATTGCTTGAGATTCAAGACAAAAATGTTGTGCTCAAGCACATGAAGGCAATAGCAAAAAATAAATGAAAAAGAAAAAAGTGTTTGTCACAGTATTTAATGAAAAAAATTAATCTTATGGAACTCGCCCATTTTAAATTGTATTTTAAACAGAGAATCTGTGCCAGTTAGCTTTTGCTGCCTAACAAAACACTGCAAAACTTAACTGCTTAAAGGAGCAATTATTTACTGACCAGGATTCAGTGGGTGAGCAGTGTGGGCGGGGGTCAGGTGGGTAGCTCCATTGGTCATCTCCAGGTCAAATTCATGTGGCTGCAGGCAGCTGGTGGCTCAGCTGGAGGCGGATGGTCAGGTGGAGGTGGACGGCCTCCCTCAGCAACCTGGAAATCCTTGGCTTCTCTTCCCTGGTCCTCCTTCATGTGGTCTTCCCAGCAAGCTAGCTCATGATTGTTACATCCTTGTTTGAGGACGACACATGCAGTCACAGAGAGCAAAGCCCAATGTGCACACGTGTGCACACATGAGCCTGAACTTGGGTGTTATTTCCTCATTTCCCATTGCCTAAAGCAAGTCATTTGGCTATGCTCAGATTGAAAGGAGCAAGGACCAAACTCCACCTCTTATTCTGTTAGAATGGCAATCATCACACAGAGATATGTGTATGTGAAGATAGCAGGAATTACTGTGGCCATCTCTGCAAACAGTCTACCACAGTTTGCCCTCTGGCCACAAAGTAAATTTTCTTTTCATATGCAAAATGCATTCTCTCCCTTCTCCCAAAATTCTATCATATTATGGTATCAGGTTTGAAGTACAGGATCTCCATCTAAACAGGTTCTGATACAGATAAAGATCTTCAGGTTCAACTCTTCAGGTATGGCTCCTTTTTATCCAAAGATTTCTGCATTAAAAGTATCCATCTACTTCACACACACACCCTATATAATAGTGAGAGGGGATAGGTAACAACAAAAGACACTCCCACTCAAAATGGAATTCAAAATTCCAGAAGTACAGAGCAATCACAGTGGTTTATAATCGTCTGAAATCCTGCCAAGTAAATATTAACAAGGTCTTCTACTCCTGGAGCAGGGCGTGTTCCTTAGCTAGGCACCAATTCCAGTCCCCAGGATTGGTTCCCAAGTCCATTGTCCTGTGCTGCTTTTAGATACGACATCTGGAAGGCAGAGGCCTCCTTCAGTTTTGAACTGTTTCTACTCCTTTTAGCAAAACCTCGAAGTGCTCTTCGATCAAGCTTTGTGAGTTTCCCCAGTAAGCAGGATCCAGTCTATTCCATACCCCAATGACACCCACAAATTCTTCAGAAATAGACACCCTCGGTTTAGGCAGCCCGTCAGGCTGACAGGGGAAAGTACCCTTAACATTACTAAAACCCCTTTGGTCTACCAAAAAGTGTCTATTAGGCACCACCTTAAACCTTTCAGAGGACTTGGAAAAGGATTGGATAGCCATACCTTGATTTAGCCTTTACCAAGAAACCACTTCTTATTTTGAGAATCTTTTGCTATCTGGAGAGATAGCAAAAGATGAAAAACAGTTTTTTTCTAATCCAGAAAATTTGGCTTCCCCATACATCTCTAAATTTGGCTTGCCAAATCATTCTTTTTTTTTTTTTTTTAAGCTCATCTTTCTCTTGCAGTATCATATTCAGGTGCCGCTAGGAGAAGCCAATGGATGCTTTATCCATTTGGCCATAAAATCATCCTTGGAACGTCTACAAATTTATTGGGTACATTTATTTTTATATGGTGACAGTTCTGCTGATTATTTTGCAGCTACATAACACGGATCACCATCTTCTCAGCCAGCTATTGCTGTCTCCTCACCACTTTCCTAGCCTCTGCTCACAGCCTGTTTGCCTTTTTTTTTCAAGCTTTACCAGCAGTTTCCTGCTTGATTTTTCACCCTCTGTTTGCTGTGTGATCCCAAAGCCGTTACTGTATGTTCTGAGTTTTGTTGCACCAAGCTGCCTCTTCTGATACCAATTTCTGTATCAGTTCAAGTTTACTGCGTAATAAACCACACGCACAAGACACTGGCTAGTAGATAACTAACAAGCATTTACTTTAGCGTGGTCCTGTGGGTTGAGTAGGCAGTTCGTCTAGTCTGGATGGGTTCACTGGAGGCTGGAAAGTCTAGGATGGCCTTCTGTAGATGACAGGGCTGAGCTGACCTGGGACAGCTGGGCCTCTCTCCACATCATCTCTGCTCCTCAAGGAAGCAAATTCAGCTTGTTCACAAGGCAACAGCTTTCCCAACACGGGGAAAGAAGATGAACCCCAATGTGCACTTTTCAAGCCTCTGTTTGCATAACCACTAATATCCCATTGGCCAAGGCAAGTCACATGCCAAGCCTATCTTTAAGGGGTGGAGAAATAAACTCCACATCTTGATGGGGGAAGCAACCAAGCCACATTACAACAGGGTACTTATAAGAATGAAAAGAATACTTGTGGCCTTCTTTGCAAACAATCTACCACATAAGCTAGTACTTACAGTTCTAACAACAGAAAAAGCACGCAAAGCCTGCTAGACTGATTGATACACTAGATATGGTTAAATCACAGGTCTTTAGAAAATCTTCAGGAATAAAGAAAGGGACCATAATTTATAACTTGCCACAGATGGCCACAGGGCCTGAAAACTATTGGATAACCAGGCATCACACCTCCATTCCATGTGAATATCACTAGAGAAGGTTGTGGGCAGTGCAGAAGACAAATGTCAACTGATGGAATTCTAAACTGAGAACACTGAGCTCACAGCAGCATATAGGATCAGTGAAAAGCAGTATTGTATATGCCCCCCGTGTACAAACATCCCCTTAAATGTATTCAAATGAATTAGGTCAAAAGCAACATCAGGGGCACCTTGGAGAGAAAAGAAGACAGTATTTCCCCAAATGACAACCTGAAGCTTAAGGACTGAGATGTGGCCGGGGGTCGGGGGAATTAATTACCCTAAAGGAAGCCAAAGTTCTGTCTCCTCAGATATTCCTAACACTGAAAATTTTATCTGCTCAATGTGACCATAGAAACGTATCAGATAATTTCAGCCCAATTTAGGACTGCATACCTCCTTTTCCTCTTCCAGGTATATCTTGTGAGTTTCAGGAATTTGTTCTCCATTGAATTATGGATCTTCCCAGAGCATGAAGTCTGGAGTGATGACCCCAATTCTATACACAGGAAGCACTCTGAGTGAGAGCCATAATAAAAGGTAGAATGTCTAAAAATAACCTACTGGAGGAGAGGCACCTTTGTAACGAATCTAAAAAATGCTACAAGAATGCATGAAGCTCTTTCTTACTTTTATATCACAGTTAACATGAGAACGCTAGAGAGAATACATTAAAATAATAATACTTTTTATCTTTGTTGTTTGAACTCTGTGATCATTCAATTTTTCTTTGTTTTGTGTATGTTATAATTTTTATAAAATTAAAGCAGATTACACATGAGAAATGACAATAACTAAAACATGGACTGATTCAATATTGTCCTAATTAATTGTAACTAAGACAATATGAAACATACGTATATGCATCATTCTGGGATTACCTTTTCTAAAGTTAAATAAATGATACTCCTGTGATTGGATAAATAAAGTCTTTCACCCAGCAATTTGCCCTGGGAAACAAATTGTGTTTAGCACTTTTATAAATGATTAGGAATGTAAGGAGAAACTTTTCAGGTGTGTAGATGGCTCTGGATCGTCTGCTAAATGAGAATAAAATGGTGAAGTGATGGGAATAATGTGAAGAACGATCAGGAAAAGCTGAGGAGGCCTTT
This sequence comes from Tonatia bakeri, assembly GCA_004024845.1. Taxonomy (NCBI): domain Eukaryota; kingdom Metazoa; phylum Chordata; class Mammalia; order Chiroptera; family Phyllostomidae; genus Tonatia; species Tonatia bakeri. The sequence continues at coordinate 44,488 of PVIA01001326.1, read as the reverse complement.
AGAGCTCCCACAGTTGCAGTCATGGGACAGATGGCAGTCCAGATAAGAGAAGGTGGAAGGCAGTGAGTGGTGCATGTTTGATTTTGCTCTACAAACACATCAACAGATTGAGCAAAGATATACTAATGGGAGACAGAAATGAGTCTAAACTCATTGAGCACTCTTTACAAAGGTTTTGTTTTGGCTTTGAACAAATCTGTGCATAACCCCCAAGTTAAACACCCTTTCTACTTACTATAGGCCTTGTTTAACTCATGTTTTCCAAAAGAGGATGAAGGGAAATTAAGTAGACCTATTATACTGCATATTCCTTACTTGATACATGATTATTATCCTCTCCTCTCCATAACTATGTTAACATGTATTATAGTATAATGCAACTATTAACATTTAGATAGTGAAATCATCTGACAGAGCCTATATGAGAATTTCTATGTTTCCAAACATACTAGGAACTGTTTGAGCTACATGTGTAAGAAAAAAGGAATAATTAGTCAATCACACAAACTATCCCAAAGTAGTAAAAAATAGTATCAAACAGCATGTCAACATCTATTCTATCTTCCCTAATCATTTTTTCTGTTTGTTCATTGCTATAATGCCAATCCCTGAAAAAATAGTTGGCATATATAATAAGCACTTAATAAATATTCTCAAATGAATTAATGGATAAATGAAAAATATTTTTGTATGTGAGAAACTTCCTGATTGAAAAGAAGTAGCTCTGGACTCCCATGGTGCCAGCTATTGGGTTTTCTTAATAGGGCTCCCTCACCTTTGTTCCTGTGTACATCCTGATTCTTCCACTCTTCAGAACTCCCATTGAGACCTGTGTCTTTTCTTAAGATTTCCTGACCTCTGCAGCCTTCACTGGTCTCCCAAGTAGACTTTATCAGCCCATCATACAGTGTGTTTAGTTCTTTTCCATTGTTTACTCTTGGTCCACATTTTCTGAATGGACTGTGAAATCCTTTCCAGCTATGTGTTTTCCATGATTTGTTAATACAAAAATTAACAAGACATGGTTTCTGTCCTTGAGAAGCTTACTGACTGGTAGGGACACTCATGTAAAATAAATGAGTTTGCCATGTCAAATGGTAGGTGTTTAGGTTGGCCCTCTTAACCATAATTCTGTCCTTCCTTTATTTGAAGAAATTGGAAAGCTTATTTTGTCATACGTGCTTAAAACTAAGTTTCTATGTCTGAACCCAGACTCACCAGATACGCTCGAATGTGAGGTGGCAGCCGTCTTCTTGTCTCTGTTGATACTAGTGAGCAAGATCATGCAGGTGTACTTGTGGTGACCAGAGTCCTTGCTCCAGTCACAGGGTTTATGGCCACAGGGGAGGGATGGCAGCGGCAGCAGTTTCTCACCTCTGGGAGCAGCTGTGGTGGTGTGACCTTCCCATCCATAGTCCAGGACTGGCTTTCTAACTCCTTTCTCTCCTACCCTGTGAGCATCCAAATCCCTGAATTAAATACTACTTAAAATCAATAGTAATTTTTATCTTGCACTGATTCCAGTTAGTTCACATGATATGGGGCCAATACATAAAGAACAGAATAAGGACACTAGAAAGAGAGCAGGTGGCTCTCCCAGATATGGAGTAGTTGGGAAAATATTAATGGAAAGATAATTTGTTCAACTAAGCCAGGCAGATGAGGGTTGGAAACATTCAGTGTGACCCTTAGTGCTCCTAGTAACTCAAGAATCAGAATGCCCCGGTGGGGTGGCTCAGCTGGTTAAAGCATCGTCCCATATACCAAAAGGTTCTGGGTTCGATCCCTGGTTATGGCACAAACCTAGGTTGTGGGTTTAATTCTCAGGTTTGTTTTCCCAGTAGGGGCACATAGGGGTGGAGGCAACCGATCAAAGCTTCTCTCTCACACTGATCTCTCTCTTTCTTCCTCTCTCTCTGAAATCAATAAATGTATCCTTAAGTGAGGATTTAAAACAAAAGAATCAGATAGTGTTTATGCCAGGAAACTTAGAAAAGTTCTACTACAGCCCTTTTGCTTTAAAATTAAAAAAAAAAACACACACACACAGAGGGACTTTACCTAAAAAATAGAAGATATAAGTCTAGTAGGCAACAGGGCCCAGGGCAGAACCAGACCTTTCAACATTGAATCTATTGCTCATTCGACATAATTGAATCTGCAATGTTTGTGAAGCAAAATTATGGAAAAGAAATATGTAGATATTTCTCTATCTAATATATGCACCACACATGTCAATATGATGTTGGTGCTGATAGTTGATAGTTCCTCCAAAATTAACAGAATAGTTAAAATGAGCAGAAAATGTTTTCAAAGGTGTACTGAAATGGGTAGCCTCAGTGATAATAGATGAGAATCAAATCCTTCTAACTACTAAGTCAGTATCAATATACCTATTGCCTATTTTTAATAAATATTGAGTATCTCTGTTTCTCAGTAAATCTCCCCCCGCCCCCTCTGAATACATTGGACTTTCTCAGCATTGCTCTCAAGCAACATAAAGTTAGTGAAGGCAGCATTTACATCTATTTGTTCTGTAAAGTTCCTTAAAAAATATTCACTTATGAATTAGCCGTACTTCTTTAGGACATACCACAGTTTATGGTTCTCCATGACACTCCTGAGTCCATGAAGAAGTAGGCTGACTTGAGAATGCTCCTCCTCCTGTTTTGAGTAGGAGATTTTAACTGTCTTTATTACAAGAGTCAACAGTCTCTTCCCGTAGCAAACATTCAACTAAGTGGAAAACACTGGAATCTCAGAACTGTGTGTCTTATTTCTGGAGGAGGTCCCAAAAGACTTCCTGATACAGACCCTGATTTCAACTAGTTTGTTATTACCTTCATTAGTAAGCCAATGAGATTCAAGTTCTCTTATAAAGTCATAAAGTTAGTTAACAGCAGGAACCGTGTCAGCCCTTGCATTTATTTTCCTGTCTTCTCGGGTTCAATCACAGAATTCCCTCCTCAGTTTCACCCTCACCCAAATCCTGAGCAACCCCTAGCAGAGGCAGACAGTTTACATGGAGCTCTGTCCAGGAGCCAAGAACCAGTTGCCTAGTGTGGGCCCCAAGTACCTCCAGACCCATAATCTTCAGGTTTGTCCGGCCTTCACTGCAGTTATTAAATCCTTATGGATGGGCCCCTGTCTTTCCTTATTTGAATCCCATTTCTTCTGTGTGAGTGAGCCCTGTGTGAGTCTCAGTCTGCCTTTGAGGACTGCAGGGAGGTGCTGACACTGTGGATATCACTTGTGAAGCCAATATCTTGGTGGCTACCGCTTACCCCTGAACCTCAGTTCTGACTGGCATATTGCTCCAGACAGCAGAGACCCTCTAGAGCTATAACATTATCCCCAAGACACGGGATGTGACAGCGGCCCAGACAGCATTCTCATGGGACAGGATAACTTGCATAAAATGACCGACTAAGATCCAAAGATAAAATGAAAATCTTTATTTCTATTTGCTTTTATTACAATTATTCTGTTTAGGTTTATATTTTGGGTTGTGTTATGTAATGTGCATATGCACTATGAAAGTAGTTCATATAATAATTTACTAAGTAAATACAGAAATTTATATCAAAATTTTATGCTGAAAACATAGACATGGCAGAGAAAATTTGAAGACAGCACTTGAGGAACATAGGCAGCCGGGTCCCATCCACCAGGTGCACCCCTTTGGCTGTTTCTAGACAGTAAGGTCCGTAAAGGTCTGGTTCATGACATGACTATCTGTGGACAGCATCCTCATACCTAGCACTGTGCCTGGCATGGATCAGGCTTTCAATAAATCTTTGTTGAATGAATAAATTAGTGGATCAGTAAATGACTTGAAACTGGCCTCAATCAAAATAGTTACCATGTACCCTTAGACAACTATAGTGGGCTGAATAGTGTCCCTCAAAATTCATATATATCTGGAAATTTAGAATGTGACTTTATTTGGAAATTCCAGAAATACTTAAGGGAAGAATTGAAATGAGATCATACTGGATTAGGGTGGGCCCTAAATCCAATGAGAATATTTTCATAAGAGTTAGGAAAGGGTACACAGAGGCAGAAGAAAAGTTCCTGTGAAGGCAGAGATAGGCAGACAGTGGGGTAACGCAGCTTAACTACAAGCCAGGGAACACCTGGATCCACCAGAAACTGGGAAAGGCAAGGCAGGTTCTTCCCTAGGGCCTTCACAGGAAGCATGGCACCTTGATTTTGGACTTTTAGCCCCCCAGAACTGTGAGAGTATAAATTTCTGCTGTTTAACACAAAGTCTGTGGTAATTATTTATGAAGCCCTAGGAAACTAATACAGATCCTATATTATAGATACCAGGCCTTGGTCCTGTCAAGTTAGTCCTATTAGACCTGACTTCCCTGCTTTTCCTGATTAGTCTACTATAAAAATCTAACACACCCTCCATTGAAGTTACTCATATTGTGGAAGGAAATACTAGAATCCAGCTCCCCTGACTCTTAGAGAAGCATTCTGGCCACTACACCTTACTATTTATAGCTAAAGAACTTATCTAACAAAATGTTCTCACGTGGTTTAAGGTATGGGTAGGCATTGTGGGTATGTACTTGAGAATTTATAATATAAACTGAAACTCTTTGCTCTTAAAATTGCTCATGAAGATAAGCTTCTGATCTCTGATATATGCTGGTTCAAGCCAGTTAACAGTCACAAGACACATTAGATTTATTTCAGTACCTGATCTGGCCATGGTAGAAAACAGGAAATAAAAAGGGTTGTATGCGTGTGTGTGTGTGTGTGTGTGTGTTTAACTCGCCTTTGTCATTATTTAATATTACTGAGTATTCATCATGTGTATGTATTTATATAAATAAAATTTTACTTAAATCAAATTATTTGAAACCTTTAAAAGGAGGGTCTTAAATTTTATCCTACTTGTGACAAATATTTTTGATCTATCCTTTGTCTCCTTAATCAGCCTATACAAACAAAACAATTTGTTTAAAACAATAGATGACCAGAATGTTTTCCATATGCTTTATAGGTAACTCATATGACCATATTATGATTGTGCTTGGCAAAGACAAAGCACTCAAGAGGTGTTAAAGTTCCCCTTCTGGATTAAAAATGAAAATTAGCATTCAGAAAAGCCCCGTTCAGTTTAGTCACTCATTTGCTTGTTGTGTTAGTTACTGTGGTTGTGATTGAGACTATCATAACTTCTTGGATCTTGAACTTATTAATAACTGCCACTGATTTTGAGCATCAGTAAAGAATGGTATTGATGACATGAAATGGTCACGATTACACAGACATCCTGGGGTCATTTTGTGATGATCACAAAGCAAGGGGATATCAAGCCAAATCAAATGAACTTTAATCTGTAAAATGCAAGATTTTAAAAGAAAGGGAGAAAAAGAAACATCATCCTAAGGGTAGTAATGCTGAAAAGGAAGAAAGATGAAGAAGGATAGAAGATCTTAGAAATGAAATTCTGATGAAGACAATCATAGGTGATCAGAATTCAGTTAGGCTGAGGTCCTCAGACCTGTACTGAGCACCACCTATGAGCCAAGCAGAGGATAACGATGAGTGGAACACGGTGCTCTGAGCCACAATCAAGCAAACTCTTGGGTTCTCTTTGAGAAGGAAAAGAGGGAGCAATCCTAAGATGCCGTTGTATCTACACGTGGTGCAACTACTTGAATTTCACTTAAAAAAAAATCAGGAAGCAAGTGTTTGATGTATTTATAAGGGTCCACAGTATGTGGCATGCATTTTTGAATACACATAGAAAGTCTCCAGTAAATGAGTATATTTCCATGTGTTTTACTTAATCTATGAACTAATAATATGTGAAGAAAATGCCATAAAACCAAAGTTGTATTATCACAGAGAGAGCCAAGAACAAAGAATATGTAAGAATATATATTCTTCACCCATACAGTGGAAGAGGCTAACATCCAGGTACGATTTTAAAAACAAAACTGAAGTTCACAGGAAAGTCAAAGTGGTGACTTGAGACAGAGGAGAGGGCCTCAGGGCCACCTCCCATGTTCTCTCCAGTGTTCAGGATGACATAGTGAAAACCCTAGGTGACAGCCAATCAGATGGGCTTGTAAGCATGGCCTAGTGTGACATTCGTATCAATTACCTGACTGACAATATAGAAGAAAAAGAAATCTATGAAATGTGGTGATGTCAGAAAGTCATAAGGGCAAAGAGAGGACTCAAGCATCAAATGATGGAAACAGTGAGAAATTACACTGGTTGGCCAGGTCGTTGGGAATAAACTTATAAAACGAGTAGAAAGGTTCATGTTGGGTTCAAAAAGTCAGTCACACTAGTACAGGATCAGTGATCTAGTTGCAAGGGATTTATTCATTATTTATTTTTTACTTGATTTCCAATGTATATAATAATTCAGGTACATACACACTCAACCATCTGAGTTTACATGTAAAAAAATATTGTCCAAATTAAATCCTCAGTATTCTACACAGACTCAGACTTCATATGGTCTATTGTTCCTTGTTCTGAATTGATTTTAAAGTCCTGTGAAGGATCTAGAGGAAAGAGATTGGAAAGGTTTTACCCAGAGGAGAAATCAGTTTAGGAAATTGGTAGTGTCCTCAAACAACTGCAGGTATCCTGTGGAGGAAGGAGTTGACTAATTGTGTTATTACAGAAGACAGAAAAAAGACAATGGGCAAAATATAGGGCCTGCTTAAGTTGTAAGTAACACATCATATTCTTTCACTAGAGCTGTTCAGCAGTGGTCTACCTGCCTTAGTAGTACATGAGTTCTGTGTCCCCAGAAGTGTTCTAGGAGGGGCTGGATGACTATTGACAATAAGGAGTGGATAACAGACTCTTTATGTCTGTTTTTGCTCTAAGGCAAATGATACAGATAACAGAAAAAGTGTGAAATAAGAAAAGCACATATCCACATGTATACCATCTCAGTGATGTCAGACAGCCTTTTAGGTCTCTCTAAAAACTGTTTTCAAACCTACTTCACTATTTTTAGGAAAATTATATTAAATAACCTGTATAAAGCACCTGTCATATAATGGATGCTAAATAAATCATGAAAAAGAATATAATTACTATGATAGTAGTTATATAGTCTCTACAGAGTAAAACTGGCAAATATCGAATATCTTGCACTAGATAAGGAAAAGAAAAACAAAGAAATCAGGTAATGCCCATGGTGTTTCCTGATTCTACTTTCATAATGCAAAACTACAGGTCACCCTCTGATTACCTTCTGACTGCTTAAACAAGTGATCCCCTATCTGCAGAAAGCTTTTGCTTGAAATAAAATATTCATACTTCACAGATGAGTTACCTTTGCCTGTAGATATCAAAAGCAACATCAATAAATTAAGATTCAGAGTTCTAGTTTCAGACAAGCACTTTAAACATAAGGGTGTAAAAAATATATACAATTCAGAATGGGGATTCTTTATTCCAAATTTTTTTTCAAGTAGTATCTGAAGGAGGGGTCCTTTACAGAAAGAGAAGTTTATCATTTAAAATCATCTTTAAAGGTTAACTAACCCATGAAAGTAGATGCTTAAACAATAACTTTGGGAATTGCCCTTTTACCTTTCCCTTTGAAAAAAAATAGACAATCTTTAGATAGTTAAGCATAGAGACTACTGTTTTATTTTCTCAATTCATTGTTATACCTTTTAAATGTTAGTGAAATGTGATCTGCAACTTAGGGTGGGTATGCTCACATGTAAGTGATGCTGTGCTGGGTGTTCTCATCATGAACTTACTTATAAGTCACAACTATGCTCATAATAAAAGCATTTATTCTAGAGAGAAACTTGTTTGAACAGAGTGCTAAGAAGAAAAATTGCCCTAGTATGGAAAGAGTGAGGAATATATCTTTACTAAAAAATTTCACAAAACAGTTCAAAATTATACACAAAAGTATCGCAGACACTTCACGAACTTTTTTTTTTTAATTTTGGGAGCAGATGAAAGGCATTTGCAGCACTGAAAGCTATAGCTGTCACCTGATCTGTGAACTCTGCCAATTTCAAGGTTCTAGGTAAAACTAGCGTAGTGAGGACTGGTTCCTGGAAAACAGGAGAAATAAAGCTTATGCAAAGATATTAGAAAGTTAATCCAAACAACAATCCACAGAGGCAGGCAAATAGAAAGAAAATCAGGAGGGAAGGTACAGGCAGGAGGGGGACACGGGGGGAAGGGGGAAGAACAGTGACATTTGGTGATGAACCATATGTGCGTGGTTTGAAAGACATGACTGAATTGTTTTTGGTGCAGTATTATTCTGACATTTAGAATGAGGCAGTTTTCCATTTCCATTAATGTACTGCCAAATAGAAGGGGAACTGTCGCGAATTAAAGACTAAAGAAAGCTGTTCCTCAAAGTTGTATTAAATCAGTGCTGATGAACTCATTAAGAACAAATCAACAAGGTGCATTGTATGAGGATTAACGAGCAAGGACACCCAAGTAAAATGCTGCTCCTTCACTAGCTGCTGGATGGCCCCACATGAAGCTCTGCCCACACCTGCTGTGAAAGTTAGAGATCTTTCATCTCCACGAATCTCTTCGAGATTTGTCTCTTATTAAGAGATTTGTCCTCAGAAAGGACAGGTTTCCTCAGAGACGAGAGCCAATGTGATGTAGTATCTCAACAGACCCCGTAACAAGAAGAAGACATTAGGGAAAACCACTTCCCACTCACCCCCATTTTCAGTAGAAAAACAGGTTAAAAGTTCCCTACTTTGTGTGAAGTAAGAATAGAAGCAAAGACAGATTGTCTGTGATCAAGCCATCCCTCAGCCCTGCTTTCTAATGTCAGTATAGAGAAGATTATTATAACAAATCAGTCTCCTCATTTCACTTAAGGTCAGGAAGACATGATATGTTTGTCTTCACCTAAGGGACAAAAGGCCTCTGTGGTTTTCAAAGACTTCTGATTCCATGTTCCAGAGGGGGGGTGGACATTCTTTTTAGGGTACCCCCAGTCTCAAAATTCCAAGGTTCCCACCTACCCCAAGGTGATTAGCCCTTTATATACCTGGTTATGGAGCAACTTAGATTTGTCAAATATTTCTGTATTGTTCTCTGCATTGAAACTCTTGGGAATGTAGACCAGCTGGGGAAAAAAAATAAACACACACACACACAAAAATCCCAGCAGTTAGAACACATGGCAACATATTCCTTAACATCCATTGGCTACATTATACATTTTCTTATCTCGAGTCCTATTCTAGGACTCAGTCATAAAATAGTCCCAGAAACATTTCACGTGATGATGCTCTGTCCTCTTATATCATGGCCTTCAATGGCATTTTGAGAAGTCTTCTGTCTTGGGAAATGGGGACTCATATCGCATCTTCACGCTCTCCAGGCCTCTAGGACGACATCTCTTTTCTCCACTCCAAGATACTCCAAGTGCCTGTCATGTTGCTTAAAACAAAGAAGACACATTGTAAGTGGTTTGTTCAACTTTAGTGAAGAACTAATAATAAAGTTTTGTACTTAAATTATAGCCTAAATACAGAATTCTTCCCATGATTCAACAAACAAGCACTGGAACTTCTGGAGATACTGATTCTAACTTGAGGTGGAGACAATAACAGTCATGTCTTAAATGCAAATTAATCTGCTATCTTCTCTCTGATTTTTCATAGCCATTAAAGTAAAGCTCAGCTTCTCAAAAGGAATTCCTTCAGAGTACATTGCTCTATGATTTCAAAATATCAATTGATTCAATTCATTTATAAAAATCCTTTCTAAAAGTACAATTTCAATTGGGTTTATTTTAAGTGACTGAATCATTTACATTTATACAGCATTTTTTAATCTCCTGATCTCAAAGTCCATTTACATGTTACTTATTTCTGACATAGGGCAGGATGGAATTATTGTTTCCATATTAGAGATGCTGAATAAACTACCCGTGTGTATGTGGCTTTCAGTAGATCACTCAGCCATGGGAAATTTGAAACTCTGAAGCAAATCTGTTATTCTTCTTCTAAGAAATCACACTTCTATCTATTTGTTTCTTAAAAATTTATTTCTATATTGTAATTTAGTTTCCCTCACAAAGCATCTAATCTCTGCTTACTAAATTTTAAATAAAAATGTGACTGTGTCTCCACCTACTCCCCACCAACTAATTTTCAAGGTCATTGGATATGGTCAAGTGGTATCACACCGGTGTGAAAATAAGTTCTCCTGAAGTTAACAGGACACAGAGACAGGTATTTAGTGAAAAGTTTGAACCTATATAGCATCTGACTAAAAAGTTATAGCTTCTTTAAAATAATCAAAAGAACTATAGAGAATGCTGGCAAAGAGATCCTACCTAGCCATTTCCATATTGAAAGATTGCAACATGAAACGTTATTATGACTGGACATGTTACCCCAACTTTGTTTATACTACCTGTGAAATGTGATACATCATAAGCAAAGTGTATGAAAATAAGATGACCCTCCTTTGCTTTTAGAATCAAATAATTCCACTTGCTTTTGCTACGTTCATGCTTGCAGTTTACTGATCTGATCATTATACCCACAGAAAAAGTATCCTTAGCAAAGGAGACAGTTCTAGAGAAGAAACCTAAAAAATCACCTTTGCTTTGGTTCATTTGATTGTTATTTTTCAAACTATTTTTTATCATTTGTCTTACAGACAAATGTTTGCTGAAACAAACAAACAAAAAAACATTTAAATAAAAGAACCTAAGTCTACAGGACTGAAAACGTTCTGGCCTGAGGGTGCATTTTTCCAGCTTTGTTCCTTGTTTGTACAAGGTCAGGCCTGCTATTGAATGTTGTTTCCTGAAATCAGGCTGCTTCATTTGTAATCTAAGTAAAGTCACCAAGGACCATAAATAGTCTGACCTCGTTGGAGCTGAGCTCCATGCTCTGTTAGCTGGCTAAGCAGAGCGTAGTGAAGGCCCATCCAGCCCCGCATACGTACGCTTCCAATGATCGCTGCCTAGATGCTCACTTATGAGGAGACCTACCAGGAAATGGAAGGAGGATCCCCTGTCCGGTCCTCTGACTTGATGAGCACTGTCCGTGTCAGTGTAATACTGCAGTGATACCTCTTCTAATGACCCCTTTACACTTTCCTCCCTGATTTACGTTTGCATCCGCTAACTTTACCATAGTAACAGTCACAATTTCAACAAAAATAAAGGTATTAGAATTAGATCCTTTTTATTAAACTAAAAATATATTTTTGCAGTTAAATAGTATAAGATTGACAGCTTTATTTATATGCAATTGTTTCTTTACTTACACATGAATGTAGAAATGCCTTCCCTCTTAATATTGAACTTGGAGTCTATGAATTTAAGAATAAAGAATTTTTGCTTTAATCTTTATGATAGCCTAACTTCCACACTGATTCTAATGGTGTATGTTAGTTGCAAATATCCGAGGAGAAACTTATGTCAACTCAATTAGCTCCTGACCACTTTGGTCTCTGCAGAGACCTTCAGGCCAGGTGCCAAAGCTGACTTTCCAACACAATTATATTCTGTAGGTTTGGAAACTTTGACATATTTCACCCACTGTTTCAAAATACTCTTCAGTCTTCTCACTAGTTGTAAGAATCCCCAAAGACCTTTATATTCTTCTTCTATAATTTTTTGACAGGCCATAACTACGTACCTATGTGATCATCATGTTTTATGTTATCTAAATTTGAACTACTTTACAGAAAAAAAATTTTGTTTAATTTTATGTTTAGGAAAACTTGAAATTTTCCACATAAGTTGCTATAACTTTTAGCTGACTTCAGCACACAGGTTCCCTTCTGGCGCCTCTCCAAGTACAAATATCCCCACTGAGAGGCACTCCTTATGACAGAACTGAGTCTTGACACTTCACCACCTGAGATTGATGAATCTCATTGCAGATATTTTATTCATGTCTCGTGATAACCACCACTAAATTCTTTTCCTCGGATCTGGCTCATCACCCTACATCATCAAGACAGCTCCACACCCATTTTCTAGCTGCAACTCGGTGTCTTCTAAGCAGTGCATACTATTTCTGCTAAAATAAATCTCCTTTCAGATCTAACATTTAGTTTGTTCCCCAAATCCTAGTATTATCTTTTCAATGCATTCCCCAATTGGTAACACTTATACAAGTGAAGTTACTCCTTCCTGCTTTGTATGTGCAACCCACTGTCACGCACTGTCTTCCCAGGTACCGTTTTTGTGCATTTGCATATTTCTGTGTCTGTCATATTTGTCCCATAGTCAGAGAGATAAGAAAGTAACACGCTTAAGGCTAGAAGAAAACAGACCTCACTAATAGTTTGCTATTACTAAGCACAGTGATAATGCACATTTATGCCGCTTGCTTATTGAACAGCTTTGTCCTTTAAAAAATATTTTCCTCCCATTTCTCATTCTTTATCTCTTCAGAGGGTAATACACTCAGTAAAGAACCCAAGCCAGTTTCCTCAGCACACCCTAGTCATGGACGTGGGAAGCTCACCAGGTACCCAGAAGTCATCCTAAAGGAAGGAAAGGCAGAATGTGAAAGTTAATGTTGTTAGAATTGGGGAACCTTGAATTTGAATGTCAATTTTGCTACTTACTAACTGTATGATAGTAAGTGACAAACTTTCTGAGCTTTAATTCCTACCAAGTAAAAATAGCAATAAAGCTGACTTATATGCTGATATTTTGCATGTGAAGCACATTTAGCAGAATACCTTCCCTTTAATAAATATAAACCAAGGTTACCTTTCATTAAAGTTTCTCATACTACATTTGCCCATCTACTGTGGAGCTAAAGTCATATTATATTTTAGAAGATACGATGACCAATAATATTCCCAAAAGAATATTTTCAAAATAGATGAATAATCAGAATATCAAGAAATGTTTCATAGTTGAAAGAGGTTCAAAGAGATCAATTAGCTGGCCGAGGCTCCCCAGTTGCTTTGTTATGGAGTCCTGGACAAGAACTCCGAAGTGCCTGTCACCGGTCCATTGCTCTTTGGTTACACAGAAATGGAAGTGATCAGCTCTTCCCTGTAAATTACTAATAATTTTAATTTCGGGGGAAAATGCATTTTTGGGGAGCAGAAGTCATTCTGTATTCTTAACCTGAAAAGCCAACTGAGTTTTCTTGAGTTAAAAAACGGTGAGATTTTAAGGTAAAATGTCCATCAGCTGCCAGGCAACTTGAGCTACAAGAGATGTCTGTGGTCTGGAAAGGGTTCCACTGTGCACCCTCCACTCAGCACAGACCTCCATCTCATAATAGAGTCATTTCTTCTCATTGAACTTTTCCTTTGTTGTTATTACTGAGCATTGTAATTAAACATTCCTCCTGAATCTGCTTGGCAGCTGCCACTGTGTTCTAAGGAACCATTCATAGCCTTGTGTATTATTATCCTAATCCTCTATTATAGAAAAAAAACTACTTTATGCCAAAAATCAGATACCAATACTGAAAAGGCTTTACATTTTGTTTTATTAGAATGAGGGGTGGGGGTAAGTCCAATTCTTTAAGACATAAGACCTCTGTTAGGTTAGAAGAAGCATGTAATTTTGAGTTCTACTTGATTATATTCAGCTTATGTGTTAACTTCAACATAGCTTGGGAAGTAGTCTCTGCACTGAATATTCATATAGTGTGCATGATACACACACTGAACCCAATTTAGTAAATGAATACTTGTAATTTCACCAAATCCCCACCGAGAGATTATGCAGATTTATGAAGGAATGTCACTGAAGCAATTCTTAGCTCTATGTCTTCAATCATCAAAGACTCAAAGTATGTAAACCTCAAATAATTTCCATATATTTGCTGCTACAGGTTTATCTTCTGAACTTTTCTGACATTACCTCTCACTCTGTGTTTCATCTCTAATTTCCCTTCAATATTCTTGCCCTTGAGCAAAGAGCCAGCATCATAACACCTATGAGCGCTGCCAAGTTCCTCCTGACAATATCCTGGCTGCCATAATGCCAGCAATCTGTTCCAATCCTGTCACTGCAAAATCTTATTAAAGGCAAAAGGATACCCAGTCACAAGCATATAGGTACACAGTAAGTTCAGGCTCACGTTTCCAGAGATGTCTGTGTCCTTTGCTGGGGCCTCTTGATGTTTTCTAAGAAATCACATATTGGCAAAGAACTGGGCTCAGAGAGCAGAAGTTTGTATCAGTGGCACCAACTGCAATATAGAGACTTAATGTGCCCATCCTTTAGAGATGTTTAACAGGTAATAATGACCAAATTCTGGACCAGCACATTTTCTCCAAAGGCAAGTGCAAAGGGATTTGCAGCATAACCTGGTTGAGTAAAACCTGGAGTGAATGTCATGAGACCAGGATGCTGGGTCAAACCCCACAACAATCACTGGTCATCCTGGAAATGTTGCCTAGATTTTCCAAACCTCAGGTTCTCAGGTCATTGGGATATCCAGACCTCCAATTCCATTATTATTTTCTGTAAATTACATGTAAAAATTAACCCACAATTTTTAGCTGGCAAACCCCAATTTATACAATGAATTGGCAGGAGAACCAGAAATGTATTATTCCAGGAATACTATCTCATGTAACACTTAAGTCCACACAACAGTTCAGCTCTAAAAAAGTGTCACATCTCAGGGAATGTATGTTGAAAGTTTATAGAAAATGCCAAATACTTTGGGGGCAAATCTCTTTAGTACAAGTTGCAGAATCATCTTACTAACATCTCTCTATCCTTAATTCTTTCTGCAACCCACTGGGATTACCTTTATTTTTCTGGAATTAAAACTAAAAAGACATTGCTATAGTGATATATAACACAACATAGACTTATGGTTAATGGCTTAGGATTTGGGGTGAAGCAACCTGTAGTTCTAATCCGGGCTTCTTTTCTTAACTTCTCTGAGTCTAAATTATACTAGTACCCACTTCTTGGGGAGAAGTAAAGTTAACAAGATATTGAAGGTATTGTAAAGTCCTCAGCACTTCCCTGGCCTTTAGTAATGCTTAATAATCTTCAGTTGTTATTGTTATTATAGCCAAGAAATTCCATGGCAGTTTTTGTAAAAATTGGGTTAGGATGTGAGGTGTGAGATGCTGTTGCACTAGTAATAACCCTTGAGGGAGGGGGGAGGTTGAAAAGAGAATGGACAGACTAGGTTTTTTTATTTGTTTTGATATATACAGCTGTGTAACCTTGCATGGTTTATGAACTTCTCAAAGCCTTAGTTTCTTCATTGGTAAACAGAGGTAATATCACTAAAGGTTATGTGAAGACGAAGGTAGGAATGTAAAAGAAGGCACTGAGGAGCCCTTCTTTGTTGATCTGAAGTTGAAAATGAACCTCAAATACAAGGGTCAAGACTTAGTACCTCATATTCACAGAAGAGCAATCAGTGGTTGGGACCATGGGACCCTCCAGAGTCTCCTAAAAAGGGGCATAAACAGTCTAACCACAGTCAACGATAATCATTAGACCCTTGTTAATCAACATGAGGTTCAGAAACCAACAGTATCAACATCACATGGGAAATTGTGAGAAATGTGGAATCTCAGGCCCTGCCCCAGAACCACAGATTTAAAATCTTCATTTTAATAAGTTCCCTGGATGGTCTGTGTATATAGTAAGGTTTGAGAAACACTTGCCCAGACCACCTATATAGACTGTAGTTTACACAAGCAAAAGACAGGTGAGGAAAAAGAGATTAACGTTTTCAGAGTAGTGAGTTGTCAGCTCATTATGGGGGGTGAAGGTGTTGGAAGGGATGACTATGTATTTTTTCTCCTCCAAAAAGGCATGCTTTAACTAAGTTGAGGAGGGGTTAAATATGGGCTCCTATGGCCTGAATGTTTTTTACCCCAAAATTCATATTTTGAAGCCAATCCCCCCAAAGTGATGGTATTTGGAACTTTGGGGAGGTGATTGGCCATGAGAGGGCTGCCAGCCAGCATGAATGAGATCAAGTGCCCTTATAAAAGAATCCCCAGATTGTTTCTTCACCCCTTCTGCCCTGTGAGGACACAGTGAGGAGGTGCCATCTGTAATCGTAGTCTCCAATCAATCTTCAAATCTCTTGCTATAATTCTACCTCCGTCATATTTCTTAGAGCATCCCCATTTGGACTTATAATTCTGTTTGCAGTTACAAAGCACTCATGGCTGCAGGAAGGGACCAATAAGTAATAGTGTGTTGGTTGTGCATACAGAGATGCTGTCCTTGCATCCCACTGTATGAAAATTAATTTGCTCATTTTGCCCTTTGTTCTAAAATAAGTCTGTTTTGTAGGCCATATGATTATTGCTTCTCAATATCTTTATGGATCACAGTATCTCAATATGTTTTATGTTTGTAAAGCTTTATCTGATTTGCCTTTCATTTCCTAGTTCTAGAAACACCAAACTTGGGTCATTTGACCCCCATTTTCTGTTTCATCAATAAACATTTCTCTCCTCTCTTTCTCTACTTTTTGCGAATGGAAAGATGGGCTGTTCATGATCTATGAATCCTAACTGGGCCTTGGAAGGAGCTGGGAGAATTTTCTGCTGGGATTTTGCCTGTGTACCTGAGGGAGCCAGGATGACTATGCCTGATTTTTTCTACTTCGTTATGTGAGACCATTTCCAAGATTTCTAGACTACTGTCCCTGCACTAAAAGATGACATTGTTAGAGGTGAGGTCATGATTTAGTTCCAGAAGTATGCTTCACCACACCTAGTCAGTGTCTGAAGTAAATGAAGTAGAGGCCAAATTGCTGTGGATTAAATTGAATTCTTAAGTATGTGAAAGCATTAAAGTTTTGAGATTTTATATGACCCTGTACTAAAACAGAGAAAGGTCAGTGTAAATATATTGAGGGTCAGGAATCAAAACAAGGGGAGATTATTATAGAGTAAGGGTGCAAATAATGTTTTTATTCATATACGAAACATTTTTACTTTCTTCTTTTGATAACCACAGTTTGGTTCATTGTCTATAGCCTTTCCTTAAAAGTTGAATCTTTCAAAATCGTTGAGTTTGTTATTGCTTTCTGTCTCATGTGCAGGAAAATACATCTAGGCTGAGGAACTCAGGAACATAAGGGAAGCTGGGTCTTCACAGGGTATCCATCACTGACTGTTTCTGTTTCCTTCCAAGTCATAGATCCTGAATTTCGAATCACCAGTAAAAAGGAAGGAGTTAAACTTGGCTCTACAGCAATCATTATAGTAACCTTTAGCTAACAGCCCTTTAATCAGCCCGTGGCGTGTTGGCCGTCCTTCCGATACATCATCTTTCAGAGTGAGTTTGCAGGAGGATCAGCATGAATCAGAGACAACCCACAAAATTTGTTCTGCATAACACCACGTGTGAGTGTTTCCAAGTCTGTGAGGACATAGGAAATGCACACTTCATTTTTAACTACTGTATTTTTACTACTGTTCCTAGCCATTTCTACAGCAAGCCGTAACTTCCCCAACTTGGCTTTCTTTGTCGCTGTCTCTAACCAGCACTCCATGATAAAACAGCAAGAGCAGAATGATGTATTTACATTCCTTTTATATGACCCTCTAGACTTGAGCTTCTCTTTCCTTTCTCCAGCAGTTTCAGAAATGCTCTTGATAACTCCTATCCCTCCTTAGTATTTACTGTGCTGTATGTGAGGGTGTGTATATCTACGCCCTCACATAGGGTAGGTTGGTAGTGAGGGAAGGGACGTGGAAAACACCCAGGAAACTGCTCCCAGTTCTCTTCACGGTGACCTTCAGCTAAGCATTAAAAACAAACAGGAAGTGCTGCACTCCCAAATGAGTGCAGCCTATTTGTTCCGCACAGCACGTGCCGTCTAGCCCACCCTCCATGGCCAATTCCAGCAGCCTGTGAATGGCTCTCGGACTTTCGGAGCTGGTTTCCAAGAGATGCTGTGATGCTTACACGCTTTGCTAAGTACCACCTAGACTCGTGTCCTCAGTGTCCCATCACTAACCAGATGAGAACAATCACCATAAACAGAAGAGTGCTTTAAACATGGGACAAAGGGACTTACAGAGCAAGCGCATAAGCCAAGGAGTAGTGTATACATCCAGGGGCACTGGACACAAAACATGCTTGGATATGTGCAATAAACTAATGAAAAAAAGATGAAATAACATACTTATTATAATATATTTCAAAAAAGAGAGGAAGTCATGAGAAAACTTTAAAAGAGCACAAAGGAAGATTTGTTAGTTTAAAATGAGCATTTATATATAGTGTTTTTGTTCTAAAGAAAATTGGTTCTAAGGATAAAGAACAGTAATATAGGGGAAAACGAGCAATTTTTAAATTGAGGTCAGTTATTTATTTCTGTTTTTGTAAGTGACATTTTTCTTCACCGCTAGACTTCAGCTAGATGAATTATCAGATAAAACCAAATTTAGAGGCAAGCTATGAAATAACTGACCTGTAATCCTCAAAAGTATCAAGGTCATCAGAGTCAAAAAAAGGCTGAGAAAGTCTTCTAGATTAAAGACAACTGAAGTGACGTGACTCTTGAATGTAAAGCATGATCTAATCGTTTCTTTTGTTATAAATGACAACATTGGGACAACCAGCAAAATCTAATATATCTACAGATTAGGTAATACTGTGCTGATGTTAAATTTCTAAGTTTGATATCTACACTATGGAATGTCCCGAATTTTAGAAAACAGCAAAAGTATTTAGAGACAAAAGAACTATATATCATTATATCAGCAACTTACTCTTATAAAGTTCAGGGGGAAATACGTGTGGGTTACATATGTGTGTGTATAGAATAAAAGAAGGAAAAGAAAATATAGGAAAATGTTAAGGACTGGATAAAATATATATTAGAATTCTGTATATTATTTGGGTGGCTTTTCTGTGTGTCTGAAATTATATAAAAGTTAAAAGTAAAAATAGAAGAGAACTTGAATATTTTGCATTTCCCTTTCAGCTTTCCAGCAGGTTCTGTTGGAAGTTTCAGGAGAGACAGAGAAACTCAAACATCCTGTCTCACCTCCCACCCAAGGCCTAAACTGCACAATCATAGCAAGGATGAAACTTGATTGGCAATATGTGCCAAAGATATGCAAAAATACGCCTTTTTTCCAATTGCCTCAGTGCTCCAGAAATGGGGAGGGAGGGGCAGAAAGGATGTCTCCTGTTCAGATCAGACTTACGCTGGCGCCAGGACAGCTTTTCCCAAGCTAATCTCTCCCTCTGCAAAGAGGGAAAATTAGCCTCATTTTGTGCTAGGTTATTTCCATTTTAAATGTTCCCCAGTTAAAAACCTACAGGTTTCACAATGATGTACTCACTTAGCACTTTCTCTACATAAGTGAGGCAACTGTGAGAAAGGAATAAGAATGCCAGGCTTTGTTTCAGAGATCCTGAATGTGTACCTTTTGCTCTCAGCTCTCCATTAATGAGTTGTCTTGCTTTGGGCAAATCACTTGACTTTTTTAAAACTCGGTTTCCATACCTGTAAAACAGAGGAATCCATACCTATTGCTGCAAATAAGAAATATAAAAATGTGCAATATAAAAATGTGCTGCAAACCAGCTGTTCTACTACTGGCTCTGAACGATTGCCTTGGGGCTTTAGTCAGTCTTTTTATGTCAAGAAAAATAAGCAAATTATGATTTTTATAACTTATAAGCAGTGTGCTCCTTGAGGTCCAGCTTCCTCTCTTCTCTTCTCCTAAGAGTGAACAAGTCTCAGCTCACAGCTGTTGCTCAGAAAATATTATCACTTGAGCTGACAGTTGCCTGAGTTGGCCATCAGGTAGGCACTAGTGTATTATGGTTCACAAGCCTGCCTTGCGAGAACCTCACGGTGGCCTTTGCTGTCTGAGACAATAAAGGATAACCTGAGTTCATGTGCACGAACGACTAGAGATGACCGGGAAGAAACCCTCAGCTGGGAGGTTCAGTAGGCAATGGTGATGCACTATGTTACCGATATCCTTCTCTGGACACTGATATCGTACTCCTGCCTTCCTGTAACAACATCTACATTCATTGGGCCCTTGGGGAAAGTAATTTTCTCACAAATTATTTTCTTGCCTCTGCCCGAGAGTTTTCATACACAAACAAAAGCTGCAGTTTCCAGGCATAAAAATAAACAATATCAAGACAGAAAACCCGAGTGAGTGGGAATTGGCAGAGTCCTGGAACCTCAAAGAGCCCCAGCTCTTCTTGGTAGCTTGTATTGTCCCGTGGTTTTTCCAAATGTATCTGCATTATCGTAACGGTTGTTTGGTCAGAGTGGGGATGGGGCCAAATCTTCCAGGCAATTCAGTCTCCAGACCCCACCAGCCAGCAGGTGGGCTTGCAGTATCCAGGTTTTAAGATAAGGAGCTGTGCTGGGGACTTCTCAGTCCTATGCATAGCCATGTAAGGTGAAGTCAGGTGATTTCAGCTCTGTTCTTGGGCGCCTTTCTCAAAGCCCTTTTCACAGACACATGCCTCTGACAATGTTCTTCCTTCTAGGGGTTTACATGGGCACTCTGGAAGCCCACCCCTTCATGACCAGTAGTAGACATACATAATTTCCCATCCTGTTTAGGCTCCCTGGGTTCTGGGTTTCCAAACCAGCAAGTGTTCCCAAAAGACTGTTTAAATGAACAGTCTCTATAACACTGCTCAGACTGGGAACCTCTCCTCCTTTGACTGGAAATGCATGGGTGTTCCAAGATTTGGCACAAAGCCTGAAAATGAAGCCAAGTTTCTATCTCTTTGACTTTAAATATCCTATTTGAATATCCCCCTCTCTTCCCCACTGACCCCCAAAATGCAATACTGCTGAGGAAACCATCTGCTATAAATGCCCCTACCCAGTGATCAAAATATTTTGCTT
The DNA here is from genome assembly GCA_004024845.1 of Tonatia bakeri. Classification (NCBI taxonomy): domain Eukaryota; kingdom Metazoa; phylum Chordata; class Mammalia; order Chiroptera; family Phyllostomidae; genus Tonatia; species Tonatia bakeri. The sequence continues at coordinate 23,663 of PVIA01001326.1, read as the reverse complement.
CTCTCCCAGCTTGGTGTCAGCAACAAAATATACGAGGGTTACAAACTGGCCTGTCAGTGTTTGAGCCTCTTCAAAAGTCAGGTGACATTGCCATCCTATTTGGCTCTGCTAGCCCTATCGAGAAGACATCATGTTTTATGGTATATTTCTCCTCATGAGACAAACATCAAGTCTAAATATGAAAGGATTTGGGAAGAGGCACAGCTGTGGTCTTGTGCTTTGCTGTGTCATCTCAGAAAGATGAAAACTAGACAAATGGCAAATAATGGCCTGGGAAGCCCTCAGAGCCTGGGAGGAATTTGGATGTCAGAGAGCCACCAACTTTGGAAAGCCAACACCTGCTCTCAGATGCCTGGAAACCCCATGGCAAATAGGCTGCTCTCATCCCTGATGAGCCCAGTCACCTTCGAAGCCTTCTGCCCTTCTCAGTGGTCACTGAACGTCAGACCATGGAGTCAAGATCATCTCTCGCTGGGCTGCACTCTGACATCGTTCTTTTACTTTAAATATCTCATTCTGCAACAAAAACTGTCATTTTGAACTTTGACTCCAGGGGAAGCTTCTCCAGGGCTTTCTCATTTCATCACAGGACAGCGCCACAGAGTTGGGCCTCAAAGAGCATAATTTTTGACAACGACAATCTACACAGCAACAATTCAGGCTGAATTTACTACATAACATCTGCACCAAACCCCAAGAGGCATGATGCTCAACATTCTCTGCCTGTTTTACAGAGGCGTTTCTGATGTGTAAACCATCACTTATGCTGTCTTTGATTCTTAGCCAATGACCTTTTTCAGAGCGGTGGCAACATAACTCTCACTATGGCAGTCTCCAGCACCATTCCAGAACAGGCCTCATAAAGCCAGCCTTTCACGTTAATCGATCACCTTATTATGGGAGTAAATCAAAGCAGTTAAGCTCAGGTTTCCTGGGAGTTGAAGGTCAACTTGGGGGAGGTGGAGGAGCCAACCTTATTCTAACAGAAAATTCTATAAAAAACCCATTCAGACCTTTTCTGTATGTTCTCTGGCTTTAACAATATAATAGATGTGTGCTGTGCCCATGTGTCTCAGATTTCCTGGGTCACTTTTCATCTAGCATGGGTGAGGTGTTCTGGTTTCGCGTGTCTGTCCATGAATGCTACTGCTTAGAACAGAGACTGTGATTATCTATCATACAGGGTGTTGTGTGTATGTGGCAACATGCATGTTTCAGAAAAGTAAATGTGAGGCTTACCGCATTTACAACAAACCCTTGGGATTCAGTGTCAACAGTCCGTTCTTACATTTCCCCAAACCCCCTGAAAGTCTATCACATAACAAATGATCATTTCGCAGATGTTCAATTTAAATTTTATGATGCAAAGAAGTTGCTTAGGAGCAAGTCACTTAGCTCGTGTGGAAAACTTTGTGGCTGCTGTCAGCACCAAGAGGCTTTATATTGGAAGGCAGCTGAAAGCCATGGTGAAGAGCATGGATTCCAGAGACAGACTGTGTCAAAATCCAGTCCTGCCTCAGAGTACCTCTGTGACCCTGGACAAGTCATGCAAGCCCCTGTGCCTCAGTTTCACCCATGAAATGGAGTAGCATCTACCTACTAGAGGACTAAATTAGTGGATGTAAAGATCTTAGCTCTGGTCCCCTGGAAAGATGATCCACAGGCAAACGTTCTGGTGAGGGTGTGGGAGTTACAAGACTGAAGTGATAACAATGAGGGTAACAGGGAAATGATGCTAGAGAAGAGACAATGCAGCGAGCCTGAGGCGTTACCGTATTGGCTAATCCGCAAATAGCACGGAAGGGTGGCGAAGAAGAGCTGCACCTCACAGCAGTCCACAAATGAAATAGGGGACGGGGATCTACCAGTCTGGCTTCTTTCTGCATCTGGTGATTTACTTGAATTCCGGTGGTTCGCTTGGCAGAGAGAGAACTCCCCTATTCTACCAATAGTGGTCCCTTGACAGGCATTGTCAGAAACCCCACACCCTGCCCCAAGCAGCCCTGAAAATGGAGAGGAGCCTACTGCAAACCGAATGCTGAAAGAGAAAGATGTGATTGAAGGATCTGAGAAGGCGCATAAGCTTTGTACACCTGGTAGTCTCCAAAGTACTTAGGGCCTGGCACATGACGAGCGCTGTGCAAGTCCTTACTATCCTTGCTCGCTGCTGCTTATCCCTGTGAGTAGACCACAGAGCAGTGAGAGCTGGGTTTCACTGACAAAACTAGCTCTGAATAGAAAGTCAACTGAGGGTGCCGATAGTAAAAGAAAATAAAACCAAAGATCTAGGAAAATGATTCATTCTCGGTAAGTACAATAAAAAAAGACAGTTTGGATAAACTAAAAAGGATAAAGAAATTAGCAGCTGCTCAACTCTATGATAGGAACAAGTCCACCACATGCTTTGTGTGGAAATAAGCTGCTCATGAAACCCTGTCCGTACCTCCTTCTGGGTCACTGCCACGGCTGTGGTGGTGCTCAGAGGAGTCTGCCTCAGGGGCGTGTCAGGAGGCCAGAGAGTGCAAGGCGGTGAAGCGGGAATAGGAAGCACACTGTAAGGAAGGAAGAAGTCCATGTTCTTTTAAACAGTCACATGGGGAAAGATTTGAAGATTGCAAAAGTTGAAAGGAGAGTCTTCCCTAAATTTTACTTTTTAAAAATAAAATTTACTGAAAACTATTTTAGGCTGGATGTAGAGAATTCTTGCTAATGTGAGAGAGACGAAGGTGGAAGTAGGTGAAACGTTCACTTGTAGGTCAATGCAAAGCTCTTAGAACAATGCCCAGCATGTACTAATGTTGTGGAAATATTTGCTACTGGTATTACTTCCTCTATTTGATAAAAAAAAAAAACAACTCTTCCTTAACCAAAAACAACAAAAGCACACATATTTAAATACACAAGTTCTTAATAAAACAAGCAGCTTTTATGTATGGTGATCAGTCTACTGATGTTCACATGTAGAAAAATTCAGCAGGATTATTTTTGTGCTGAAAACTTTATGTAAATCCAGATCTATTTAGCTATTCCCTATTATCTCTGCTGGCTCTGTCTACAAATAGACCCAATTGCATTACATTTATAAAGGACTTTGCAGTTACCAACTGCTTTCACCACATTCCTGTTCCCATGGGGAGAGAGGCACTGTGCTTCCCATTTCACAGATGAAACATAAGCTCTTTACCTAACAAACTATAAATGATCATTGAGTTATAGTGGAACGTAGCCTTTGTTCGCCTCCTTTATCCTTAGGGGACAGGAAACATAGCTTTGAATTCCAAACCCCCAACTATACTACAATTCTGACTACAAAGGAAACGTGGCAGGGTAACTTAAAGGATAAATAAAGTGAAATCCATCAGAAAAGTGTTCTGGTTGAACAATCTCAGATTAAAATTAATCACAAATTCTTTATTAACAGGTAGCTGTATTTTTCATGGCAAATACTATGCATAGTTGCCTAAAATCTCCACTTCATTTTTTTCATGCAGACATGACCTCAAAAACTCTGTAACAAAGATGGAAAGCAATCCTTTAAGTTAATATATTATTTCTGTGCAATTTCCTCCATGAACAGAGCATATTAATGTATTCACTCACCATCTGTGTCTGTTGGTACCACGGCCAGTTACCCTAGAGGACTGAGATGCCCTATTTTGTGATAGGCATTTGGACAATAATAGGAACTCCCAAATGAACAACGTGAGGTCTATATTATGTGCAGATGGAAAACAGATAAATAGGCAAACACTCTAGGTTCAGCAGTTTGCTCAGAATCTTCAGTCCTGGAGGATTAAGATAGGCACACAGAAATATGTCATGGCTGGTCTCCCTTCTTACAAAACTAAAAGTAAAGCTTAGAGGATATTTTTATATTAGCTTTCCATTTGTACCAACAAAGAAAACTGTCAGTTTATTTAAGAAGCACCCTTTCTTGGGAAAAGCCTGGCTGGTTGCTCATTTACAATGTCCTTTAAACATTTTAATGTTTTGTTTTCTCTGTGGGCAGCTTCAGGTGGGGGAGCGGAAACACCTCATTGGCAGAGGAGGGTATGTGGGAAGCATGAATGAAGGACTGGAAAACAAAATGGCTAGACAGCTCTTTTGGCATTTAAGAAACACAAAAGTACCTATTTTAAAAAACAAATTACATTTAAATTTAAATAAGTCACTTTTTGGCACACTCATCACTTTTTAAAGAAACATAAGGATAATCATCACATTTGCATAATATTTTTGTTTTGAAATAAATGGTTAACTTCTCTGCTCTGGAAACCAAATGTTGTGCTACTTAGTCATGCATCATTCATTGTTCTTATCGGCTTTGTAGAGAATTATGTACAGATAATTGAGACCTAAGGAGCCCTGAACATTTTTCTGTGGGCCGCATTATCCTTTGCTCAGTGCATATGACTCACTATTATATTTACTTGATCTATAGCTCCAAGATCTGGTTATTGGTTATTTGGTTACTGCTCCATGAATCTCACATAATGTAAGTTATTATTTTAGTAAAACTTAAATATGTATTTCACATAAATACTAAAGGAACTCCTTGAGGTTTTTAAGATATCTGGATAGACTGCTATGAAGTTCATCTGCTGAATCTTCAATCCAGAGCAATGAGCCCTGCCTCCCCAAACATGTATCTATTCCAAATAGCTTTGTTATATATTTATTGAGTGCTTATTATGTTTCAGATGCTGTAAAATATACTGGGGACAAGTTGATAAGTGACTCATTCCTTCCTCTGGAATATCTCATAGTCCAGAAAAAGAAAAAGTTATAAGCTAAATTACAATTCAGTATAATAGGAACCAAAGTGGAGTTATATATAAAGTACTATGAAAGCACTGAGAATGTGACTGAACCCAACTTAGGGAGTCTGTGAGGGCCTCATAGGAATGGCAGAATTTCACCTGGGCCTTCAAGGATGTGTAGAGATTGGTCAGACAATGAATGAATGCATGAGTGAATAGTTTGACAGGATGACTGAAAAGATGACCATCAGTACCTGCTGTGTTCTAGGCAGTCTTGGGAAGAGTTCTCCAGATAAGGGGATTTGCAGGTGATGTAGAGATGCATGAAAAAACATGGCAGTTTTATGGAATGACAAGATAATTCAGATTACTTGAATAGAAAGTTTGTGCAGAGGAAGATACAAGGGTATGAGCTGAGAAGCCAGGTTGAGACCAGTATGCAAAGTTCTTAAATCCCATGTGAAGGTGTTTGTACTTCTTCCTGGAAGAAACAAGAAAGCAAGGTAGATTTTTTAAACAAGATATATCAGACATTCAAATGGATTTGTTAAGCACCTTAGTATATGCCAGGCCTGTTCTAGGCTCAGCATTTATAGCCATAAAGAAACAGGCAAGAACTCCCAATTTTATGGAGCTGATAAGTCAAATGAAGAATGATAGACAACAAGCAAAATAAATAAGAAAAGGGTATAATAAATTTGAAGCCAATAAGTGCTAAGGAAAGAAATAAACCAGGAACAAGTGAAAGAAAGTGGTTTAGAGCAATCCTTCTGGATTGTTTGATGAGATTAGAGAGAGACCGGAGATAGAGATAGAAGTTAAGATTCTGTTAAAGCATCACGCAGACACAATGAGCCTTAGAACTGAGATTATATAATGGGAAGGAGATAAGCTCAGAAGGATCAGCAGGACTCCCTGGGGGTGTGTTGTGTATTAGACTGGAGAGTAAAATGAAGGATAAGGATTATGCTGTTTCTCATCAGTTTGAGTCATCATTAGGACATGAAGTTAAAGAACCAAGTTTTTATTGTATAATTTCATTAGTTATTTGTTGCTTGACTTCTCCTAGATCAATAGAGAATATTGTCTCCCTTTTCTAAAACAAAAAGTACTAAATAGATTTAATTGCTTGAGATAGTTCAGTATAGCCAACAATATCATAGTGTCTGGGAAATGGTTTCATGGCATCTGAATGGCTGTGTCACCTGGAGAGAAAGTATTTGAAATATTTCTGTACCTTTTTCTAATCATACTTTGAACCCTAGAGTTAGAGACATTGGCCATCAGAAGACACATTCTGTCTTAATTCTAGAAGTCAAAAAAACAAAAAAAGCCCTGAAGTCTGATGGTTTACAGTGAAAACTTATGGAAAGTTTTCAGTGAATGGTGACTGATATAACATTTATTAATATCTCTATCAATGTGATGAACACATTTTGGGAATTAGTGTCCACCATTTGGCTCAGATTTCCTTAAACTGGGACAGGATTGTGATACCTCCCAATGTATATCATCCCCATAATGTCTTCTTCGAGTCTCCTTGGTGACTCTCAATACCCCCAAGCACCTGTGTCGTCTGGCGTCAGTGCCTGTTGCCGCAGTCCTGGCTGCAGCATCAACGGCAGCTCCATTCTTGTGTGGGCGAGCTGTGGAGACAGATGGTTCCTCAGTACAAGATAGGGACTGTCAGGCATGGGGGAGGGCTGAACGTGAGACTGGAATGTGGCTCGTGGATCTGGAGCACTTCTTGTGTGGGTCCAATATCAAGTTAAAATGGAACAACGCCATACCCATTTACTTTCAGGGAGTTCCCAGACCAATCTGAAAGACGGCTGAGTTTTTCTTTAAACACCCTGTAGAGAGAAATGAGCAACCAAATAGGGACTACCTCGTTCATTCTGCCTCACTTGTAGCCATTCTCCAGTTTAGATATGCCACTCATTGGTCATTGAAAAACATGTTGCTTCTAATGTAAAAGGCCCCTCTGGGTGGGTATGAAGATTGACTGTGTTTCTTACCAGGTAGAAGGAACAGCCACTCCCCTGAGGTGACACCAGAGTGTAGAAAGGAGGCACAGAGTTGCAGAGGAGAGGGTCCCCTTGGACACTGGTCACAGCAGTTCTCAGAATGAGTTCTGGAAACTTTAGCTGACTGCGGCAGTAGTAAGTTTTTCTTGAGGGGTACAAGTAGTTTGCAGTAGTGGATGTGACATAGTCTTGTATTTCTTTTACCTAGGAAGATGACTTTATTCAAACCTCCTTTTGCTATAACCATAGTGTGTCACTTTGTGCTTTTCTGTATTAGTTGTGGGGATAAGGAGAGGAGAAAGATTCAGGGCAATATAGAGAACTCTTCTTACGTGAAAATACAGAGCTGCATCTGAGTAACTTCATTCTTGCGCTGGGTCTTTGTACAGCAGAATGAAAGGAAGGAAATGAGGGAGGGAGAGATGGAGGGAGGGAGGAAGAAACTCCGCCTTGGGCTTAGGGAGATGAAAGGCAGTTTCTTCAGAATACCTTCTTTGTTCAGGGAGGGTCTCTGTCACCTATTGGCTACCTAGCTGTTGATCTAATGAAAGGCTTGTCCAAAGTAAGGTGCTTTTCTAGAGAGGTGGACCAGGATCTTGGGTAGAATTGAATTATTAGTGTGTCTGTGTTGGCCTGAGGCTAGACATTTTATCTTCATCTGAGTTTTATCATTTCTGTGTAAAATATGTTCTCCTATTTTCCATACAGATGCTGTCCGTGGTGTGAGTAAGTTTGCTCACACGTGTGTGCACAAACACTGACACACACATGCAAATGGGAAACAGAAATGGAGAGAGAAATACACTGGGTGTGCACAGAGCTGTACAAACTAATGTCCAAGCCTCTGTCAAGGCCAGAAACACAATAGCCAAACCTGTCTAGTGAAGCTGAAAGCTCTGCACCTTTTCACCGTATTACAGGTAAAGGTAGACACAGGAAAGTTGAACCTAGAGGTAGTTGTGTGAGTTTGGCACTCCTTTCATCTACCTTGAAATGTATTGCTTGTAAAATCCTGATATAATTCTTTAGTAGTTAGGATTATTTTTCTTTACGGAGACAGACTAAAAGAGAGATCAGATTCCTATGGTACTGATGCCCAAGAAAAGGAACAAGGCAAATTTGGGACAGCAGAAACTGGCAAGGAAGAGGTGAAAGGAAGGAAGCCAGTCCTTTATTGATCGTGGGACTCCCAGCAGCAGTCTGCAAATCAGAACAAACCAAGGCCTCAGCAATTCCTTTCCTGTGTCTCTAAATGGACAGACCCCAGAGCAAGAGCTTTGGGGGTATTACCAGTCTAAATTCAACAAAAGGGATAAAATAAAACACATTCAAATGTTGGCATGAGTATGGACAATAAGTCTTTCTGAGATATTCCTTACACCCCTCCCACCTTGTACCTTACCTAGTAGGCAAGAACTTAAGGATTCTAGGAAACTCTTAGGGATTCCTGAGTCCTAACCCTAAACAATTCTAAGCCTTTATTTATTTCAAGGTGACAGAAAACAGTACTGATGAATGCCTATTTGGTTTGTGCATCCATCCCAAAAAATTAAGTCTGAATTCTGTACTGATTATATAAAAATATTACAGTACTAATTTCAGAAAGTTATAGCTAGGTGCTTCATTTTCTGTGCCTCAGTGACTACCTGGTTTCCCGGCCTTTGAAGACTTTTTAAAAGGCAGAGAGCTGCGTATCATCGATCCTGAGATAACCTTTACAAGTCAGTCTCTCACACAAGCCTCCTCTCTGGTAGACAGATGCATCATGGAGAATTTGGCAAGGTTCAATCAATAACTGAAGTAATGCAAGTAATGACACCAGTGTGAATACTGCTGGCTTAGACATTTCCTGTTTTTCAGAAGGAACAAGTACCCACTATTCCTGTCATTTTAAAGGAAAGAAACAAGGACCATTATTTCCTTGGCTTAATATTAATATTAAATGGATGCCCACAGAATGTTGTCAATGAAAATCTGTGTTTAAAGCGATAATATATTCTAAATGCTTGGCCCACAGTTTTCTTAAGAATCATCTCTTAAAATCATGAAGTTTATGACAGCATTTCTAAATATCCTCCTTAGGGATTTTGGGGTGAGAGTGAGGAAAGCCCAACATGTTATCCGATATGCCTTTAATGTGGCTACTGACAAGCTAACAATTTAATGGGGATCCATTTTGTATATGCATCGTTCTCATTGATTGGACAGGGCTTACAGACATCTCACTGTCGAATGGAAGCTGGGAAGGAAGAGTGTGTGTTGTTATAAATGCTTGGCCTGCGGGGGGCTGGCCTCAGTCACATGCCAATAGTATTTTTATAGTTTTCAAAGTCATAAGAGTGGTTTTTTTCCATGAGGGATTTTTACTTTCTTTGTGGTTAGAAAATCAACCTGCAAGATGGTCAAAAAAAATATTAAATTCTCAAAGAAGGCTGTCATATAAAACTAGGTCATCATTTTAAATTGATAAGAAGTTGTGTTTCTTTTTTCTTTTAGAAGATAACTTTTAGGAGATAAACAGCTAAAAATTTCCAAGTTGGCAGTAGGGTTTTCTTGGATCTGTTTTATTTCAAACATGGCTGGCATGAAATATATAAATAAACAAAAACAAAAAAACTAAATCTGCTTATTTAACTAAGTGGATGGGCACAAGAAGTGGTGGAGGCACAGTAATGGATGATTGACAAGGTGACCTAGGATGTACCTGGAACCTTGCTACCAAATCGTGGTCTGCAAATCAGGAGTACAAGCACCATTATGGTACTTGTTAGAAATGCAGAATCTCCAGGCCTACACAATACCTCATGACGCAAAACCTGCATTTTAACAAGATCCCCAAGTGTTTTGTCCATGCATTAGATTTATCAGAATTTAGTTCTACAGATAGTTGGTGCTATCTGCAGAAAATAGCAAATATTTCCATGTAGTATATAAAGTGAAGTCATTACTACCTGAGAAATATCTAATAGGAGAGAGAGAGAGATTCCTGTGTAAACTAATGACAGTAGAAGGTAGTTTGCACAGCACATTTTGAAGCAGAGCTGATTTCCCGTTCTAACTTTACGCAGATCCGTGTGGTGGCTGCCAGTAGCACACGGGATTATAGGCATACGGTCAGTGCAGACATTTACCTCCTTATTTCTTTCCATTTGTCAACGTTTAACAACTAACAACAGTGAACCTGAGAATATCTGTAAATTAACATAAAAACCCCAAGTCCTCTCATAACTCTAAAGATAAGCAGTAAATAACATAGAGTTAGAAAAAGAAAAAAAAAAGGAACCAAGCTGTACAGGTGCTTCTCCTTAGGCAAAAATGTTGTTCTCAAGTTTTACCAGTATTTTATTGAACATCAGCACCAGTCCACACTTTAAGAGAAAAAGGAGTGACTAGTTATCAGGCATCTACTATACTCTGGATCCAACCCTGGGCTTTAGAATAGTTTGGGTTTTTTTTTTCCTTTTAACTCTCATAGCAACCCAAATAAGAAATGAGTTATCATTTCCATTTCACTAATGAGGAAATTGTGGCTTAACAAGGATAAGATAATTGCCCAAGCTCACAAGACCAGTAAGTAAAAGAGCTGGGATTTAAAATTAATTTAGTCTGACTCTGAAGCCTCTCCCAACCACATCATACTGCTAGGTATAGTCATTGTATGAGTAAGTTAAATAATTAGTCATTGTGTGTATAGTCATTAAGATGGTCTGATTTAGGGAAAAAAACAAACATTTCTTTTGCTCTTGTGTAGTCTTGAATTAAAAGGAAAATGTTGTGTATTGTTAAAAATAGGTATCTGAACTGAGTGGGCCCCAAATGATAATTTTAGTAAAAATTCCAGCACCCACTGTCAGCAGAACAGATAGATGACATCCATTATAGCATTCTGCCTGAATCAGGCTTTTCTGCAGCTGGGTGTGCCAGCCATGACTTACAAAAGTGTGAGCTCCAACACAATTCCAAAGGATCATTATCATTTGCTGTATCAGTGTCACCCCCTTTTCACCTTGAACTGTTAGGGGAATTTCCCTGAGGAAATAGCAGGTAGAACTCTAAAGAACATCATCATGTGTAATCTAGATAGAATATGTATTGTCCCAATAAATAGTCAATGATTTTAAGGTGCTTCGAAAAGTTTGTGAGTGTGTGTGTGTGTGTGTGTCAAACACGTGCACGAACACATTCATGCACATACATTGGTTGAAAGTTTGAATGACTGTAAAACTTTTGGATTGATTAACACAAATGACCAGGAAAGTTGATTCTGGGTTTTCTGCTTTCACTTCAGTCAGAACAGTTTAGCTTTTATCTGTTTAATATATTGGGATCCCATGTAAAATGTGTTGCTGTCATACAATGGGTTCTAATGCTTTAAAAAATAACTTGAAAACTATTGTGTTATAGAAACGCCTCACTTCATGGATGAGGAAACTGAAAAAGATTCAGAACCCATGACTACTTAAGGTGTACCTGCTGTGCAATGTGCCATGGATTTCCGAGGATGTCTCATTTCTTTGTCCATATGCTGAGAGGTTAATCTGATAGAGACGAATTACTTTGCCCAGGTAACACAAGTAATCAAGAGAGACCAAAGGCTAGAGATCAGGGTTATTAACCACCAAATTCTATGCTCTTCCCAGAATACCTTATCGCTGGCACAAAGATGAGACACTTTGATTTTCCCATCTTATTCCCAGGTTGGATCATTGACATCTGTTTTCATATTCTGTTTTCTCTACAGATTACAATACTAACTGGCAACCCATAGGATGTGCATATGCTAAGCTGTTTTTCAATATTAAGGAGAGAAAATGCATAAAGCCACACTTGCCTATATTTTACCCTTCTAGCCAAGAACGCCATTAACAGGATAGTTAGTTGGTATTCAAGATGCCATGTTGACTCTGGAACATATTTATTTTACCCAAATATGTAGAGATATACTATAAGGTAGTAAATTCTTCTTATTTCAGTATACATTAACCCATAATAAAATGGGCAATAAGACATATCTATCTTCTTGTTTTATGTGTAAGCAGAAAAAGTGATTCTCCTTCAGGTAGCTAAAATATGAAATACAAAGCTACTTTGCTCATTCACTTCACAAATGCGAAATAAATAAAAATATCATATGAATGAACTTCACATATAGTCTTAAACTTGCCCTATGAACCTAATGCTAAAATGGATTAAGTCTCTTCAACACAACATTTTTCCATGATTTTTTTTTCCCCACTAAAGTCACAAGAGAATCAAGGCAAGAAGAGGGGGAAAATGTCCTACTTGGCCAACACTTGAGTTAACAATCAATAAATTCTGAGATACAATTTAAAGAGGAAGTGTTATTCACTCAGTAGAGTGAACAGTGACCAAATTAATTATAATCTATTAAATTCCTGGCACATATTCCTTTGTTTATTGGCAGCTTCCAGTTTAAAGGAGTAAGATAAGAGAGACAACAGTCAAAAGAGAAGGAAAAAGAGCATTCTTTAGTAGACAAAATAATGAACATTTTTATGGTTTCTTTTATTTGAAGTTTTAGAAGATGGAGCACTTTTGGTCCCCAGATTATCTGGGTGGTTGGCTAACTTCTAAATGCCCAATCCTGTAATTGCATCAGGATTAGAAGTATACTCATGAGCTGATATATTATATATATATATATATATATATATATATATATCCATATCCTTATATTCTGCCCAGGGGAGGAAGGGGAAAGCAGATACAAGAGGGAGGGTAATGATAATCAATGAGATGTAGAAAAATAAGCAATGAGTAGCTCTTTATTTCTTGAAAAATAACCAAAGCTCAACAACTAAAATTTTAATTTGACCCTTTCTCTGTGATGACTGTGACAAAGCATGCTCTGATTCAGAGAAGTTTCACTGGTGGCTGTAATTACTATTCAAAGAAAAAATATAGAGAATTATAAAGAGAAAATTTTTCTTTGTTTTTATTCACATTTTCAGTAGGAGAAAAGCTATACAGAAAGACTAGGTAAGAATATATAACTAATGTAATAGATGCCAATGAACTTCTAAGTTCATTGAAATTTTATAAATTTGCCAATATTTGTCAGTGGGCTCTATCCCCAAAAGTGTCTGGTGTTTCCTAAATAAAAAGTAAATTCTTGGAGGACTTTTAGTTACTCCTCAGCAATTAGGGAAATAAAGAATTATGAACTACTCCAGTGGAAAAGAACCTTTAATATCAGCTAATCCAATGTCCTTATTATCACATTATAACCAAAACCCAGAGAAGCAAAGTAACTTGCTGGAGGCCAAACTGTATCAGTTTTAAAACTTCTCCAGTTCTTTTTCTACCTTGTCCTCTGGCTTATGCTATAGTACAGGAATGATTTATAAAAAGTTAGAGTTTGAAGAGACAGTAAAGATGATCTATTTTCTCATTGTCTCCTTTCCAATGAGTAGCTGTCAGAATTTGCTTGACCCCCTTTAATGACAAGAAATTCACTCTCGAAAGATTCCAGGGCTGTTTTTACTAACACATTGAATAATTTCTGAGAGGTTTTTAACTTTTTGTTAAATATAAGGGCATTATAAAAAGTAATTAGTTGACCCATTTCCAAACCATTTTTCACCTTTTGATTAAGGTAAGAAGAGAAGTGGTAAACATTATGATTGATATTATAAAATTAGAGAATCCCATGAAGCGAATCACGTTTAATAATGCATTAAAAGGACACTCATCAACCAGCAGGAGTTCAGTGACTGTCCTAAAGAGTGATTGGGCACTAGAGAAAAAAGGGCGATGTTAACGGGATTATTTAATGTCCCAAATTTTTCTTATTCCTATTTAATATTACCAGTTTCTGTCTCTCTCCTAACTGAACTATGGAAGGAGCAACCACATTGGCAATAGATCAATATCTAATTTTCAAAAGTTAATTTTTTAAGAGAAACGGGTTCTTTTAGGGGAAAAAGGAATAATGATACATAATGAAAAATACTGTTACTATGCTGGCAAATTTTCTATGTAGAATTCCAACAGAATCCATCAATTATAGTAAATGACCAATAAAAATGTTCAATCAAAAACTCATTTTAAGATACATTGTTAATGAACTGTATATAATGATGCTTAATCAAAACTCGACAGGATCTCACAGGAGAAAAGTTCCACAGGACCTCAGAACACTATTGTTCTGAACAAAGATAACCATAAAACTAAACAATTAATAGCCTGCAATCATGTGGCACTCTCTGGGGAAACTCACTTTCATAACAAACTCTATTGTTTTTCAAAACACAGGAATTGTGTTTCATAATAGCACTGATGCATAAGCAAGAAGACATCATTTTTCAGGCTTTTTTTATTTGACATGGAGCTTTTTATGTTTTTTTTTCTGTGCTAAAGTAAAACTAAAAAGCAAAATCAGTAAATGAAGCTGCTGACCACAAAGATGGAAAAAATAAATTCTGCCTCTATTTTACTTCATTTACAATCTAGAAATGACCACTACCTTAAATAAAAAGTGTTCCTATATTTGTGTCAAAGAAATCTACATTGTATGTTTATCTTTTCCTGAGCTGACAGGTAACATAGGATACTTTAAAATCTTGAGATACAGACCCCTCAAAGTACAAATGAACATACAAATGAAAAGTTTAGAATAAGAAACATAGAAGATTGTGAAAGCCACTTTGTTAAATTGAACATTTACCTAATCAGCTATGTTAGCATTAGTATGTGATTTTAAATACTTGTCAACTCTCAGACCTCAGTGTGCTTATCATTAGTAAAAATACTATGCATTCAATATACATGCAGCCCATATATGAACCCTGAAATATAATTCTGTGCCAATTTTATTGGCAGAAAAATGAAATAGTTAGATACACTTGCCAAAATCTTGTTGGGAAGTATGAGATCCATTTGTAAAGGTTTTGTCAATCATAAATCAGTGTTGCAGTATTTTACTGCTACAAATTTGGGCCAAGAGCACTGGCTAAAATGTTAATACATAGTTTATTTTTCACAAATATGCATACTGGGTATTAGAGACCTATTTTCTAAATATACAAACTAAAATGTATTCATGTCCCCTTTCATCTCTGGTCAAACTCAGAAATAAATGCATAATGAAACCAATGTATATTTTCAAGTCAATCAGTTCCATCAGAGTCCTGTGGAAGTTAGTATCCAGCAACTCTTCTATAAATCAGGTGGCATCTTGACTTAGCTAACAGAAAAATCATAGGTGAAAGATGGAAAAATCCTGTATTTTCCCATTAAGCCCTATAAGCAATATGTTTGCTATCAATCTCAGAAGAGCTAGTCACAAAGATGTTAACACTGGGTGTAAGCAAGAACTTCCTCAGAAAGACTCGACACTGGGAGTAGAAAGCCAAGGATGAAGTCAAATCCAGTGATTCAGTTTGGTCAAAGAGCAAACAAAGTTAAAAGCAAAGAAGCTAGAATCTGTACTTTACTCTAGGGAGATTCTGACACACACACACACACACACACACAACACACGCACACGCACGCACAGAGGAGTGGGCTAAAATAGGTTTCCATTTGTTCTTTGCATTTGTTCTGCATGTTCTTTACATGCAGGTTATGATTATTACGATAGCTTTATTAACTCAAAAGAACATCATAATGTAACTGTAAATATGTTTACATATAATTTAGGCTTAAACAAAAAGGAGGCAAATAGGGTCCAAACGGATTGGTAGTAGCTGTACTACAGTGAGAAGTAGAGAAAGGGACAAAGCATAGACCAAGAAAGACAAGCTAAAGTAACAAAGACAGCGCTGAATGTCACCTTTTAGTGGAGCCCTTGTTACTTCCAAGTAGTTCCACGCAGGGAAGGTCACTTCTAATCACTGTACAAGGAAAAGGATGAGAATAAATGCTCAGTATCCCCTGCAGATGACTTCCGACAGTAGAGTAGGCTCAGACTTCAGTAGGTCTCCTTGTTGGACTGGAGA
Organism: Tonatia bakeri; assembly: GCA_004024845.1. Lineage (NCBI taxonomy): Eukaryota > Metazoa > Chordata > Mammalia > Chiroptera > Phyllostomidae > Tonatia > Tonatia bakeri. Next base: position 7,916 of record PVIA01001326.1, on the reverse strand, counting down.
GTGAATCAGTCAGGGTTAATCTAAGCAGGAGCCAGAAGCCACCCCAGGTCTTCTTTCCTAATCTTCAAGTTACTAGAGTTATGTCCATTGGAGACAGGAAGCCTCATGGAATAGAAAGACCAGTGGTTAAGATCAGACAAACAGTGTAGGGAACAAAAATACAGCATAAATCTTGCAACAGTAGGGAAATTAGTTGTTATAGACATGACTCTGGAAGAAGAAAGGTCACAGGCGGAATAGAGATACAGATGTTCCTTGATTTGTAAAGGGGTTACATCCTGATAAACACACCATGTGTTGAAAACATCATGTCAAAAATGCATTTAATATTATACTGTTGTGTATCAGTGGTTTTCCCTCATGGTCATGCGGCTGACTGGGAGCTGGGACTCGCTGCCTCTGCCCAACATCACTGACAGAGTATTGCACCACATAGGTGGCCCAGGAAAAAAATCAAAATTCAAAAAAGTACAGTTCATAGTGAATGCATGTTACTTTTACACCATTGCAAAGTTGAAAAATCCTAAGTTGAATCACAGTAAGTCAGGGACCACCTGTGCCTGCAGGAGCCTAGGAGAGAGTGTCTGTGCCCTGGGTATCTTCTCCCTGAACCCTACCCCCAGCCGCACTGGGTCTGTAATTACACAGCTCCCAGTTTGCACAGTCTCCCAGTGACAGATACTTGTGTGTATAGATTCCACTAGTTTCCTTAATTACAAAATAACCACCTATGAATTAAGATGCAAAGAGTATATGAAAGTCTGCAGACGTTATGCCCCAGTTCTGAATTTCAATAACATTAAATACATGACTAAGCAATAATTTTCAAAGGAAATTGGACATTAGGGGCCAAAATAAGGCAGGTATATTAGCACTGCTGGTACATATTCAAGTGTTTAAATCAATTCATTGGAAAGCACCAGCGTTGGACTCCAACTCCTAAAGATTTCTGGAAATGAGAAGAATCATTGGTAAAAGAATGGCAGCCTTTCCCAGTGCCAGTTCGATTCTGAATCTCATGAGTGACCAAGGGCAGTACTGGTTAATGAAGGATGATAGCCTTAACTACCAAATGCACTTGGGCTTAATTGTAAATCCCAGAAGCAAGCAAATATCAAAGAGGACAGATGGAGAGTGTCAGTTCCCATCTGAGCTATTCTTACAAACTTAAAGACCCAGCCATCATATCCCTCTCCCCTCCCTAGTCCAGGCTCGTCTTCTGGAATATTATTCTAGAACCTCTGGAGCACTGTTAGAGCCTAAATAACTCAGGATTCTCGAAAGGAACAGCTGGAAGGCAGGCAGAAAGTTATAGCTCCCAAGTTGATGTAGATATCTACATGCAACTTGAGGAATTTCCACAAAGGTGGAAATTTTGTCAGAAAAGATTAGGAGCTCTGATAGAGATCTGATAATAGAGGAGAAAAGGTAACAAATGGGAGGTTTTTCCAAAGCAGGGCTTTAAAACATTTAAGGTGCCTGTAAGATGAGCTTGTCAAGATGCAGAATCTAATTAAGTGTATTCTGGACACAGCCAGAGATTCTGCATTTCTAACAAGGTCCTAGGTAATGCTGGTGCTGCCAGTTTGCAAAGCATGTTTGGAAAAGTAAGTTTCTAAAGGGCAGTAGTTCTCAACCACCAGTGATAATCATCTCCCCAGGTGCATTTGGTGATGTCTGGAAACATTTTTGTCTGTTGCAACTGGGGAATTGTTACTGATATCTAATGGGTAGTGGGCAGGGATGCTGCTGAATATTCCACAATGCACAGGTTAGCCCACACAACAAAGGGTTATCTGGCCCAAAGTGTTACAAAACCCTACCAAGGAGAGCTCCTTCTGAAGGGTTTAACTGCTGAGTGTTTTTGCCTCAGAAAATGGGTGGGGTTGTGATAAATATTTAAAGGAGAATCGTACATAGTCTCCCTGGGTCACTGCTATGTTCTTTAATTACCCAAACCCTTCAGGGGAGTTATATATTTCCACCCAGTTTTGTTTGGTAGTATTCTAGAGGTTAGCAGAAAAAGGGAGAGTAAAGGAGGCAAGGACTTTTTACAGGTAAAACCATCTCAGAGAAACTAAGAGAATAAAGCTGCGGGCAGTAACAATGGGCAGTGGAGAAGAAAGAGGTTTACAACACAGAAGGTAGTCCAGGAGTTCCCAGTGAAGGGACAGATGGCCCCCTCAGAAAGCAAAGTATTGGGACTAAGCATGCAACTCGAAGGACCATTCAGTCATCCTGGTTCCAAACCTCCCATTCTTACCAGTAGGGAATACTTGTCTCACACAAGAAATACCTCTTTTTACCAAGACATGTAAGATTGGAATGCTAATATGAAGCACTGGTGAGCATCACTCTTATTAGTCAATAAAAAGGGGTTTGATAGGGCCAGTATCCATGGTCCATGGTGGACCAGGTTTGACATTTTGAACATGTACACACATGTGTGTGGATATTTGGTAGTCTGGCAAGAATGGGGAGAGCTGCATGGAAGCAGCCCAGGGAATGGAGAATGGGGGGTTAATAGTACTTGAGTTCTCTGGTGTATAGAAGGCACCATATCATGGCAGTCATTCATATCAAAGGATCTTTAACCTTACAGTTCCCAGTAGGGAGAGACATAATTTAGGATGGACCAAGGATCCATCAGAAAAAAGTTCAGCAGACTTTACAGAATAGACAGAGTTGGGTGAACAGTTTACAACAAAAATATCCCTAGAAAAGAAATTGCCTCATGTTGCCTCAAGCAAGGGTTTCTCATCCTGCAAGTGGCCCAGTTAATAAATTAAGAACGTCTCAACAAATTGCTTCAGAAATAGACCATGTGGAGCTGCTTTTCTTGTGATACCAAACAAGAGCAACAGGTGGACAGCCCTCCATCTCCTCTAAGACAAACAAGAATAAATTGCTTTTCAGTTCTCATCTTGAGAACCTTTTAAAAGCTGGGTTCCAAAAATGAAGGTTTGAGACAAAACTGGGGTAACCCCAGGCCCTCAAAAGTGGCAACTGAGCAAATAAAACTCACCCTAGGAAATTAGTCGCTGCCCTTTCTATCTGCTCTCCTGGACAACTCTGGGGTCAGAACCACATCCATTTGTAAATTCTCATTCACTTGACACTCCTTTGTCTAGGATGTGTGTGTTTGACCTGGGCTCTCTCTTGTTCCTGCTTTTCAGACAAGCTATCCACATTTCTTTGACCTTTCACAAGTTTAGATATCTAATCTCTGTGGATGACTCCAACCCACCCACAGCTTCTGAAAGAAAGTAGTTGTACAGGAACTCAAAAAGAACTAACCCATCCTTCTCTTTCTCCTTTCTTATGTCGCAAATGATGTGCATTTTGTCTCAGAGAACTTAGGAGGCATTGCAGAGATGAGTGAATGAGAGAATGGCCAAGGAAATTATCTGTACTTGACAGCATTTGTCACTGAGTCTGTAATTATAACATGATTAGTAAAAGTGATGGCTAACTATTCTAACTATCCAAGCACTATTCTAAATCCTTTCACCCTCACATATTATTAGTATTTCTTTACAGATGAGAAGATAGAGGTACAGAGCAGTTAGTGACTTGCCCAAGGTCAATAATTATGTGGCATTGATAATAACTAACATTTATGTAGTACTTATAATGCACTATACCCTGTGATAGGTGTTGGGGATGCCTCTACCCTCCTAGAGCTTACAGTCAGCCTACTGGGTGGAGCCCAGAAACACTGCTGTACCTCTAATTTAGAGTGGTTCAAACAGTGAGCCATAACCATTGTCATATAAAGAAGGAGAAAAGGAAGGAAGGAAGGAAAGGAGGAGAGGGGAAGGGAGGGTGAAAATCATGGAAGAAATGGAATGAAAAAATTAAGGAGCATTGTATATAGCTAGTGTAATTATTGCTTCATGAAATCTTGATTCAAGTGTGTGTGTGTGTGTGTGTGTGTGTGTGTGTGTGTGTGTGTGTGGTGCATCTTGGTGTCAAATGTGCTAAGTATAGGTTACATTCAGAAAATGTGGAAGACATTGCCCTAACAAATTGTACACTGTCTGTGTCATCCTCCCCAAGGTACCTGTGGGCAATACTCTTCACACGCAGGGTGCTTAGTTTGGCCAAGGAGCCTTTAGTGCTTCAAATACACATTTTTATGGGGGAAAAATTGTGATGCCACATTCAAGTAGTCATCTAAAGGTTGCATTGTTGACCAGATTAGAAAGACATGTTACCACCCTCTAGAAGCCTGCCCTCGAAAGCAGACATGCAGACATGTAGATGTGACATTTTGGGAGGCCATCAGACAGCTCTGCCAGAAGGCAACGGGTCCTCTTTACTGACCTGTGTTTCAGGTCCCAAGCCTGCTGGGCTCACTCGTGATTTATTCTATGCATGAAACATGCATATGACTTTAATAGGTTTGTGTGTTTCATATCAAGAGATGCAGGGAGGAAAAAATGTGTGTTTTACAGTGCTGTAGCTTTCACAGGAGGCACGTTTGTCACAGATGCAGGTCTTATCCATAACTCATCGCAAAGTCAGCATGCTTTTGTTGTCACTGCTGCTACTATTATATTCTGCAGCAAATTCTTCGAAATGGTACCCCTTTTCTACTTCTGGCTATAGTGTTCAGGAAGACAACATAATGTTGTCTCTCTGTTGCCCTAATTGTTTGGTTATTTTGTTGTGTTTTTTTTTGGTAGACCTATTTAAATCCATGTCAGGGCGACTTCTGTTGGGCATTTCCTTTTCCCTCCCAAGGTTGTCATAGTGTATTATTTACCCACAGTATCCAAGGGTGATGATTATTTTCAATTTCAAAACTCATCGCTTCTGCTCCTTCATTCTGTAACCATTACTTTTTATTCACTCTGTACCCTGCAGCATCTTATGAAATATAAAATATAATGAAACATGCAGACATTTGACATTCTCCTTAAGCCACAGCGTACACACGCTTTAGCTTTCATTTCATTAGTTACCTCCGCTCTCCGACGACTTTCTCAGAATCCCAAAGCAGGCCCACCTGCACTTGCTGGTTGGCAGGGGCAACCTATGTTCATCATCATCGTCGCCATCATTCTACTTCCCCTTCCACAGAACAGCATACAAAAGCCAGACTGGCTGTACTAACAGCCACTGTTGAGAACCCTGCCTCATTCACTCCTGGTTCCAGGTCAGCCCTAGAAGGGGAGGAGAGGTACAGACAGGACTTGGAAAGTCAAAGGTGGGCAGTGACAGTGAGAGTACCTAGCAGCCAGGAGTTTGTAATGTGTTTATGTTCTGTCTCCCAGTTCCATGCTACAACTTTTAGAATTTCCCCAGAAATGAATAATTTCATAGCAAAATTAGTGTGCATGCATATGATATTCATCAAATATAAAAGTAACTGGAATAAAAATTAAAATGGAAACTTCCTCGATTGGTGTCCTTGCAATGACCTCATAAACTGGCACTTGGAGATATTTATCCCCAGAGAGAGAAGCAAGCCTGGGTCCTTCACAGCCCATAATCCACAGGAAGTCATCCCAGGCCTCTGTAGAGATAAGGTAATTTCTCAGAAGCAGGATGGTATATAAGAAAGAAGAAATATCAGGATCCAGGGGACCCCCATGCAAAGGATCATTTCTGCTACTGAATTGTTACTTCAACTGGAAGACCTTTAAAGGTCTCCTGCATGTGAAGGGAGAATAGAATTTTCTACTAAGACGCTAGGATCTCATCTACAATCTTGTGGGTCCTAGGCCTCACCCTTGGCTGTCAGCCACAGTACAAATGTTTGCAGAGCCTAAGCTGGTATGCACCACTGCCCTTGTCTCGCAGCTTTCTCCTCCTGCCTTCTCAGAAAAAGAAAAGGCTTACTTTATTCGCTACATTCCCGGCCCATCTGTGGGTATCAAGGATTTCCCAGCAGCCCCAACTATGCTCAACATTCAGTGTGGCACTGCCAGGTGACCTTCGAGCATTTTCTCCTTCAGGGTGGCTGGAGGTTGCCATGAAGGACTCTGCAGTGGGTGTTTTTCTTCAGGACTGGCCATTTGTGTCATTTAAGGCAGGGTACGGTTTTAATGCTCACCCTTGTCCTTTGCAGCATCCGAATTTCCCATCATAGGGTCCTTTATTACCTGAGAGAACTCACAATTCTATAGCTCAAGCATATTTGTTCATTATTATTTTTTCTGGCCAGAGTTCAGTGGCAACACAGAGTCTTTCTCCAGGACTTTTCAACCAGGCATCTTAAGATTCAGAAACAGTGAGGAGCCTTTTTTTTTTTCTTCTTTTTGACTGTGCTACAGCTAAATCAGTGGAAGAAATTGAGGCCAGAGTTAGAGAGAGAGTGGAGCAGAGTGAGAGCGAACAAGAGCAAGTGGGAGAGAAAGAAGGAGAGAGGGAGAGGGGGAGACAGGAAGAGAAAGAAAGTGTCCCCTGCCCTGCTTGAATTTCACTGTTAATCCTCCCACTGATCCTTCGCCATAGCTCAAACATCCTTTCAATAAGTTGCTCTTTTGCCTAAGAAGGTACTGTTGGGATCTGTTACATGCAATCAAAAGAATCCTAAGCAAAACAGGGTCAGAAGAGAGCCTCGAGTCGTATAGTCTAAAAAGCCACTCAATGCCTAGATTTCCTCTACCATGTGTTACAGTGAATGCCCCTGGTGACAGGGGACCAGCTACCTCCTCAGACAACACTTTCTACCCCAACTGTAGCCGTTATGAAGTTATTATACTGAATGGAACCTTTCCCATGGTACTTTCTTCTTATTATCCCATGAACTCCTCCTCAGGCAGAACAAATATACCTTCCAGATGGCAGATCTTAACTATTCCAAAGCAGGAAAAATGACATCTCTTCCTCCAGGTGTTGACTTTTGTTTTTGCACAAGCTCCAAATATCCGATCCCTTTCATTCTTTCTCAGATGTTGTCTTTTTAAATCCCTTCCTGATACTAGTTTCCTGACTACCCAATGTTATGGAGCCCAGAGCTAGACACAGCACTCCAAGGAGGGTCTGAGCAGGGCAGAGCACAGTGGAACTCTCTCCTTCCTGACTCCAGGAGTACGCTTGCAGCCCAAATTTGCACTCGCTCTGTGAACTGACTGTTGACTGACATCCCTAATGGAGTATGCTACAGATCTGTCCCCATCTTCTCAGCCGTGGGCTTATGAAGTTGCTTTTTAGATCCAACTGTAAGATTATGTGCACTGTCCCTATAAATTTAATCTCAAATTCAGTGAATCAAAAATTGAAGACATGATGAAAATGTTCTAGGGATGGATGATGGTGATGATAGCGCAATTATATAAATGTATTAATGCTACTGTACTGTACACTGAAAAATGGTCAAAAGGGTAATGTTACTTATATTGTGAATATTTTACCAAACTAAAAGACTGAGAAAATCTGAATATGGGCTGCATATTATGATCTAGAGAGTCATTGTTAATAGTTTTCTTAGGTGTGATCAGTAGCAATAGAGCTATATTGGAAAATGTACTTTTAGGAAATACTGAATTAGCAGTCAAATTTCATGAAGTCTGCGATTTGCTTTCAAATGGTTAAAAGATAGATATTTAGAAAGATAGATAAAGAAAATGGATAAAATGTTAACAGTTTTTTAACCTAAATACTCAATATGTAGTTTTCTTGATTTTATTTATTTATTTTTAGAGAGGGAAGGGAGGGAGAAAGAGTGAGAGAGAGAGAAACATCAATGTGCGGTTTCTGGGGGCCATGGCCTGCAACCCAGGCATGTGCCCTGACTGGGAATCGAACCTGCGATGCTTTGGTTCGCAGCCCGCGCTCAATCCACTGAGCTACGCCAGCCAGGGCTTCAATATGTACTTTTCATTATGGCATTCTTTCAAACTTTTTATATATGGGTTTTTTCTTATTAAAAAGTTGGAGAAAATTCAACACAGTATCTTAGTTTG
>PVIA01001325.1:195000-291759 GCA_004024845.1 Tonatia bakeri | reverse complement strand
ATATTGTTGTTAATAGTAAAGTGGTAAATAGGGGTTTCAACACAGGCATAAACTTTTAATTTGCCAATTAAGAACATGGCTAGTTCATAGATTAATGGACATTCCTTGGAATTGTAGTTTCCTTATATTAAAACTGAAGCCTCTTTGAATGTTAAATCTATATACCAATGAGATCATCAACTGGATTTTAAAGTTTCACGTTGGGAGAGCAATCATGGGTGGTAATAATGATGTAGTTGAGAGTAGGTAAGTATGAAGGAAGACCCAACCCTGATCACATCTTATGAGCATTATACTTCTCAGGGAGATGGAGTAATTAATTAATTCACTAACTCCTCAGCCAGTCATTCCCAACCTCTAGGACTCTACTGTTAAGCCACTGGTGCCCAGGGAGTAGGGAGCCACTTGACATCGGACAAGAAGAGCTGTGATCTCACAAGTGACTCAAGACTCGCATGCCTAGGAGAGCACCCACAGAACAGACAATATTAGGGGTACAAGGGTTTAATCACTGGTAGCCTTGAGGGTCTGAGTTTGCAACTGGAGTCTTGAGCTGGCCAGTTAGCCTCAGCCAAGTGGTTAACTTAGCTCTCAACTATTAACTGAATTTTAACCTTTCTTGACCATTGACCTAACTTTGGGCTGTGATGACATGGGCCATAAGCCTCTGCAGAACAATTTTCATTTGATACCTGGAAATGAGTTTCTTTTGTGCTGTTTTGGACAATCGATAAAGAAACTCTTACATATTTATGTAGTGTCATGGGTGATAACTGCTTGTTCTCATCCCATTCAGTTCTTTCTTAAGGATCCTAGATATTAGGCCCAAGCGGGGCTTGTCAGTCTCAAGGTCTGGAAGACCTGGATAGTTAAGGCCACACACGCACAATAACTCCAAAAAAAACAAATCATACGAAACCACAAGGATCTTTAGTACACCACTTTGCTCAGAGGTACATGACTGGAGTCAGCTGCTTCTCCCTGCTCTGCTCTGCTGTTCATGAAGGAGTGCCCCACCCGACACATGATGAAGTTCCAACATCTCTGTATTCGACGTTTCTAAATCTCTTTGGAACAGAAGAGTAACTACTTCCTTCAACATTTTGGCTCCTACAGTAGTCAGTCTTGGACAGTTGTCAACAGGAAACTCCAAGTCATCTAGTATTAAAATCTGCTTTCACACGGACTTGTAAGCTAAACCTTGACATAGAACCTATGAGAGTTATCTTTAGTCTTATTATTAGAAAGCACTGACAAGTATTTGGAAAACATGCAGAAACCTAGGAGAGTGGGATTCCATTTCTCCTAAATATTGCCTCTGATTACTTACTGAGAGGCTTGTACAAAAAAAAAAAAAAAACTTTTTTTTTTAAATTTTAGATGTTTCTTTGGTGAACATCAGTTGCAAAATCATTCCCTTGTAATGCAATCTAAAGATAATTTAGCTCTACTGTCCGTAATTATGAGAAATTACATTTTTATTATAAAGCTCATTGGGCCTTACCCACACCAATATTCTGTCATTTATAAAGCTGTCATCAATTCACACAAGATCATAGAATTTCTGTGACAAAGCATCTATGATTTTATCTTTCTTTTATTTGATCTTGAGTTGTTTACTGTTTTTTCTTATTCAAGCATCATCTATCTGACTCTCATTCCTTCTGCATCCCACAGAGAGGGTGGGAGAGTTAGAGAGAGGGAGGAGGGAGTGGCGGGTGAGGGAGAGATTGTGTGGCCCCTGGCTTCCTCCTGCAGGTTCCCAGCCCTGCTCTATGAGTTGGCCGACCCAACTGGAAACAGAGGTTCCAGCCCTGCTGCCCTGTGGGATCCACTTTTCACTAAAAGAAGATATTCTGGAGACATAGCTGGGGATGTGGAGGGCAGGGATTGAGGGCAGGAATTTTTTGATCACCGCAGAAATTGGAGAGATATGAACCTGAACTCTTGCAAGGGAGGTGATGTGGTCTCCAAGAAAGCAATTAAGTAGACAGGAGTGTGGGAATTAGGGATCAAAACTGTGAGGAGAGAACAGGTTGAGTGGCCTTAGACAGTTATATTTAACCTCAGTGCCTCATTTTCCTGATGTCAAGGAAAGGCAGTGTTAGAATTAATTTTGCAAGGTGCTTTGAGAGACTAGAGCATGCTGTAGCAGGAAGTTTTGTGTTGCTATTATTCTTGTTTCTAGAAAAATAAAACAAACTTTCTAATTTGTTATCACTCCCCCAAACCCTCAAGTCTCATAGTAAGAATGAAGTGAAAGTAATCTGTTGGCTGTATCAGCCCAGTGTTCACATACACTGCATTCAAGCCTCGCCTCTGCCTTCTCTCTGAGCAGAAACACTGTGTGATTCTGTTATCAACATTCTCTGTGGGCCTGAGTTTCCAACAGTTTTATTCTAACCTTACTGTTACTTCTTAATATTACACAGTGTTGATAATGTCTCTGTCTTGGGGTTTGTCTTTGGATGTTTGATTTTGAGGATGCTCTTCATGCTCTATCATAATACTTCCAACAGTAGTCGGTTCCCCTAAACTTCTCAGATTCCCCAAATTTGGTCTTAGGACAGAAAAAGTCTGCTGTCTCTGAGACAGGCCATCAGTGCAGCCTCTCGCTGTCCTCCTCTCTTTCCAATTTCTTTCCTACTTTTAGGCAGAACAAAAAGTTCCAAGTTTTGTATATTTGCTTATATATAAACCCAACTCAGCTGTGTTCCCATCCTCTGTGTCAACAGGAAAAGTCCCCCATTCTGTGTTTAGCTTGAATAATTACCAAACTGTTTGTAATTAGAATGTGAGGATGTGACCTCACAACAATTTTTTCATTTCCTTTCTCTGTATTTAATACATTTCAGAAACTGAAAATACCAAATCTGTCCCCGCCTTTTTTTTTTTTTTTTTGATGCTTATCAGTAATAGAAACATTGCAGAACAATCAGCCCAATACCTATGCTTTGGTCATTTATTGCCTTCTCTGAAGATAAATTGACTGTACTCAACTCTCTTCAGCATTTTTCTTCACCTAGATATTATTGCCTTGTGCAGCCACCCCAAGGTGACTGTTATCACTTAATTAAATCCTTGCACGCTGGGAAGAAAAAACAACATTGTTCCTTCATAACCCCGAGGAGCCTATTTTTAAGCCACTAAGCCTTTTCCCTGTTTTATTAACTTATTCCTGGCTACAACAAGACATACTTTTGTTGATGAGCAAAAGGTTGTATTAGCTTTTTATTTTCTGGGTAAACTTATCTATTCTCTGGGAAGAGGGGAAAAAATAGAATGGACGTTACAAAAGGAAGGGGGAAAATGGAGTCTCTTCAACCTCCCTGATTCTGGTAAAGGTCTCTGTAAACACCAAGCTGGAAACTAGAAGCAGGGGGATTCAGGAGAGGGAATGAGAAAATAAAATGTAAACATAAAATAGGAACAAGACTAAAAGTGAAATAACATGTGTGTCTACGGGGAAGCGTGCAGGGTAAAGGGCCAGCACTCGTGCGCTATGAAAACCAGGATAGATGGATAGAAGTAACCATGTTTTTCCTTTTTCTCTTTTTTTTTGAAGCGGGGTGATCTCTTGGCACTTCTTTTTGTTGCTGCCTAGAGTAGCATCTGTTTATTAACCTCTTGTTTAATGTGTTTATTTTTTTCCTACTCAGGCTTCCGTCTTTACTATGTGGTATTAGGCTTCCATGATCAGCCAGTCCTATAGTCCCAGATGTGTTTCAAGGTATCAAAAATACTGTTGGAGGAGGTTTAGAAGTGTGCGTAGGTGTGTGAGTGTGCACAAGCATGTACATGTGTAGGGATGAGTGTGCACATGTGTGTGCTCACATTAGCAATAGGGTTGTGCACTTGCAACCGGCATTTCTGAGTGCAGCACTTGATATCAGAAAGTTTACTTGCTGCAAAGGGAGCTATTTGTTCATGCACAGTAAATTACGTACCTTTTAGCTTGTTTCTAGTCCATTAAATCATGGGCCAGAAAATGGGTTTGTCACTTCTGAAATTTGGACCCAAGCAAGCATATGTGTTTATTGATGATGCTAACTCATTTTACCACATGCTGTGTTCACCAACAGAGGAAATGCTGCTTAAAGCTGTAATATTGGCAAGAGCAGTTGATGCTGTGACAGGCTGGGGTTGGATGGAGACCTGGTTCTTAAATAGTGGGATAATGAAGATATCTGAACCATCATTGATCATTGCCCACAGGTTACACACTTCTCAGCTTCACACGCAGAGCACAATTGTGAACATGTAGGGCAGAGACTGTCCTTCCCTCTGAAATGAGGAAAGCACAGACACCTCCAGGACGGTGTGAGAATGAGCCCACAATGCCTGTGAACATTCCTTTAAGGGCCCTCTCTACAAACACATGGACTTTTTTTGCTTGGTGCATGAGCTGCTCCGATGCCTACTTGTAGCGACTGAGAATCTTCCTGAGCTGCTGCTAGGATTCGGGTCAGATCTGCCGTAGTTTCCATCTTGCCAGTCAGATGAATGCCTGGGGAGATGTGTATATCTGCCCACTCACTGGAGTGAATTGGCTTAGCTTTTTTCCTCTGCAGATTAATTTCTTTTCCTTTATAATGGCATTGTAAATATCTGGCTGAGGCGGGTTAGAGCCCCTCACAGACAGCGCCCTTTGTAGCAGCCACTCATTTGACTTTCACCCTGAACTCGCTTGTCTGAAGAGTGTGCTCGGTGTCACGATGAGGTTAATACAAAGGTATATACATATTTGGCTTCAAATTCCAGCTTTGTTGGCAAGAGACTCTTCACTGCTTGCTCTTGACAACCTTAGAATACAATATAGAATCACAAAGTGAGGTGTCAGTGTTTCTGTGTGTGTGCGTTCTGTGTGCACACACGTGCATGTCTGTCTCTCTCTCCCTCTAAGTTCAGGCAGGGTCATTCTGAAGCCATCCTTCTCAGCATGTGTTCAGGTCTTCCAGAACATCAAATAGAGAGGCAACCCACTTTTCCTCAGTCACCCATTTTTGTTCTTAGTACCCTTCACTGTCGTAAACCCTTCCTCTCCCACCCAGGTTCTGCACATTTCATTTGCCCTTCATGGGACAGAAAGGCAGGTTGCCAGCCTTTGTAAGGAAACTTGCATGTGCTCTCATCACCCCCAGGGCTCCTTGAGGCTGAATAATCCAGTCCATTTAACCATTCCTTAAAAGTCTTATGTTTCAATTATCTAATCATTTTCTTCAGCTCCCTTTGAACCCTCTATAAATTCTTCTTTCAGTAAAGCAGCAAACTCCATAACTGAATTTATTTCAGATCTAAACAGTACTGAATATGAAGGAAAATTAATTAGAATTCTAAAATTTAATGTTGATGTCACTCACTTATAGGCATTTAACTTAAAAATATTGAGTTGATCAGTTGACCCATGGGAAAAAAAGCACTGGGTGATATCAGTACACACACACACACACACACACACACAGAGGGAGGTGCTGGCCTTGTGCAGAGCCAGGGAGCGGAGACACTCCCCAAGGCACCCTGACCTCTGCTTGCAGAGCACAAGCAGCCTTGAAGGCTCTCACATTCCTCTGAGCACAGGAGCTCTTTGAAAGTAAACAGAAAGGGACTTGGGCAAAATTGTCAAGTGGATGAATGATTTCAGGGTCAAACATTTCCTCTTCTCTTTCCTCACTCCCCCAGACATGCCCTCCCATCCCCACACTAATGAATGAGCAGGTAGTGCTGTGTACATATAGGAAGGAGTTGCTGAGACAGCATGCTGCTGATGAAGCTAGAACCTCAGGAAATATTGGTTTCCTCCTTCCTTCATCTCTTCCTGCTCACCACCCCAGTTCTTATCTGGACAAACACTGAATTTGAAGAATCTCAGAGACAGTCTTCTCTCCAACCCATGCCCACTTTCATCTGCTTCCCATTACTCTTGAAGTGGGAAAAATACAGAATTGGTATGAAACTATTTCAATACTAGTATACTTAATAGAAACTTACTAATAAAATATGTTACTTTTACTGTCTTTACTGCTTCAATACCTGGAACTTTGTCCATTCTCCCTTCTTAAACTCTTGAAGATTTGTATATCAGTCAGTTACACATTAGTCTGAATGAGTATTCAAATGCACCTGATTTTTCTGGGTCTGTTAGATATCTAATTCCAATATCTTCGGGGCATACAAGAATTGCTTTTCTGTAGGTTTGCCACAGTATTTTTGACTGCATGTATATTATTTGGATGAAAAAGGAAGAGTCACCAAGGAATCAACCTATGTGGAATGTTGCACATGTGGAATGGGGTTTATCCAGTGGATTATGATCTAGCAAGGTATGGTTTAAACTATACCAGCAGACTGTCGAGTCCTGACACAATCCCTCAGTTGGCAGATGTCACAATCAGAAGAGACAACAAAAACCCCTTGCCCCACCTCTGCTCTGGACATCATCCTGAGCGCGGTCCACCCCAGGGAACTCAGCTCTGCAAGGGAGCAAGTGGTAGCAATTTGATACCAAAAAAGTTTATCTCCACCGAGTGAGTATATGGTACAGCAGGCTGCATTTGAGTTTTTGTTCTACTGCTTACTAGTGGGATCTCAATTTCCTCATCTCAAATAGGGGCGTGACAGCGTATACATTAGACTTAGGAAGTCAGAATTGAACTGGGTTGTTCAATTTAAAGTCTTTCTCCTAGAGTACAAAACAGAGACTGCATTAATAAATGCTATCTGTCACTAATAAGCATGGTATGTAATATTATACTCACATATCCTGGAATAGTTCTCATTTTTAAATGACTATAGTTATAAAACTAAAATCATTTCTATCTTGTTTTTATGTTTTTTTCTTTCTCATTTTTTTCTTAACATCACTGTCGAGCTCAAATGCCCTGCCCTATATTTCCTTAAGGTGTCTCTTTCTGATAACTTTCACAATTTCTCAAGATACATGAATAATCTTTCTGTCCTTTACAAATAGTCTCTTCCCAAGTTGTGTATTTTTTTTTTAAGTTTTAAAGAGGAATGTTTATGACCAGGATAAAAATCTTATTTCAACAATGACTATTGAGGTATTTTCTTGTTTATTCCATTAAATTCATATCTAACTTATTTAGTTTTACTGCCGTTAGTAGATTATCCCACTTCCTCAAAAGTGTGGGGCTTTTTTCTCCTTATGCTCAGGTAAAGCACACCCTTATTAGCAAATATTCTTTCTAAATCAGCATCTCATTGGTTGTCAAATAACAACCAATGTAGTGCCATTTAGTAAGTACCTACTATGTGATGGCACTTTTACGTGCATTAACTCTAATCATCTCAACAACTCTGTGGAGTAGAATAAATAATGTATAGATATAATTCTTTATGTTTTCATATGAGAAAACAGTGAAGTTTCAAATTCAGAATTCTAGCACAGGTTGATTTGAGTCCAAAGCTCACATGGTCTTTTTCACAACACCATGCTGCCCCTTAAAGACTTTGAAGTGTTCTTATTTCCAAGCTGGATGTGGAACATGTCTAGCTGCGGCCACATGAGCTCTTTAGTTTCGCTGGAAGAATTAAGGAGATAAGGCCATAATTTTCCTATCTTCTCCACCATAGTCCGCAATCTTAGAGTCCCTCTGAATGTGAGCAGGGACTCTGACAGTCTTGCCTCTTGTGTTGAGGACAACTAGAGGGCAGAGCTGAGAGAGCCCCTCCATAGTGCCTGGTGTTTGAACCATGAGCTATGGCCACTGGGAGGACAGCCCCCTCACTGAGTGTTTCTCAAGAACAGAAGCAAGTCCCAGCCTGGCGGAAGCTGTAGAATGTGCTCCTTGGCAATAATTAATCTCAGCTGCCCTGGTCCCAGAAGTAGTTCATCTCAAAGTAAATGAATAGTCTTTTTGAAGATTATTAAGAAGATCGAAATGAATAATCTGCCTGATGCATGTGTTCTTCCTCCCTCAATCCTCTTCTTTTGGGGCTTCCTGTAAAGCTCTCTGACTCTAAAAGTCTCCTTTCCATACCCCTTAACAAAGCCAGGAAGCTGTTCCTATAGCTCAGACATCCCTGCTCCCCTTCTGTGCTTCACCTGGGACTCGGATGATGCCAGGTTCCTTTTTTTCCTGGCAATACTGCAGCGGGGAGTTGTGAAAGAACAGCTCTCTCTCCACCACTTCAGCTGCTATGCTGCAGTTACGGGGTCAGCTGGCCTGTGTGAAAGGTGGTGGGAAGGGTCCTGGCCTTTCAGCCCGTGTCCTCTAACACTGAGGTGCTCCTGCTGGCCATCTCTCCATACCTGAGTGTTTAAGCCTGTACCTGTTGTGTAATTCATTCCAACTTTCTAATATGTCACCAGGGGCATTCATAATGTGTTTCCTCTGAAAAGTTGCTGAGTAAGAGCTATGCCCACCATTCTCTGTGTGGGTCCCTATAAGCTGAAAGATTTCAGCCTGAAGAAGCAGGCATTAATGGTTTGCTATAAAACCCATGGATTTTACTCCACACAGTAAGCCTTTGGGGATGTGGATTGTTATCCTGTTTAAAACAAAGCTTTTGTGTCACGCCATGTTATTGAAGATTTTAATTGTAATGATAGAGTTCATTGTATTAAGGGAGCCCGATAAAAGGAAGAAGTACTTTTTCCAAATTGGTGAAGGAATGAGTTTCTTTTGCTTATTCTGCAGCAGTGTGTTACTTATACCTTACTGAGATTTTGGAAAAGAGCTGGGTTCACTGCATTATAAAATATCAGCAATAATGTTGGTCCTTCACCATTACATTGTCTTGGTCTCACTAGCTCAAGTGGAATTAAAACTGTTGATAAACTGTGAGACCTGTGCAAACATATTCCACATTAGATCTGCACTGTAGGCCTCGTCTGTCTGCCGCTGGGCCAAGTCTGTGTGCTCTTTAGGAAACAGAGAAGTATTACTGGCCATACACGTTCCTGAAAGGTGCCTGTCATGGCAGAAAAGAACCAGGAAAGGGGTAAAAATCTAGGGCAGAGGAGCAGCAATGTCTTAAGCAAGTGCCGTGACTTACAATGAGAATAGAAGGAACATAAAGAAAATGATAAAGGCTTAAGGTTGTGTTTGTAAAACCCTTAATATATTTTTTATTTGCTTTGGGATAAAAGTCTTCCATTAAGGCTCAGAGGCCAATTTGAGTCTTTAGGGGCTCAATCCTTAAGGGGAACTTTCTCTCCAGCCTGTGAAGCATTTAAGTAGAAATTAAAGTAGGCCATCCTATTACTAAGGAGAAGACCCCAAGCAAGATAATAAAGCAAATCTTGCTTGTTGGAAAAGGTCAAGGCTAGAATGAACGAATCTCATTGGAGGCAAAAAGAATCTATCCTCAATATTCAACCACACAGAATTCACACTGGCCTGCGCAGATCTGGAGCCCTTCTTGGTCTTCAGATTTTGTCAGTAACCGCTACACATCTGTGAGCCAGATGTATAAACAAACTCTGTAGTTGTCTTACAGCCCAGGGTAGTTTTCGCATACAAACGTATTCAGAACAGGACTGCTGGGAACATTGGCTGGGAAGGGCAGTGCACACATACCACACCATCTCCACGACCGTCAGCCACTCCTTCACTAAATGGGTGAGTGCAGAATGCAAACCAAAAGGCAAAAGCAAAAGAGAAAAAAATGAACAATAACACAGGGCCAGAATCAGAACCTAGAAGTGGAATCGAAGCTGTTGATACCAAACGTGTGCACTGTTTTCAAGGTGATCTCAGGTGACATTATAGTTCCTCATTTGTTCTAGGCCCCTGTCATTCATGGGGAAGTTGGTGTTTACTTAGACTCCAAATTGTGACTAAGGAAGAGTTATAATGAGGATTCATCTTTCTTCAATTATTAAGTACTTCATTAAAAATATTAATTCTGCAAGTTTACGTCATATGTGTGTGGCAGATACAGATGGAAAATGTCTTCACTGTGAAGTTGGTCACCTCATAACCTTGGGATTCTAGACACCTGTGAAAAATACCATTCTAGTAACATAAATAAGTACTAGTTCCTATCATTCACCCTTAAAAGAAACCAGGCACATGGCCAAGGGGAAAATCAGACTTGGAACTTAAGCACTGTGCTTGTCCTTTCATACCACTGTTGTTGGCCATGTGGATGCCTTTGACATAGGAGGTTGAGAAACACTAAGTGGGAGGTGACAGTTGTGGCTGCAGGCATTACAGGGCTGTGTGGCTGAGGCCACTACACATCCTGTAAACTAAATAGAATTTTAACAAGTCAGTAGTCATTACAAGGAGCACTGTTATTTATCAAATACATTGAATGGTGGAATATTTTCCATTTTCAAGTTATTTTTTTTCTAGTATATCTTCAACTATTTAAGCCACATAGCAGGTATAAATGGATCATTGTGCATGTTAGAGTTAGCCTGAGACCACTGGTTCCAGGTTCCCAGTGAGTGATTTATCAGTGTGGCCACCTGCAAATTTCTTCTAGAATTACTGTGAATTGACACATCAGTGCACCTGAATAGATCATGCACAAATAGATTATTATTACAGGGAATCCCTTGTAGGATGTATAATGTTGCCCATTAACAGCTTCAGTAAACCACACGACCCTAAGTTACTGAACACATTTTATCTGGTGATTCATCAGGCATGGTAGGTGATCCAACCTGTAAAGCCAAAGTAGGTATGTGGCATTCTGAGGCAACCTGTGCTGAATAACCCAAGACAAAACGCAGAGTAAGTTGGACCTGCCTTGCAGGCTAACACCATGTGCTGCCCACCAAAGAGCAGACTGTCAAGGTCTGCCGTTCTTTGGCAGGTATCTGGATGTTGGTTCCCAGCCCCTGACTTCACTAAAGCATCCAGGAAAGGGAACCATCTGTACAACAATAGTGTGGTACCCCAGGGCCAGAGGGAAAGGAAGGACTATGTCTGGGGAAAAATTTTTGACAATCCCTTCTGTCCTGGGAACTTTACATGTGGCATTGTTAGCTCCATGAAGTGATCTCTCCCTGCTTGGTAAGTATAAAAGTTTATGTGAACTTCTTTAGAAAATGTGTACCTACAACCAAGAATCCAGGTATCTCAAAATTGATATAACAGATCTGTTCCTAAAAAAATGACCCTTTCCTGACAGTTATGTGTTCAGTCTAATTTGCCCTTTGATGTCCACGATGCATTATTCTAGTGAAAAATTTGACCTCAAGAAAAAAAAACAACTACATCATTAGAATTCTTTAAACAAATTCAAGGAAATTTTAAAATTTTTAAACTTGAGGAAAAAGTAACTAATGATTATTCAATTTAGTCAAATACCTAAAACAGAAAGTAGTTGAGTGTATCACTTTTGCTGCCTCATATTGGGGGGTCAGCACGGAGATGGTGAGCCCAGCAGTTTCTGCAGTTTAGATACAGTCTCTGACTTCTTTAAACCACCTCATCTGATTTTACATTCAAGGTAGTCACTTTAGACTTTATCTTTGTGTTTCTGTCGTACTTCTCCATAGATGACCTTAGTTCCATGATTCCTATTAAATCTCATTAAGAGTTTGGTTAAAGCATCTTTTGATCCAGGAACTTCGAATAAAATAGCCAGGTGCTCTTCAGTAACAGCAGTGAATTCTCTCCCCGTCAGGCTAGTCACTGAAGGAAATCAGAAGGAGGAAAGAAACTCCAATCTCATTTTTCATATTAAAAAAATTCACTTTACTAAGTCAATAAAAAATACCAGAATTCAATTTTCTTCTTTACTAACATCTTTATCCCACAAAATTACCCACACCTCATGCCCAGCCCAGTCTTTTCATTCTGTTGCCGAGTTGGACCACAGCAGAAGCCAGGATATACAGCCAAGTACAACTGCTTTCATTGTCTAAATTTAGACTATCATTTAATGTACACCTAGCAAATTTGATCCAAGCAGATTTCATATGCTGAAGTGCTCTGCTTCGAAGGGTACCATCTAGAGATTATGTGAAGGAGATTTCTTATGACATGTGCTGTTGTGCAAGTATGTTATCAAACAATAAAAATCCGTGTCTCTTGGGCTTTGTGTGTGTCAAACAGGCCTGTGAGGATGAAAGCAGAAGCATTTCCTTAGAGTCCTTAATACGATGAGAGCTTGGTGGATAAGCAGTGCATGCTGGTCCTTCTCTCCAACACTCAGTGGCCAACTGTGAAATGAAAGTAAAGGGCCAGCAAAGCAAGTGGTAGCCCAAGTTGTTTATCCCAAGATCATTCAGGACCAGTTTCCCAATCCCATGTAAATGTGTGGCCGTGCTCTGTATGGAGCTAATCAATGTAGTCTCTAAGCATTTGAAATGCACAGAAAACCAACATAAAAATTTCAGTGTTGTAAATGTAGACCCAGAAGAGGTACAATTACTTGAAAAACTTTTGAATCAATCCTCAGCATTGTCGATCTCTGGAAGTAAATTCCACTCTCTAGTATCAGTCCATCATATTTACAGCTTTAAGCAAAAAGGAATTATTAATTATCTAAGTGATGTATAAAATAAGCAGCAAAGAATCTATTTTCAATGGTATTCTGAAATTATCATTGAAGGTGTTCATGGCCCAAGCATTTTCCCCAACCAGAACTTCTAAAGTACCAAAATATTATAATCAGCTTGGGCTACCATTAACAAAATACAATTTATTGGGTGGCTTAAGCAACAGAAATGTATTTGTTCATAATTCTGGAGCCTGGAAGTCTAAGATCAAGTGTCAGCATGGCAGGATTCCCGTGGGGCTCTGTTCCTGGCTTGCTGACAGATGCCTTCTTGCTGTGTGCTCTCATGGCCTTTTTGGGGGCACGCTCTCTCCTTCTTTTCTTATAAGGCCACCACTCCTATCGGATTAGGACTCCACCCATCTGACCTCATTTAACCTTAATTACTTCCCAAAAGCCTGGTCCCCAAATACAGTCAGTCACATTAGGTTAGGGCTTTAGCACATGAATTTTGGGGAAGCATAATTCAATCCATGGCCACTGTATTTGTGACAGTCCTTTCAGTATAAATGTTTTCAGTACCTTTTCCCTAGAGATACCAATGAAACTCATATGAATATACCAGATTAATATCTGAGGCCTCTAACTGGCCTTTTAATATGCTAAATTCATTACAAGATCCTTTAATCATCATTACTACCTCTGACACAAATTCCTTACCTAAAGTTATACATGTACAAAGCTTTTATTATCTTCTCTTAAAGAGGCTATTTTTAAAGTTACCACCTTCCCAGTAAACAGTCAAGTTCAAGTCATAATCAGCCATACCAGAAACAGGAATGCAGGTCTACCTTGCACCCTCCAGAATGTACTGTCAAATAAACATGACTGCAAATGTCTGTGAAGCCAATCTTATTTTCACACGGACTTCTATATAAAATAGTGTCTATAATACCCGAGAGGGAAAGGCAAAATCCTAGTCTAAATGAAGAGCTTTGGGACAGGAAGTGGGCTTGGTGCGCTGGCCAGCAGTGGCCTGCGAGAGGCTGTGCTCCGGTCTGATCCTCACAGTTGCCTGTTGGGAGGTGGGGTTCTCCTAGCAGCTTTGTCGTAACTGTGGGCCTTCTCAGCTTCCAGGCTTTGGCAGCTTCCTCCAAGACATGAGAATCTCCTTGATGTCTAGCTATCTCTTGACTGTACACTTTTACCAATTCCAAAAAGATAAATGTGAGGTGACAGATGTGATAATTAACAGGATGGGGGAATCCTTTCACAATATACACTTACACATATACATACACATATACATATGTATAAACATGTACATATACATGTACATGCAGCACACCATCACAATATACACTTTAAATGTCTTTGTCAATTATGCATTGATGTAGACCCCAGCTCGTGGGGTCGGTCCACGACATTGTGGATGGGGGAGGAACATTCCCATGGACTACCGAGTCCTGTGGAGGAAAAGGGTGAGTGGCTTCGCTCTCAAGGGGAGCAAAAAGCTGTGGCCTCCACCATGACAGGCCTTTATTTCTTTTCTCAGCACATTACATGATGGTCCTCATTTTCTATGACCCGGTTGGCTTTAGGTGGTTACCTTTTACAGAAAACAAAGGAGCCAGTGCTGCTAATCACATCACAGAAGAGGGATATTTGCAAATGAAAAGGCAAAAGTAGCTGAACAGTTACACTCTTACACTCCTCTTTGGAAGGTTTAGCATGGATTTTAGGAAGTTATAGTAAGGACTTGCTGTCTCAATTCAGGGTGAGGGAGTTTTAGGAAAAAGCAAGACTCAAAGCAGCTAGGCACATTGCAGGCCTGATTCCCCACAGGAGAACCTATCCGTGGGCATGGGTCCTGTGCATCTCCAAGTGGAAGCTGGGCCCACACCATGCAGAATGGTCTCCTACAATGCATCAATCAAATTTTTAAAAAATATATACAAATTTCATCCATGTATGATGTTCCAACCCAGAGACAGCATATTTGAGGTGCAAAGCTCCATGATATCAGACAGCAGTCCCTGGCATGTATTGAGGAGATCCTAAACTAGAGACTGCCTTGGCCCTGCAGATTTTTGTTTTATGAAGTTAATTTCCAACTTCACTCATTTTCTTAGTCTCAGATCCCACAGAAGAATTTTCTTTAAGAAAGCAGCTCGTGAGTTGGGTCCTCTTTCAGCTTGTGAAACCTCAGCTGGCAGAGGCGTGGTGCACACTAAGAACTCAGCAGGTGTTTTCTGAGTGCATCCCACCTAAACAGTGGGAGCACAAATCGTTTATGTGGGAGGAAATGCTGGAGAAGCACAGATTTCGAGCAGCTAGGATGGGCTTTGAAACAACTGAAGGGCCCAGCAGGTAGTCCCAGCAGCAGGTGGAAAGGGGGATCCTTCTTTCTTCAATCTGCCACACACTGATGTGTGACACTGGACAATGCACTTAATTCCTCTGGCCTCAGTTTCCTTATCTGTAAAGCAGGATTTAATATATCTATCTCACATTTGGTCTGAGTAATTTGCCTAACAAATGTTAGTTTCCTTCTCTCTCCTCTATGAGGAACATTTGAGTGAACTGAATATTGCTTAAGACATCCTATAATATAATATGATGGCATATGCGTATTATAATATATAATATATAATAGTACATTTAATCTATATTGTACATATTGCATGTGGTGTAATGTGCCCATCCCTGTTTTCCAGTATTCTGTCATCTACAGGATGTCTAAGAAACAATTACCTATTCTTTTCTGTGTTGTTTTGTATAATGCAGACAACTGGAAAGACACCTGGAACCCTGGTGTCTTTGCGTGTGACTAAGCTCCATGTGTAACCACAGCAAAGCAATGACATTTTTAAGCCTTCCAGGACCAATACAATGTACTGTCTGGATGACTCCTGCTGGCCTGGGAATTCCTTCTTTAATTTGAAAGAGAGCCCTGAATTCAAAGGGAAAGATTCACAGTAAGGAATTCACTCCTAGGTTCTGAAGAGCCTGTGTTTCAGTAAATTATACCACATGAACCAAAAGCAGATATTTTAATGTTCTAATGAGTATTTGTGCCTTAGAATAACTAATGTAAATGCTCTCCCTGAGGCAAAGGGAGCTTGTGAGCAGTAGCACATGGTCACTTATGCCTCAGGTGGGGTCTCAGTCCCCCGGGACAAGCCACAGACCCTGTGGGGTCCTGCAGGCGACCCCTAGGGGCTCAGAGACACAGACCTGTGTGACTTTGCCAGTGCCGTATCCCTCTTTGTACCACAGCCTGGTGTCCATTTGGTTAGATGTTCAAATCAAGAAATCTGCATCCCTCAAGGCTGGATGTAAGGCTTGAACTAGCAGCCCAGAGAAAAAAAAGGTCAGCACTTTGATACACAGCTCCCACAAAATGGAATTTTAATGAGCAGGAGCAAAACCCGATCTCCTTGCTCAGAAAGCAGATGTCTTCAGTCTTTTCATGTTTTAACATTTCGCTAACCCAGCATCTCCCCTTTAATTCTGGTTCCTCTTCCCTGAGAGCTGAAGAGAGGCTGTCTCTATCTCTCCGCACTGTTTTCTCACCTAAGAGGTTTGGATTCTATGTTTTAGGAAACTCTTAGCAAAGGTAATTTGAGGCATCAAAGTGTGTTATTATGGAATTCTCTTTTAGTGGGAAAATAGTCAGATTTTGCCTGACTAACCTAATTTGGCGTTGGGGTTGGGAAACATGTGGCTCTTGGTACGTAAGACTCGGGCAGTCCCTCATGTTGCTGACTCACTGAGATGGGCTGAGGGGGCAGGTAGGAGAAGAGGCACAGGATACAGAAAATTCTGGGAGAGTCCTAAGAGTTAAATAAGAGTGCTAACCTTTGATGTATGCTTTTATCCACTCTGAGAAAATATAGTCAACTTAGAGTCCTGTTTCTAAAAATAAGGTTTTTGTTTCTGCACAATGCCTGATTGTTAAAACTCAGATTACAAAGACAAAGTTTGGGAAACTTTTCTCCCCCATAAACAGATACATGCGGGCAGTTCTGGGCACTGTCCCAGGCTCTCCTTGAAGTAGCCGGGAGCCCACATGTGCGCCTGAGCACCACAGCATCACCTCCTGAGTGCGGTCGGAGGGCAGTATGGCATTTTAATGAGCTCTGTCAAAGTGTTATTGTATCCAGAGGCCAAAAAATCTAAGAGACATTTTTTTCTTTCTAAGTGTTTTATCTGCTGCCAAAACACAATAGAAAGATAGGTATTAGAGCCCTGTCCTCTGTCTCCAGGCCCAGCTTCTCTTGTGCTTGGCTCATTCACTCAGCCTCTTTTCGTGATGATGGAGTGTGGCTCAAGAGCAGCCTCATTTATTACTGGTGCTCACCCATTGCTCAGGTAGCAGAAATGGTTTCTCCTACAGCCTCCCCTTACTAGCAGCAAATCCATTTTAGCAGTTATAAAATAGTCGCATCTAATGGCCAGTGTGCCTTCTGCTCAAATTCACGTTCTGCTCTTGTCCTAACAAAATTATGTCCCAACAATGAAAAACCCTGGGTTTGAGGGAACGTTGAGTGTGTCAGAGACTGTCCTCTATCATTGTATTTTCTCCATAATCTAAGACTGAATTACAAGAGCATCACAGATGCACAGTGCATTGGACATGGAGCACATGTATGCATTTAAATCACGTATATCTTACTTTTTTACTGATGTAATTGTGAAATATGTTCTTTTTGCATTCATAATTAGGGGGTGGAACAGATGGTGAAGGCTTAGTTTAAAATAATCTGTCATTAAAATAACCTAGCCTACTGGTAATTCTTCACTTTAACTGGAGTTAGGTCATAGGAAAATAGTTTGGGGTGATTTTTTTTCTCTTCTGCTTTGGAAATAGAGAAGAAAGAACTGCTAATTTCAGAGCAGTGATGTACACGCGAGTTGTGTCTATAAGGGCACCGCAGTAAGATTTCACTCTGGCATTTGGCTGCAACAGAATTTGTAGGAAAAAAAGAAAGCAGAGACAAACTACTTTGACAAATATAAATCCATTTAGCGCAATGCATTAAACATTAGTGTACCTTCAATTATGAAGCTATAGTTAGTTTCATACCCTGCAAGGAAATAGCATCATCATTTGACAAATACTGTTAGAGGCACTCAGCTTTGGGGGTTACGGAAACTCTGCCTTACCCTTTATATGTTGCACTTATGTCAGGGGATGCAAATTGTAATCACAGGCACTATTATTCCGAGATGTAGCTCCTGACTTTTGTTTCCAAGCCTCACTCCTGCATGTGTACCTCATGGACTCGCTGAGATGTGACAAAGGAAATCCCCTCTCAGCCCTATTGTGATGGCTTAGAACTCATGTTAGTAAGTAATAAGACAACTGCCTTGATAAATTAGCTACTTGCATGCCTTTAAAATGTCTGTTTTACTGTTTTCTCTAAGATTTGGTTCTCCATCTGCTTTGAGGAAAGCAGATAGATTTCAGTATGGCGTTATAATAAATCTTCTCAAGGAGGGACCAGCATTAACATTTGTGTAGGTTCTTTTTCATCTTAATCCAACCTTAGTTAATAATCAGAAAATCCTACATACTGAGTAAGAAGATGTAATTAACCCTTTGACCCTAGAATCTTAATTGGCGCCTGTTGAAAATAGTGGGCAGTTAAAAAAAAATTAAAAACTCGCCTGCAGTGATTGAAACAGCTCAGAATAGAGTAGCTTTCTTGATTCAAATTTTTTAAAAATGCACAGAACCTTCAGATCAATCACAGTTGGTTCCCAAGACTAACTGATTGAATGTTTCTTTCCTCCCTCCATCTTTTAAAATTCAGATATGCACATCAAACCAATACCGATGATCCTCTTAAAACTTTTCTGAGTAGCAAAATACAGCTAACTCTAGACAGGAATCCCCATCAATCAGAAAGTAATGGTGATGTAAAGAGCAACCTTGCCAATCCACTCTGCACCTGGTTTTGTATCCCATTCTTTATTTGCAAGGTAGTGTAACTTGAGTTATAGGTGTTCATTTCCACTATAGGTATAATTGACCAAAATGACAGATGAGCATAAAGTGAAAATGTAGCTAACCAGTTTTGTTTATCTCGGATAACAACTAATCTGACTAGTTGTTTTCCCCCCCACCAAATTAGCTGTTATTTTTCATTGAATTGACTGGTTGCTTGTGTCATGTAGACAGAGACTCATTTTAATCTCACCAGGAAATTGGAACATGTGTTGAAGCCTCTGTTTCTGCCAAGGAGAACTGGCCAGTCCTTAGATTGCCGCCGCTTCATCGTGTCAGGTGTTTAGCCTCCAGATACCCCCATCCCCTGCTGTGGTGTCCGGACCTGCTCTAGCATTTTAGTAAATACATCAGATATGAACCTAACGTTAAGAATTCATAATACCTTTAGGTGAGAAAGTAAAGAATGTATATTGATTTCAAATGAATAGCACTCAGTGTTCTGGAAGACGATAAAAGAATCCAGTCTAGCACTAATCTCCCAAATGTCAGAAGATATTCCAGACTATGTTAGACATCTGTGGCATCAGAATCCACAAATAATCTAATAGCTCCAGAAACAGACTTCTTGGAGAAAATAATTGCCATCCCTCTTAGTAATCCTAGCATGTGTGGTATAAGGAAAAGAGCATTGGGTTTGGAGGTAGAAAGGGACTCACTAAGCCTTGGTCGAGCGGTTGTTAGGTGCTGGCTAAAGTTGAATAAGACATTGCCCCACTGTTCAGAAATTCGGTCTCCTTAGGAGTTGAATACAGCAACCAGGGCCATACAGTGTCATAAATACTTAAACAATACAAATGGGGTGGATTTAAGCCTGGCTCTGCCACTAGTTAGCTGTATGATCTTGTCCAGCCATTTAGCGTCTCTGTGCCTCAGTTCTCCCATCTGTGAAATAGGACTTAGACTACAGATTATCTCTAGGTCTGCTCTCAATCAGCCTTTCCATTGTCACTTGTTCCCACAGATGTTCTCTTGGGATCACTCTCTGTGTGTCCTTCCAATCTGACAGGGGTGTTTTAAGATTTGAGAAGATAGCTTGCGCACTTTCAGTGATTGTGGGCCAGGCCATGGCTATCAGGTTGAATGAAAAACCTAACCAGGCCCTTGTCTCCCTGTGGAAGCTCAAAAGAGGGAGAGTCATAATCCTCATGAGTCATCCTCAGGAGACATCTAATTTGAGGTGAGGGCATGTTGAATGAAATCCTTTCCAAACTTCTACAAAAGCAACTTCTCTCCCTTTCACACTGGTTTAAATAAAGTTCCACTGTGCCGTACTCTGAGCCTGAAACATTGGATCTCACCTGGGGTTGGTGGGGAGGGCTGGCAGTTTTGTCAAAGCTAAGGAGCCCGGCTGTTCTCTTTGGTAGTCTTTTGCTCCCTGTCCCAGTGCTGGTTCTGGGAGGGGCTTTATAGGGCAGAGGTGGCCAAGTGACCTCTTGTGAGAGTGACTATGAGCACTCTTGTCATCCTGTTTCCCATCTACTACCAATGAGAGGATTCTATCATTTGAACAAATCATTCAAAAACAAATGATTAATTTTAAGAAGTAATAGTCTGCCTCTTAATGTAAATATTTGAACTTCGGAAATGCTAAACAATTTCTTTTTTCATTAATATACATATACCAATTAGAGAGTCTTTCTTTTTAGTGGAAGACAGCATAGTTATTGAGCCTGTCGGCTTTCTTGTCCCAACTCTACCACACACTAGGGACAGGCGTGTTGCCTAACTTTGCTAAGCCTCAATTTCCTAGTATGCAAAATGCAGATAATAATATAATTACCTCAAATGGTACTTGTGAAAATTAAAAGAGACAATACGTGTAAACTGCTGAGCACATATTACTCAATGAATATGAAGCTATTATTATTGTACTGTCTTAGCCAAATGCTTGTTTACCATGTAATTTGCTTTCACGTGGAACAATGCAATGTGACTTTTGAATTGTTTTTAGGACCCACTAAATAAGAGAAGGAGGTTGGGTGATACCCACAGTTTCTGACCAGTAGGTCTATAAAAAAAAGACCAGGAAGTATGGAATTTGGATTTCATATGTACATATAAATATACACACACATGTGTTCCAGTAAGCATAGATACATAGATACATACATACTGGTACCTATGTAGCTCTCCCCTTAAGAGTTCAGTATTTTAGGAGACTAAAATTGTTGCTGAGACTTGAGGCAATACATTTTTCTAATTAAATTTTACATGCTTCTTCCACATTTTAATATTAAAGAATTATGTCATTAATTTAGTGTTGCCACTTATCTTGTTCCCACTGTGGGTTTCCTATACTTCCAAATCCACAGCCTCTGTAAATACTGCTCATCTTTAAAAGTACTTTTCCCATACAACCAGTATTTGTACAATGTGCCTGGTTAAAAATAAATAAGTGAACAAAACAAAAAACATGAGGGTGATGGAACACACAAGGTGCACTTGGATCAAAGGAATTGTAAACAAATGTATTCTCAGGGTGAGTGGCATGCTGCAGTTGGAGTTCACAATGGTTTATACCACTTACCACACCGAAAATGCAACCCTCCATTTCAAAAGTGAACTAAGGTTTCAAGAGTTACAGGTGATGTGTAACATCCTTCTTTCTTTTTTTCCTTCTTTTGTTTCCTATTTAGGAGTCTTAATAGAAAGTAGAACTATCACAATAAAACTTTAATACAGAGTTTTGCAAAAAAGGATCACAGTTTGTATGGTCTCAGCCTATATAAACATTCACCCACAATGTACTGACTTTTCCTATTTGTTCTAACACTTCAGGCCAGGTGTGTCAAACTCATTTTCACTGGGGGCCACATCGGAATTGTTGTTTTTGAAAGGCCAAATGTAATTTCAACTCCTTAACAGTTAAGGAGTAGTTACATTTATACAGTCCTAAAATTATTTTGGCCCTTCGAAGGCAATCACAAGGCTGACGTGGCCCCTGGTGAAGATGAGTTTGACACCCCCGAGTTAGGCACTCAGAGTAGGGAGGACATAATCCTTTATTAATTAAGAAATTACTGATGTTGGTAGTATCTCAAGTGGTGATTTTACTTGCTCTTCCTATGGGAGCATTTTTTTCTCTCATTTCATTACAATTTCCATTCCTGTTCAGCTATTAAATGGAGAGTCTTGCTGATTTAATCTCAGTGACTACTGAATCCCCCCAAATAAAGGCAATATCTCATAAAATCAGCATGACCTGATTTTATACATGAGTGTAATGTATCTTGATCAGAATGACAGGGACATAAGAAAGTTGTTGAAATAAAGGAAAGCTTGTAATCTTAATCCAGACCTTTAATTTATTCATGCAGTGCTAAAAGACCTTATGAGTTTTGTTAAACACATAGGAAAAAATGCTCTTTAGTATGGTATGTGTTATTTTGTATCAGATTACTTACTAAATCCCCATCATATATGTAAATTAATATATATTTTTTTTCCTGCAGTCCCTGGATGGCTTTGTATTTGCACTAAATCAAGAAGGAAAATTTTTGTACATTTCCGAAACAGTCTCCATCTACCTAGGCCTCTCACAAGTAAGTAAAGCTATTTAGATTCTTGGCGGCGATTGTGAAGGCTCCTTGGGTCTCATGCTTTTCCTTCCTTAGTGGATATTCTGTTTAGCACGAATTACCTAAGTTATTCTTTGATGGCCCTACCTGCCTGTTCTCACAGTGTCAAATGGGAAAAGGGTATGTCAGTTTGGAATGTTCGGAATAAACTTGTGCTCAAAAACTTTAGTTTCCTTCCTCACCCGCTCCCCACACCCAAGGATCATTATTAATTTATTGAGAACAAATGAAAGTTTCTTCCCTTAGTTGTTTTGAACTTTAAAACCTCTGTGCCCGGTAGGAGAGGGACACCTGGGTAGCACTTCCCTTGTGTCCTATTACTGGATGTTTATGGAGAACCCTGCATTATCCTGGGAGCTGACACAATGACAGGGAGTCATTTGGAGTCAAGAAATGCTGAAAGAGACCATTAAAATGTGTTGCAGGGAGGGTTCCGGCAAGGAAATATTTCACTGCCTTTGCAGATGCTTCCTAATGCTGAAAGACAATTTCATAAACTTAGATCTCCTTTTATTACTTGCCGTTTAATTACTCACATGTGTCTATTAGAGGTTAAAAGGAAAGAAAATGAGGGCTGATGGGGGCAAGGAACAAAATCCTAGATGTTAGTTTTCGATATTCCCCTGGAACACAAAATTTTTACTTCTGTTGGATTCCAAGACACAGCCTGTGTCTAAAGAATGCCAAAATACCCTGAAGAAAAGTTTGCAATCCAACTTATTATCCAGATGTTTTCTCCATAAAAATGCTGAACATCTGTATCTTTGTGCCCATGCAGGCGATTGGCTGAGTTTGACCCTTTTCATCTGGAGGTTTGGCAGAAGGGAAGTGCAGCCTGGGTGGGAGGGATTTTGTGTGTGTGATGATCTGCCAAGTTGGATAATCTACTTCTCATTCAGTTGCCCCTTGGAGCTAAAGATGGAGATAAGATTTGTCTCCTCTTAAGCAGGATCCACCCCAGACTCGTTGCCTCTGAAAGTTGGCATCGCTCTAAGGAGGCCTTCGGTGTGGCTGGAACCTTTTGGCTGTTAGTGAGTTTGCTTGGTAATAGCTAAATCAAGAAAGACATTGGGAAATAATAAAGAGAGAGTTTTGGCATTTGAGGAAGGTTGGGGGAGGAGGGAAAACACTGCCAAATTTGATTATTTACTGTTGAGAATTCAAGCAAGGGTCCATTAACTCTTCCTTGAAGAGCATGCAAGCTATTTGCTATGGTGTGTAGATAGTAATTCTATTTTATGTGGACTTCAGCAAACCAAATGATGGAAACTGAGCTATCGTTAACTCAATATTAGTATTCTTGCATCTCGTTGAAAGCTCTGGGTTTGTAATTGCCTTTAATAGAATTTGAGCTTTGTCTTAATCTGTTTGGGACCTAGAATTGGGAATTTCCAATTTTGAAATTGGTGTGCCGCCATGATAATGCCGTATAAAACCAGAAATGTTGCTATTCGTTGTTCTGCAATGCGCATATTCATCTGCTTTATGCAGACTCTCCAACAAAGTTTAATCAGCCAGTGAGGAAGAAGGATGAATAATTAGTTTAAGCAGGTAAATGCTAATTAGGGAACTCCTGAAAAGCATCCATTATATACTAGCTCAAAATACATTTTATAGCCCTGGTTAGTGGTGTAATCCAAATTCTGTCAAGGCAACTGCATTTTCTGTAATTGAGATGTGTATGTTTGCTTTGCATAACAGATGGCTCTGTATGCTTAGACTGATAGCTAGGAAAATAATAATTGCATTATTCTGGCCAAAAGAATATTAGCTCTTGGGTTTTGGCCATTTCAGTCAGTCCTCCTGCCAGCACAGCATATGCACATATATGGATTGGATTTTCAAGGAAATTGATGCATCTGGAATAGTGTGGCCATCTGAAATATCATCTGTTCAAGAAGAATTTGGCTTTAACCCCTGCTGGTTGCTCCTTAAAAGCAGTCGATTTCATTGCTTCTCTACTGTAACATTAAGTCATTTTTGTCATAAAATCTGAGTCAGATCATCGAGGTTTCTGCAAAATAGAGTGGGCACGTAGACATGGCCCAGTAGCTGGTGACTCCCTGGCAGCCACTCCCTGCTCATATGTGATGGGTTTTAAAGTGCATATTTCTAGTCAGCATCTGGACTTCCTCGGGGCAGACGCTAGCCTGGTGTGCCCATACCCTCTGCGTGGGTGTGTTCAGTATTGCCAGAAACAGCCAAATGTGCCGGTAGAGGCTCTCTCTAAGGAATGAAACAGAGGTTGTCCTTTGGAGGCTTTATGCAGCTGAAATGATGAAGGGTACTCACCAGAAAGTAAGTTTTTCATATACCAATGTATGCATTTAGAGTTCAGAACTAAAGTTTAATAATAGTTCTGCATCAATGTGAAAACAATCTGTTAAGTATGGTATGCTTTTAAATGGCCCAAGAATGAGGTAGGGGGAAGGCTATGCCAAAACTTTGGGAAGGGATTTCCAACCCAGTTAACATAGTAAGTCCTAATTGGGTAATTAAGTTTCCTGAGATATAACCTTTCCCAAGTTTCCTCAGTGCCCTCTGCAGTTGTGGGAATGCGGCATTCTTATGGTGACATACAGCATAAAATACACTCAAAGTAATTGGGTAAATACTTATCCTTTTATGCATGCACCCTTAATTAAATGCAAACCAAATGCTCTACTTCTGTCCTACAACTTTGCTTCAGTGGTTATTCCATAAAATTTTAGACAGCGATAAGGAACCTATAAAGTTATAGCTCCTCCTTTCCTTTTTAAACAGTTTCGTGAAATAAAGACAACGTGGAACTGTACCATCAGGGACCTACGGAGTGAGATTACTGAGGAGTGTTGTGAGCACCGGAGTACGTCAGAGCGCAGTTCTGTCTGCGTGTGTGACTAACTCTCGGGGCATCCCTTTCCCTCCTTAGTTTTATTTCCCTTCAACATGTAAATAAATGTGGCGGCTTTAAAACGGCTTATGTTCAAGAAAGAATTAGTATTCTCTTTGGCTCATGAGGAAACTGAATAGGGAAAGTTCTACTGAGCTCTGTTGTGTGGCATGAACACAGAGACAGCCAGAGCAGATTTTCCTTCTGCACTCCGCCAAGTGTAGCCACTCCTGATGGCCGCAGTGTCTGTGTGTGCCAATACCTCTCTTTAACGTGTTTTCATGTTGTCATGACGATGGGAATGGAGAATCCATGATGATGTCTGGGCCTTTCCAGCAACCCTATTGACTTTGCCAGAGGTACATATTTAACCTAACATCCGAGATGTCTCAGGTTGTAGAAATAGATACTGTTGACTTGCTTCCCTTAGTGAAAATGATTTCCAGTGACTCACCATGAGGCCTTATCTTAAAGGAAGACCCCTAAATATTGATGCTGAGTTTGGTTTACATGGAGATTAAATGATTTCTTATACCTGGTCATGGCCTTCAGAGCTATTAAGCACAACTGTGCTCTCTAGCTGTAATGGAATAGGCAGGAGTGAAAATGAGGGGAGAAAACAGAGTAGATTTCCTAGCACTGAAAATGTAGCAATGATATGTACCCAGCTTTTATGAAATCTCTTTCAACCTGTAAGAAGCTTAATCACCAAGAATCCAAAAGAGACTTTATATGATGAATAAAAAGCATTTCTAGTTTGATACCGGATTTAAAGCAGCTTAGAGAAATATTTATTTGTTGGCCTATACCCTCCACTTGTGACAAAGGAAATAGCTTACATAAACACACAATAAAAAATAACGGCAAAATAGAACTAGGTTATAAGGAAAAAAGATGTAGGTAGGTAATCTTTTACCACAGAATAGGAAAACACAATAGAAGTTAACAAGAATGGATATGAATGGTCTGATAAAGCTTAAAATTTAGCTGTGAGTGTCCCGTTAGCCAAAGCAGAAAGGAAAATATAGCCAACCCTCAAAATAAGGAAAAATCACTTCTTAAGGAAAGAGAAGTTTTCTGAGCCAGAAAGAGAAAAAAATCTCAAATACAATTTTGGAAAGGAATAATATGTGGATTATATGTATTGATTTGCTTCCAGTGGAGTCCACATTTAAAGCAAAGCTGTAATGACCCGTGTAACAAACACATACATATTGCAAATCTCATAGGCAGGCAGAAGACTCCCCTCCCCGCTCAGCTGTTGGTGTGCCAAAGATTATTTTGAGAGTTATGTTCTGGCATCTAGGACTTAAAATAGCATTGATAGTTTTATGGTTTATGTGCTTCTAAATCAGCTTTCACTATTTTACATACAAATCCTGAATTTTCTTTTAAATACTGATGAGAAAGTTAACATTATAGTTGCCATAGGCAGAGGCCATGGCTGTTAGTTAACCAGAGGATTAAAAAAAAAAAAAAACATAGCTTCTGAAAACATTTTTTCTTGAAAGTAAAGTGAGAGGTGATGATTCTGATGTACACCTAGGCCAGCAGAATGTTTGCAAGTTAACAGAGAGTCCTCTTTAAAAACATGTGGAGAAAAGGGAACCCTCTTGCACTGGTGTGGGGAACGCAGACTGGTGCAGCCACTGTGGAAAGCAGTATGGAGTTTCCTCAGAAAATTAAAAATGGAACCACCTTATGACCCAGCAAGTTTACTTTTGGGAATATATCCGAAGAAACCCAAAACACTAATTTGAAAGAATACATGCATCCCTATGGTCATTGCACTGTTATTTACAATACCTAAGATTTGGAAGCAGCCCAAGTGCCCATCAGTAAATGAGTGGTTAAAAAAAATCTGTGGTACATTTATACAATGAAATACTACTTGGTTATTTAAAAAGAAGAAAATTTTACCCTTTGGAACAGCATGGATGGACCTGGAGAACATTATGCTACTTGAAATAAGTCAGTCAGAGAAAGCCAAGTACCATATGACTTCACTCATATGTGGAATCTAATGAACAAAATAAACTAACAATCAAAATAGAAACAGACTCATAGAGAACAGACTGACAGCTGTCAGAGGGGAGGGGGATTGTGAGAATAAGACCAGTGTAAAATGAAAAATAAAATGGGATCTAGATCAAACTGGGAAATCTGCAGACTTTTCCGTTGCCATATCATTATGAATACCCTGTAGCCAGTTAAGCTCTCTCTTGAAATGCACTCCAATTGCCCCCACTGCCTCCAGGGCTCAGCTTGCCTATGAGTCACTTCCCTTCTTCTCATTAAATCCGCATCACTGAAGATACTTCCTTGCTGTTGTAAGCCAGCCAAAAGGTAGCTGCTGTTTCAAGGCAGCTTGCTGAAAGGGAAAGGGGCAGGGTGGCTACAGATATGAGAGCGAATAGAGGTGAAGGTGAAAGGGGTAAATGGTTGTTTTAAATTTGGTCTTTTTTTTTTAAGCCACGAAGATATATTTACCATAAACTCCTTTCCCATCATGTTGTTCATCTCCATATTTTACATTTCTCTGCATTTGTTATATAGAACGGCAAATAAAATTACAGCTACAGCACACAAGTACAAGGTCAAATAAATGACAGAGCTCAGTCTATTTGTGAAGCTATTCTGAAAGGGAACCATGGTGCCAAATGTGGTTTATTTGAATAATAAAGAAGAATTAGATTCCCCTGATAACTTGGCTGAGGGCCAATAAATCAGTGGAGGTTAAAGATGCTTTGCAACTGCCATGTCTTTCTTTTGCTTTTCCAAAGTGCAAACCTCAACTCTTCCTCTCTGTGTTTTTCAGTGCAAATTAAATTGAGGTTAGTACGTGGTTAATTCTTTCACTTCCGTGATTATAACACATAGGTATATCTCTCTGGTGAGTTGAAAGAGAAAGCAGGCATTCGTTTTCCTTACAAGTTATTACTCTTGTTTGGCATCATCACATCCTAAACAACTGGAATATAAAGACAACAAGAATGGATGATCTTCACACAGCACAGGGTTTAAATAATGGAGCCCAGCACCAGCCTTTTCTCCAGTTGGTGTTCTAAATATATGAGACACCGGGACAACTAGACCGCTTCAGTAAAAGAGTACACATAGCCCTGCAAATATTGTTCTGTAGCCCCACCTTTTAAAGTCTTGTAAGTAGGCATACCTTAATTTTTTTAAAAAAGAAAATGTATAATTTTCTGCTCATGTGTTTTTTTTCCTCTCTAGCAAGTCTGCATTTTTCTCCTGTACTAATCATAAAAAGTTCATCACTTCTGGGCTTAACAAAGAAAAATGCCCTTTTGAATGTGGAAGCTCCAAGGGTTTAGAGACTATTGAGGAAATATAAGTATCAAAATAATTCAGAAACAGTACAAGGCACAGTGGCACATTATCAATTTACAACATTTAAATTGATAAATGCTTGGTGGTGAAGGCCTACAAGGGCACTTTGAAAAGCAAATAGCGACCTGGTGTAGAAATTGATTTCCCCCCACCCCCCCGAAAATGACTGCATGATGCATCGTTTGACTGCATGCTGTCCGAGTGCTTGACAGAGATAATCTCAGCAATCCCACGGGTGACCTTATCGTTCTCACCAGGGCAACTTTGTCTACGTTCTGACTTTGTGCATGTCAAGGTTCCTCCCAGCAGGATCCTTGGGGGAGAAAGTCCCTCTGTTCGATCCAGATATTGAACTGCCCGCTCTTTCCCCCTTTCCCTTCCACCCCACCCTTCCAAATAGGCAAGCACGCCTCTTTATTTCATCTGTAATTATGGATGAGCCAGGCGGAAGAGCACCACAGCTCCGTGCTCTGTGTCTTCATTGAAGCCCTTATTACCTCTTAGTTAGTTCACATAGTTCCAGACGATAACCTGTATTAGCAGGAATCTTTTTATCAGGAAGAGTGGAAAAATTCCAGAATGTTCTCCTAGAGTGCTTTCCCATCTTCAGCAAAATGGAAAAAGCTAATCAGTCCCTTTCTCCCTTGTACTTGCAAGGGTTTTTTTTCTTTTCCCTCCCCTGCAATCTTCACACAGAAAGCTTCTGAAACTGCTTTAATCCATGCGCTTTAGTTTCTGAGACTATTGTTCCTTCCCCATCCAGTGATTCTAGGTTTTTCTCGTATAACTTTAAAATTACGTAATACTGACATAAGGCCCAAATAGCAAGTCACCCTCTTCTGTGAGGCTTT
This sequence comes from Tonatia bakeri, assembly GCA_004024845.1. NCBI lineage: Eukaryota > Metazoa > Chordata > Mammalia > Chiroptera > Phyllostomidae > Tonatia > Tonatia bakeri. The sequence goes on along the minus strand of PVIA01001325.1, from coordinate 262,671 downwards.
GCATCCCAGGGGCAGCCTCTGTCACAGCTTCTGATGTAATTCATGAGGCTTCATCAGGACCACTGTGTTTAGAAAATATTTTTCCTGCCGCAAAGGAATAGTTGACCATTTCTTTATGCTTACATTTTTTCTGTTGATATATATATGTATGCGTGTGCGCCTGTCTATTTATCAGTCATCTTCCCGCACACAGCTTGTCATGGATAATTACAATTCTTGATTAGCCACTTCTTGAAAGCAGCAAATACCCTGCCTGGTGTGGCACCCTGAAGCTACAGTCCCCACTGGCTTTGACACCCTCAGTTCACCATATTCAACCCCTTTTACCTCCTTCTTTCATCCACAACATTAATTCTGAGTGAACAAGACGTGCTTCCTTGCTTTTGACAAGATTTGCTGCAGTCTCATGCGACGAAAACCCAACACTCATTCCAGATTCAGAAAGTAGGATTTATAACAGCATTTTAATTTAATGTTGGATGTCGAACATATAAAGAGATCACAGTAGTACTAGAGCTGAAAATTGATGCCTTTTTTATTAGTGTCCTCTCAGAAGTGGGTGAGACGCTGTTTGTGCAATGGAGCACAGAGCAGCACAGTCAGATGAATGAGGATATGCTATCTGCAAGGAATCATATTTCAAGCCACTGTCGGCCTCTATTGATGTGCTTAGAGTTGAAAGGTTATGCTAGTAAATGCCATCAGAATTTCCAGCATTAGAAATCGGTAGAATAATCTGCTGGCTGTCACTTGATGCTCAGCCTAAATGCACTGCTCTGGGATGTTTTACGTATTTTAACTCCAAATTAATTTCTGATTACTGGCACATTTCTTTCTCTCTTCCATGCTTTCATCAGTCCCCAAGTGGGACTGATTTTTAACAGGCCTTTCAGAGTAAAACAAAATCTCTGAAAGAAAACAAAATAAATTTGTATCATCATACATGAGCATTATATTCTTCATATTTATTTTTTGGGATGTAGTTTACCAGGCGCTGAGGCTAAAACACACGAAGTCTGTGTGCAGAAGGACTTTTCTAGTCAGACCGAACCACAGAACCACAAGACAATAAGAGAAAGTCTCACCAATTTCAAATACATAATTTGAAGGCCTTTCCTGTTGCTTCTTAATTTCTAGGGTTAATATGATCAAGAGAAAAAAAGAAAATGGACTGTCTACTTTTTATGGCATCAGGAAATCTAAAGTCAGAAAAAAGATACTTTTTGAGGAGCTAGCTTATTTAATTTGTGTGGATAAAGTGGTATTTTTATATTCATTTTTGAAGTAGAGCACTGAGCAAAAGTAAGATGGGGAAGAAAATTTAGTCATCATTCTAAATCTGTAATTTATTCATTTTTAAATAATGAAATGGTGTTTTTTTGAATTAACGCATGTATTATTCATGCAGGCATTGGCAATGTAATGTCCCCGGTTTTCTGGAAAGTAATGTACATTTCTTTGCCTGACAAGCAGTATTTTCTATATGGTATTAGTTTAATGGCTTATTTTATTATGCAAAGTTGGAAAGTAAGATAATTTCTGTCTATAATGTGTAACATATGCAAAATAACACCTTTACACCTAAGCCAGCTAGCCTTCCTCAGTTAGCCTGGGCCCTATCAGACTGGTGAGCAAGTGCAAGCTGCTCATATGAAGAATAAGAAATAACTTGACCTCCTGAGAAGAAGGTCATAAAATCGTTAAATTCATGTGAAATCCAAATTTCATTTCTACACACGCACACACACACACAATCTATATTGGGTTTTAGCTCTTACATAAGAAGACATGGTTTTCATGTCAGGAGTAACATGGCAATAATTTCAGTTGGAATATAGTAACGAAATTGACTTCAGTTTTTGCATAAGTTCTAGAACCAGGCTGATAACCTGAAAATCGATGCTGGTTTGAGACAGCAAATGCCCTGTGGCTTTTTATCCTTCTTATTTCCTCTCTCCCCTTTGGATGACAGTCCAACAGTGCAATCTCTTTTTCCTAAGTAGTCATTTTTAAAGAGATGGATAGCCTTTGTTCCAGTGATTTAGATGGACATGCCTATATACATGTATAAATGTATAAATTGGTTTCTTTCTAAATTTCTTTGTGCCTACTGTACTTTTGCCTACTGATATAAATAATTTCCAAAATGACTCACAAAAAGAGCAAACCAGGTTTCCTTTGGGCATATCCCCCCCCTCCAGCCTCCTACAATTGCAAATTTACCATATTCGATAATAAGGCAAAAACTTCCTCTGATGCCGTTAATTTTTAATGTGCTGGCAGATTAAATCTGTTACTTTCAATAACTATGCAAACTTTTTGAGAGCAAGGAAATGTATGCAGAAAGAAGTTTTCCCTGGGAAGGAAAAGAGTGGTTTGAAATGAATGCTTTCAGGGCAAGTTAAGGCCCTTAGCAGAGGTGACAAAAGAACATCTGTGTGCCAAGTGTGGCATTTGGTGGATTTCAGAAGTATGGCAGAAACAGAACGAACATTTGCACATCAGGCAAAGAATTATAGGTGCCTCTTAGCTTTTCTTCTAGGTTTTGGTGAAGCAAGCTTTGTGCAACCTCCTCCTTTTGAGCCTCTCTGCCGCCAAAGAAGCATTATTTGAGGCCCACAGGCAATCCCTTTTCGCAGGCTTTGCCAAGGAAACGATAGAAAATTGCCTCTCAACCAGGAAGGAGCTAAGTCTGCAAGGAACATAGCACAGGAGATGGCTTTATGAACCTCTGAATTGTATTATCATTCTGTAATCTGCCTTGTCTTTCAGGTATCTGTCCCAGTTTTACTTTATCAGATGCTGGTTAACAAATCCCTAGATCTCAAGCTTGCTCCTTTTTGGAGCTTGAAAAACATTTGCACGAAATGTACGATATTTGTCTATATATAGGGAAGATGCTAAGAAACCTATATATTTTTTAAAGACTTAAATGTAAATAGTTTATTCTCTCTTTCAATGTAAAATGCTTCAAAAAAGAGGTTCAAATAATCTGCTATGATCCACTAAGAAAAAAAGTGAACCTGGTGATTGTTTTTAGGCCAGTAAAGAAAAATTGGTGATGCCTTTCATACTTCAGTGGAGTTTAATAAATTATTCTTTTTTAGGTGGGTACATTACATATAAGAGGAATGAACAACTTAATTTGTGAATAACCTACCAAATCCAGGAATGGTGGCTTTAGCTCGGATCTGGATCTTTCCCTGGAAATGTACGGACTTGCTTTGTTTTAAGAAATGTTAAGGCTAACAAAATTGCAAAATGGCTAAATAAAGGTTATTTATATTATGGCGTGTTCCTTTAAGTGGCGAGCTCATTTCTTGCTTTTAAATATCTATGCAGAGATCCATTATCTACTTGACAAAAATCAAAAGAGGGTGAAAGGAAGGGAGAGGACCAAAAATCAAAGTATTTAGAGGCATTCCATTTTAAGCTCAATCAGAAATGACAACGTAGAAATTGAAGTTCTGTTGGCAGACAACTTCTTTTTAAGAGCAAGCGGGGCTCACCACCCCTAGTAAGCATGGGGAGCTCCTCGGCCTTGGTCACCAACCGTGGTGGGAATGTTGTTTGCAGCCTGGTCATCTGGCCGAGGGAAACATGGGCAGGCTGTGAGTCCAGGGTCACTGCAAACTGCCATGCAGCAGAAGTCTGGCATGCTCATGAGCTCCTGTCTGTATGTGTGTGTGAGTTACAGAAGTCTGCACATCCCTCAGGACAAAACATACAAATCTGAGGAGAATAAGAGGTAAGACTGGGAACCAATTCCCTGAAAGTGAAAAAAAAACACATAATTTTTCCAGTTCATTAATTAAAATTGACATGGCAGGGTTTTCAAAGATCAAGAAAGGACTGCGCCATTTCACTACATTTCAAAACCTTTTCACTTGAGCAGACAAGTAAATCATGCAATTACTGGGATTCATTCAGCTCTTTAGTAAAAACACAGGCCTGTAACCCTGGGTGTAACATACATGGAAATGAGAAGAGTTAAACTGAAGATGTTTCTAAAATGTCACAACTGCTCCGTGACACTGGATGATATGTTTATCCATTCATTATCACTGAGAACACCTGGGGCGGTACTCAGGAAATCAGATAGTGCCTTTTAAAATAATTATAAAAGAAGCATAGATTAGCAAGCAGAGGGGAAAATAGACAATCCTGAATCAGGATGTTACTAATTTTGATCTGTTTGGGGGCATCAGCTTCCAAGTCACAACAGTGGAGTAGCTGCCTGCAACTGTCAGCGGCACTGCGGAGACAGGGTGCCAAGTGTGACTGTTTCTAAAAAGCAAATGTTTTCCTGGAGGTGAGATCCAAGCATTCATTTTCTGTTATAAAATTAAGGCACTCCCTCGGTGGTATGTCTTTTGTCGGTTTCTGGCGTGATCCTTTTGTCTTTGGAGAAGCAGAAGGAAGCACCCTGGACCGGGATCCAGGAGACCTGGTTCTGGGCTTACCTCTGCTGCTAATCAGGCCGGCGACCTGCGAGAAGCCTGGATCTGACTCTTTCTTAAGTGTGAAATGAAGGGGTGATTTCTCAGGCTCCTTCGTCTTTAAAAATGTGTGCTCTCTGAAATTCATTCAACACTGGACATTTTATCATAAGCACTAGGATAGGGTGGGGGAGGGGAGCCTGCAAGAAGTCGGCTATTTTATTTTTAACCTTCAAAGGAATTTAGTTGAGCAGATGCTACCCTGAACTAGTCAGAGTAGAAAAGAAATGATATGGCTTTTAAAGGGCACATCTAGCATATCTGCTGGGGTAAAGTAATTCTGGCAATGCTTCAAAGGATATAACTTTTGATGGTAAAGTAGGTAGGCTATGGAATGAAATCACATATGGCAGGCTGTCAAAGTCTCCTAGACTTTCAGTACATTTATATAAGTGCAAATGGAGGCTGCTTAGATGGAGTCCCTAGCAATTTCCTGCTAAGACTGCTTTCAGATTATCTGATATTATTTGACTAAATTATCTCCGTTGAAGCTGAGGACAACTTTTATGATCAAATATTTTGAAATTAGTTTTCCTCGTTGGCAGATTATCTGAAATATGAATTGCTCTCGTTTGAGCACTTGAAATTGAAAGGCCTTGGTAATAGCAATTGTGTAAAAACAAGGGCACTGAAGTGCTGTATACCATGCTGAAGGGGATGTGTGTGGAGGTCAGTAATGTCAATAACCGTAGTTCTCCCAGAGACCTCATCATTACCCTGTGGTGCTGGGCTAATGCCAAAGACAGACTGACTTCCTTTTTAACAAGGATATTTTATTTTTGAGAATACAAACTGATTGTATTGACTCTAAACATTTAAACATAGTCAATTTGTATTTATTACACTTCTCAAAGCTTTCATAGGGTGTCTGAGAGTCTGAAAATTATGAACACATTGAAAATGTATAGAATTCTAAACAATTCTAAGGTATTATTATCCATGTGATTGACGTGTGTGTTCCTGATGCCTTCTCTGTGAAGTATTCCTATTACTCTTTTCTATTTATATTTATTGCCTTGCAATGAATAATAATTATACTTAACATTTGTTAAGCCTTTACTGTGTGCCAGGCATTGTTCTAAGCACTTTATGACCATTGAAATTTATAATCCTAACTACAGTGAGGTACAGTTACTATCCCCATTTTATATAAATAAGCAAACTGAGGCTCAGAGAAGTTAAATACCTTGCCCAAGGTCATACAACTAGGAATTGACAGTACTAGCATTTAAACCCATGCTACTTTTCTCCGAAGAACTCACTGTTAAATATTATTGCTAGTTGCCTCTGGGAAATTTTAGGTAATTAACAGGTTGAATTATTCAAGGTTTATGGATTAAGAGAAACTAAGACTTGGAGCGATTAAGTGTCCTGCTCAGAACCATAAAATAGTTATTCTCACAATGCCAGCACACGTCAATGAACTTCTGAAAACATCGATGAAGTTGCATTGATACATCTCAAAATTCTCCTCTTCGACATTATTAGAAATATTCCAAGTTCAATAGAGCCTAGGAGCCAATAATAAGGATCTAAATGCAGGGTACCCATGACATTTGCCACACATTTAATATGCATGCACGCATGCCAGCACTTAACCAATACTAAGTGACCTACATGTGCCAAAAACTGCTACAAACTGGGGCTGTTAATAACTAAGGCATAGTTCCTGCCCCTAAGGATCCAGTGTCTTCAAGATGCTATAGAGATGGTAATCAGGCTTTAGTGACCTATACATAGCCTGTCTGAAATAATTTAATGAACATGAATGTTACAGAGAGATGCGCTACAAATTTTTTTTCAAGTATGAGGGAGAGAGAGGGGGAGGGGGAGGGAGAGAGACACGCACTGCAAACCCGGAAACAGAGAATGCGGATGAGTGACGCTGCCAGAAGGAGTTTGCAAAGGATTTACCGAAGAAACGACGTTTAGGTCAGGCCTTGATGGGCATTTTCCATGTGGAAAAGAGGAAGGTGGTATCCAGGCAGAGGGAGGTGTATGTGCAAAGTCATTTCTGATGGAAAGCGATGAGTCTGGAAAGTTAGGATGGGGCCAAGTTGGAAAGGGTGTCAGAAGAAGCTGAGGACGTTGGACTTTCTGTTTTACATCCTCGGAAGCCATAAAATGTTTTCAAGGGAAAAATGAAATATGAGAGTCGTGCTTCAAAAAGAAATCTGGTAAAAAGAATAGAAGATATATGACATCTTCCAATTAAAGCACCAGTAAATAGTCCAGGGAAGAGATTTTTTAAAAAACTAAAGAATTACAATAGGACTCATGAGTAGAAATAAAGAGAAGGAGATGAATTTGAGAGGGATTTTTCAGGTAGTATCAGTGCCTTGGTGTCTGACGAACCGTGTGAAACGCAGGAAGAAGTACAGTTTGGAAACTCAGTTCTGATTTAGACATGTGGCATTGGAGAAGCTTGTGGGAATCTGTTGAGTAAACAGGCTTCAGAGCTCACAGAGGGGCTGGGTTCAAAGGCACGAGTGGGGAAGTGGTTAGCATACTGATAGTACCTGGAGGCACGGGAGGTAGGCGAGATTACTAAGGATAGTTTGCATTTCCAGAAGGCAGGCTGCTGAGAAGGTAGCGCGGAGAAGATCCCAGTGTACTGCATGTGAGAGGAAATCGGAAGGATCAGTAAGTGACCCAGACAGTCTCTCCCTTAAGAAGAGCTATGGAAGTTGTCATTACGAAAAATCAAAGGAGATTTTTTTCAGAAAGGGTGCGGTCAAGTGTCCAAAAGTTTAATATTCCGAGGCTAGAAAAAAGCCATTGCATCCACCAGTTGAAGATTGCCAGCGATTGAAATATCATCAGTAGTACTAGTGACAGCTGAAGCCGAAATGCAAGCAGGTCCTTGAGAGGCACAAACGCATTCAGTGGGTTTTGGTCCCTTTTCTGAGCAATTTAGGGACAAAAGAGGTAAAAATGGTAAGGGAAAGGTGAAGAGTAGTTTGAGGGAGACATAGGTTGATGCATCTCATTTTTAAGATTCGATGATTTTAACATTAGATTGAGAAGTTGGGCATGCAGGAAAAGATATATTAAAGGTTTAAGACAGAAATAACCTTTGGACCCAGGTCTCAAAAGGGTAAATTTATTTAATAGTGTGAAAAGCATGAACCTGGGAAATAAATAGGAATATCTCTTGCTCTTCTGATGGAAGGAAGTTGAGGAGCAGAGTTTGGAGGTGGAAGCAAGGGAAAGAGAGAGATCAGTTTTGAAGGAATTCATGGTGTCTCTACCAGGTGAGGCCAGAAGAAAACTGTATAGTTACTTTTGCTCCACTGATCCGCCAGCCTTATTCCCTCCAAACAGGGATGCAGCCCACAGATAGGCAACGTAGCAATGATGCATGAGGGATGATCAGAGCAAGAAAGACCAGTCATAGGCCCAGGCCAGGATAACCCCCTTTTCTGCCAAAGCTGATGGAGATACTGTCTGCAAGACAAAATCCCTAGGATATCTGGGAGCAGTGGGGTGGGGTGGGGTAGGGTGAGGTGGGTAACAGATTCAACTGTGAACCAAAGCCTGGTGCAATTAACTAGTACCATTCAATGTAGCTTGTTAGCCACCAGAATGCAGTCTGATGCCTCTGACCTTTTTTTAAAAAATTTTTAATCTTTATTGTCTTTTTTTCCAGTACCATTTAGTGTCCTTATACCCCCAGCCCCCCAGCAATCACCACAGTGTTATCCATGTCCATGAGTGACCTTCAAACTATTAATTGGTGGTTAAATCCACTAAGAATGTCTAAATCCAAGATTCAAGGATTGTACTCATTGTTTCCCCTATGAACATCTGATAATTTATATAGAACAGAAAAAAAGTAGAGGAAGTACTATCTGTAATATTTTTAACTTTAAAATCCCATCTTTGCTTCTTTTTCTGCTCCCCGTAAATCACATATAAGCAGCCCAAGTTTCTCTTTGACCTTGTAGGTTTTCCAGTGGCCCCTAGGTCTCTCTGAATGCTGAGGCTCCTGCGTTCTTTTTCTGTTCCTCTGTCTCTATGCGGTGAGCACACCATTGCTACAAAGAATATTCTTGTACAATGTCTGAAAACATTACTGTCCTTCAGTAGCACTTGGTAAGGGAAGTGACATGTTTGTTTTGTTACTTGAAATTTACTTTATGGTAAAAATCAAAAACCCTTGGGGCTTTTAAACTCTATTTCTAATTGTCCTTTTTCATGGTCACTGATTATGAAATATTAGAAAACCTGAACAGTGATAACTAGACTTAGAGCCGCCATAGTGATGGTTCGGTTCATGTCAAGGCAGGTGACATAGGAAATAGAAATCAAAGATTTGAGAATGGGTCTCAATACCGTTTTTTGTTTTTTCAGAGAGTGGAAAGAAGTAAATGAAAAGAGCATGGAGAAACAGAGAGAAAGCTAAGCAGGAACAAATTGTTCTTTTTAGCGCCCCCCCCCCCACACCCCTTGTAGCCCACCTCAACCCTTGAGTTGCTGAGTAAAAACCTGTAGCAAACTGGTGTTTCACAGATATTTAAATGGACTGTGTAAAGTAAGCCATGGTACGTGGGCCCAAAAGTGGGCCCATTCAAGAAACAAATGCCATCTGCGTCTGTTTCCCGCCGAGGCTCCCACATGTGGGACAGTCGTCAGAGCTGGGTTCCCTTCCCATTCAGCGCCATGAAGCACAGAGTGTGTAGTGCCGTGTGCATTTGTAGAGCTGATTGTTTTATTGTATTTGAGTGTACATTTTTCACCCCTTTCAGTTCCACCACCGTTCTCAGAGAATGCGGGCTTTGTGCTGATACGCTGTTTCCTAGCTCTGGGCACGGCCTACCCCTACTGCTGACCGTAATTTACTTTTTGGTGTCTGTCGCCTTGAGCTTGCCTTCTGACTAGCTTGTTGAGTGATGTGCTAATCCATTATATTTTTCAGACAAGTGTATCGACCAGTATAAACAGACTGGAGGGCACAAACCTAAATGAAAGCTATACTTCCCTGAATCATTTAAAAAGCTCCTGCTCGGTGGCAGTGCAGAATAACTTGGCACTGTTCATTAAGTAAAGGAGAGGGCGATCTCAATAAATAAAACAAAAAATTGAAATACTCCTGCCTGCAGGGGATTCGCCCAGGTTTCAGATGCTCACCCTTATTCACCTGTTTTTTTTTTTTAACATGATGATCAGAAAGGGCCACTTTGAAATGCCCGCTTCTAATACAAATCTACAGTAAGACACCGCACTTAGTGTCTCCTGCCACCGGCGAGGAGCTCTTACCTGATCCCCGGGTGTTTTCCACTTGAAGTCACATGCAGTATTGTACCGTGTTTATACAAATAAAGAACAGAAAGCAGGCACTCAGAGTAATGCAGGGGAAAAAAAGCCTAAAAGCACCCCCTTCTGAGTCTTTGAGTCTTTCCCTTTGTGAGAGATGTGGGAATGGACAAATGGGCTGGGGGGAAATAAGTTTCAAATTAATCTTCCTTTAAAAAAAAAAAAGTGTGAGATGAACCACAGCTCTTTAAAGCCACGAGGTAAATATTTACTTGTCGCAATGAGAAAAGATACCACAGCTGCTGAAACTTTTGGTGGAACTTTCAGATTTAACCTTGCACCAAGCAGCATTGTAGAAACGGTGTTCTTCAACTACAATCACAGCACAACCCAGGCTCAGTTTTTTTTCTGGTACATTTGAAGCGTGTTTCACAGTTCTTATATTGGAAATGACTCTCATCTCTTCAGACCACCAGTATAAGAAAAGGAAACCCATTCTTCCCAGCTCTGGCTCTGGTTCCTGAGTTTTGTGAGGCAGAGTGTATTTTTCACATTTGTTTTATCCTTTGTAGCCAGATGCAGACCACCGTAGATAGACCCCTGAGTCTGCAGAAAGATGGGGAGGTTTCAGAACATATTCCTTTACTTTTCATTGGGTGGCCACAGAAATCTTCAAGGCTAAGTATGAGGATTTTATGCCCAGTTGATAGATTCAGGAACTCAAATTACAAGTAGTGAATGGCCATGGTCACAGAGGTAGTGACTGGTAAACCAGCCCTGTACCTCCTGGCTCTGTCTCTCAGATCCAGTTCCCTTCTCACAGAGGTCCTCAGCCAAAGCCGAGACTTTATTCTCCTGCTGGGGAAGGGAAGGGCTAACCTGACAGTGGCATGATACCCTCTCTCCTGTACGCTGACGTAGTGAATGCTGCCTTTCTACCAACAATCTGGCCCCCAAATAGCTTTATCCTTTTACAGGTAAGGAAATCAAAACATTGTTGAACAAAAATGTTTGTGGAGAGATCCTGAGCCATAGTCCTTAAAGCTATGAGCCTTGCAATAGCTAGCAATTGCAAGCCTGCACTTGTAGAGACCTGTACAAGTAGAATAGGCAAATACATCCTTCCCAAATGCCAAAGGCATGTAAAAAGACCTTTTGTGGCCACACACAGCCCTTGTTTGATCTCTGATGCAGTGTCTCTCAGCTCTGTGCCAACTTATAACACACCACATGGAGTTTGAAACCCAGTTCTGCGCCATAGACAGCGTGCTGGGTCAGCCTGTTCTCTCTAACTCTTTCTAAAAGAAGTTACTGCCCACAGCTCTATTTGCTGTTTCAGGAGTTCTAAACTTACTCTTCCTTTTTCTTCATGCTTTACAAGCCCAGTGGACTGCTGATGCTCATCCTCTGCTCACTCGGTGTCTGACCAAGGGTGCTCATCATCCATCCTACGTTTTCGTGGGCCCTAAATAAATATTTACTGACTGACTGACTGACTAGATGAATATCTTTCAACTTCCATGGAGTGTTTTGCTCATAGAAATAATCCTGCAATCAGGGGTTTTCTAATGGAACAATCAATTCTGAACATTATTTTAATCTTCCACTTGAGCGGACTGAGGGGGGCATGGCTAGGATCACTTGTAGTTTAGGAAGACTGGTTTTCACTTGCCCAGACTATTCATCATCTAATGAAACCAGATGGGGGAGGGGAAACAGACTTATCCCCTCTCACATAACAACACATCAAAATAATGGAGGGAGTTCAAGCATCATCAGCATCTACAGAGCAGGAAGTGGGGATAAACTTACATTTATCAGGAATAGGCTACATACCAGACTCAATGCTAGAAGAATTAGCATCAACAACAACAGCAAGTTACGTCTGCTCAAGCAAATGGTATGTGCCAGCAACTGTACTAAACTTTGTGCATGATTTCTCAGTGAATGCCCACAACAGTCCTGTGAAGTATAGCCTACCAACAATAATTCAGGGAGGTGGATTCCACCGTCATCCCTGTTTTACTCAGTGTAGTCAGTACCAGTTAAAAAGAAAGTGCTCACCTCTCTGGCAGAAATGGGGAGGGATCCCAGGGTGTGTCTCAAATGTAAGTCTCTTATTCATACTTTAGTTATTCATACCCTAGACCAAAATGAATCGATAAATACAGAAATAAATGTCTTTTGGTTTCAAGTAATAAGCCTTTACACTCAGAGAAGCGTCATATTTTACTGGATGATTTGGGCTGGGCTGTTGAATGATCTACAGGATCTCAGTATGTGACTTGACAGATTTCATATCTCAGTCCCTCAGTATTTTCACCTGTAAAACAAGAATAATTACTCAGGCTCTCTATATATTATAATGAGAGATGATAAAGATTACTGCAATAGGGACGCATGGGATGAAGGACCCAGAATCAATGTGCTCCTGAGTTCATAGCTATGCCGCTACTAACAACGGAGCTGTCCTGCTCGGAAGCAGTTTCCCTGTTCATCTGTGCATTTAATTATGAGTGATCTTTATTCCCCTCACTCAGCTAACGCGTATTAGACATCTACTCCATGATATCAGTGGGAACAAAAAGATGAAGTTAGCCTCGATCTAGAAGTATCAAAAATAAATAATGTAATGACATGCTTTCCTTGAATTTTTTTTTGAAAGCTGCCAAAGTTAAAAGTAAAGTTCTTGTTGTATCTACATGATACCAAACATTGAGGAAAAAATGGAAAAGTTCAAGCAGTAATACAGATGTTTCAAAACACCTGGATGTTTTCTATCCTGTAGATTTACCATATGGATCTTCCATTTTATTTCAGGCTTTCATTATTAATTTGAAGTTATATTTTTGTGCTTTGTGGCAGAACCATTTTACTAAAATCACCTTTTCAATCATAAAATACTAAGCCTTTTTTACTTGCTAGTCTTAAAGCTTCCATCACAATGTTCATAAACCCACTTGCTATCATTAGTAACAGCTTTTTATACATGTAAAATGTTATAGGATTGGGCACGGAGCAAACCAGGTAAATGCTAACAGGGTGTATACACAAAGCAATTAGGGGCCAGGCAAGCCAGCTCTCTGGATAGAAATTTCAGAGCAACCACTTCCTTCTTTATTCACTGGGCATAAGGAAGAAGCTGTCAAAAGTGTGCTATAAAAATTGGCACCTCAAATATGTTAGATTAAAAAAAAATCATTGCTTACTGTGAACCTAATCCTATGCTTAATAATTTCCTTCTAAGTTGACTCCAGGGCAGAAAGGGGAGAGGGAAATAATTATTGGGGAACTGAGTGAGGCCATATGGCAGATGTATTTGGAAGGCCTAACAGAGACCTCTGGGCTTTAAGAGCTGGAGAGCATTTTGCAGCCCATCTACCTCAGCCTGCAGACTTCCAGTCGGGGTAGCTCCCTCAGGCCCGGGGCAGTGCGGAGCCAGGTGTGGCTGCCTGCCGCCTCATTTCCTTCCAAGTGAGGAAGTCATCTGTATGACTATAAAACAAAATGGATCGGCTCACTCCAAGTTTTCTTCCTTAGAAAAATCTTATTTCTACTCATATCTGCGGGAAGCTCCAACTCGGGCCCAATAGAACTACTTTTGTTTCATTCTGTTGGTTTTATTTGTGCCCCTGTACCCCCTGCAAAAGGCTCACTTTGTTTTCATCGCTTTCCATCAATACTTGGAGGAGCTAATTTTGGAGAAGCTGTCCACTCCCTCCCCCCACCCAACATGTTAATACATTTATGCTTCTAAAGCTAAGTATTCATCCTCACATCAAAATATGTGAACCTTAGCGAGATAAAAGCTGTCCAGGCCTGATTCTGTGTCTACACAGATGGCTATAAATGTGACACTGGGATATTAGTCTTGGCTTTTCTTGACAGACCTGAAAATTGGCCATGCAGAACTGTTTGAAATTGGTAGGAAAACTTACCCTAAGTATACCGTTGATGAACACAAGAGAAAGCATGTAATTAATGGAAATACATGTCAGAATAAAAAAAAAATGTATTATGCCTTCACTTCTGAGTTCTAGCCAAAGGTGTTGAATGAAGCTAATATTTCAGAGGTGAAAAGGGGACAGTGCTCGTTTTAGTGAAGTGAAATTTGTGGTATAATTTACACGTGTGGTAATTAATTTATACTCTGACAAGTCTTTTAATTAAAAATACGTTTTGAATTACAAAAGTACCATACAACAATAATTCAAGCACTATAGACTAACAAAAAGGAGAGAAAACATCACATCCATTTAGAAAAGTATGTTGTAGACATTTTTATGTGTATTTTCTCAGATACTTCCCTATAGATTTATACTTACCTATGTTTGCTTTATGCTTATTACTGCTTTATGACATTTTTGAAAAATTAAAATATTATGGAGTTTTTCAGTGTTAATAACTACAGTTGCGAGTATCATTAATGACTACATGGCATACCTTTCTGTAAGTGTGACAATTTATTCAACAAGGCCCTTATTTTTGCACATTTAGGTCATTTCCAAATTTGTACTACTGCAAACTGTATTTATGTCATGAAATATTCTTGAAGCAAACTTTTATATATGTGCTCATTATTATATTCTCCAGATAAATTTACAGTAATTGAGTCAAAAGGACACATATCTTAAGGGATTTTCATACATTTGGCCCAATTGACCTCAAGCAAGATGCTACTAATCACCTGTCTCACTGTATTAGATTGTCTATTTCTGCACACCCATGCCAGCACTGAATTTTACCTTTTTAAAAAAAATTAATAAGTTGAAGGAGAAAGGTCATTCTCCTCTTTTACAAGAAGTTTCCATAATCTCTGCTGTAAATCTGAGTAAGGATGACCCTTAAAGATTCTGTAGCTCTCCCTGCAGAGCGCACACCTGGCGGCCGGATTGGTAGAAGACAGTGCTGCCCAGGTGCCGCTGCAGCATTTGCAGAGAATTCTGCTGCGCCATCGCGAGCTCATCTCCCTACGTCTATGGTGTTTTCTGTCTGTGCCTCTCGTTTGCTTTTGTGTTCATCCTGGGAAAAGACAGGGCAACAATACGCGCTACCTAACGCTTACTCTCTGAAATCACCATTTCTTCTTTTATGTATTTGTCTATTTCTGTGTAGCACCTTTAAAATTTTCAAGGTTCTGCTCAGAGAAGAAATGTGAAACTCACAGTGGATATTGAGATAGTGTTTCACCTGACAGAAAAACAAATCAGGCTTTATTTTTAAATAAATATATAGAGATAAAGTTCCATAGCTAATGAGGAAATCCCTGTCTTGAATCAGAACTTCAAACATAGTTCTGTAGAAAAGCACATAAAGAGCATGAAACACTTGAAGTAATAAAGGCATTTGAATGGACCAGTTGATTTTAGATTAAAAAAAAAATAATCGTATTTCTTCACCTCATAGCTCTTTTTGGTGCTACATACTGAAGGAAATTTTTGCTACTGGTTTTTACTGGGGGGATATCATATGTCCTTGTCAGCATTGTTAATAAAATGGACAAAAAAGGATCCTTCACGGATCCCCAAATGGATAGTAAGCAGCACAGAAAGTCCTAGTCTTCTGATACCTCTGGTATTTATGAGAGTTGATAGGATGCAAGTGAACCACGGTTGTGTAGGTCTAGGGCTACTGATGGGGATTGCAGGGTTCTGGGTTCTAACATATAAGATGTCATTTTTCAGTTTTAAGGAGAGAGAAAGAGTGAGCCACACCATATGTGGCCAGTGGAAGATCAAGCGTTCACTCAAATAAACCTGTACTGGCCAGAGACCCCATCCCATATACAGTGTGCCCGGTCTGGGGCAGCAGTGAGTTGCAGCCTGAGAGTGAGAAGGCTCAGAAATCACCTGCCATGCCTTAAAATTGGAAAAGAAACATGGGTTAATATAAAACTGGCCATTGATATATGTTAAGTATTCCTGCTTAGTGGTCTTTTAATAAAGATATGCAAAATCATTCAGCAAACAACTTATAAAATAACTCCATAAGAACTGACCTATGAAGGAAAAAGATGAGCTAATGGCATATCAATTATTAATATTTCATGTAGTGAATGTTCAGGTGTAGTACAGACCTGCACAGTGAAGAAGCTTTTTTCTTCTCAGTCTGTGTTAGGATTTATTGGGAAGGAGAACAATACCTGGTTTTAAGAGAAGCTTAAAGATTTTAAGAGACTCTACATATGTAGTCAGTAAGGAAGGGGCAGATGTTAAATAGCAGTTGGAAAACCTAAGTTACAGCAATTTAAGAAGAGTAGTATATTAAATGTGAAGAAATTACTTTATACTCATTCTAGACAGCTGTGCCATAGCTGAGAACACTTACAAAAATGTGGTAAGTTAACCCTCCTCGTAATCCAAGAGTCCTTTCCTTTGGAACCATGGGTATGGGTCAGCGTGGAATCTGCAGATAGACTTAGAATAATGAGTTTGGATGGGGGAAATCACAACTGTAATTTCACTAATCTCTAACTGAAACC
Organism: Tonatia bakeri; assembly: GCA_004024845.1. NCBI lineage: Eukaryota > Metazoa > Chordata > Mammalia > Chiroptera > Phyllostomidae > Tonatia > Tonatia bakeri. The sequence continues at coordinate 246,435 of PVIA01001325.1, read as the reverse complement.
TAGCATTTTTTATTAGAAACCACAGTAATATTAGTAGTACTTGTATTTATCACCAGCAGAAATTATACATACTTTTGTATCGTATTACATTCTTGTAGATATATTGGAATATCACTACTTCAAAAATTTTATGGTTATTAAACTCAACACTACATGTTGTTATTTAATATATTAATAAAGAAGCACCTATTATATATTTGCAGGGATTTTATAACAGAATTTCAGTATAATTGGTTTCCTCTGTAATCCTTACATTTTATGCATTTAAAAACATTATTCTAAGAAAAAGCGTATATGGACTTTACCCGACTGCTGAAAGGGTCCAAAGTAGAAGCAGGTTTATGAACCTTCTTCAGAAACGAAGGTGAATAAAAATGGATAAATAGAGATGAGAGAGGAATTACAGAGACGTACTTTCACATTTTAAAATTTTCAGAATCTGCTTACAGCTATGGGTACTTTAATTCCACTATGTTAATATTTAATTCCTACTTCTAAGGAAAAAGGCTGGCAGGACAAGGGCTGAGACCTAAAGGAACATTTAGCCAACAGAGAGAAGTATTTTGGTGGACTAACTTGTCCTCATCGTACCCAGAGACTTCGGGGCTTCGTGAAACATGCTCACACTGGGGGGTAGTTCAAACAGAAAGCGACCTGGAAATAATTTGACAGCATTTTTTTTTGAGTACCTATATAAACACCAGATATAAGCACAAGGTCAAGCTCAGCCTTGACCTCCAGGAGTTTACAGTTTCTTAAAAATAAAAAAAAAAAAAAGCAATCATGGAGACATTTATGATTGCCTATAAATGTCTAGATTAGTAGGGTGTTACCTGAGTGTGTAGCAGAGACTTGCTCGGGGGTGTGAAATGGTGCAAGAAGGCAATGTCAGGCGTTCCTGACATGAGGAGTAGAGAGCCAAAGCCCTGAGCCAGGCAAGTAGAAGAGAAAGTTCCTGTTTCATAGTTGTCAGACAAAATCCTTGGAAGAAGAGGCAAGCAGATTTGGAGGGGAGAAGGGTTGAACACTAGACAAAAAAGGTGAAATTATTTTTTGCTTTTGGCAACATGCTGGAGGCAAGTCCTTAAAGTGACTAGATGTAGGATGAAAGGAAAAAAAGAAACTGTCCCAGGAAAGACCAGAACAGAGCTGCTCGTCTAGAAATCCCCTTGAGGTCGGGCAGGTTCCAGGCTGGAGGAAGGTGGCCAGTGTGGCACTCACAAGAGACAGGGACATCTGGCAATGCAAAGGCAGTGTAAAGGTTGGTGGGTTGGTTAACATGTGCAGAGGAGATTCTGCTCCAAAGGGAGCAAAAGGAATATATGGTTGGAATTTCAGAAATTTAGAAGGTAATGCTATAGACCAGTGATTTTTAACTTTTTGCATCTGATGGCACACATAATTACTAAATTTCTGTGGCACACCAAAAAATATACTTTTTGCCAATTTGACAAAAAAACAGGTATAATTTTGATTCAGTCACATCAAATAGCTATTATTGTGTTAGCTATTGTCAGTTTTCTTTTCTTTCTTTCTTTTCTTTCTTTCTTTCTTTCTTTTTTTTTTTGACAGCCTATAGGAAAAGAGGTCAGTGGCCCTGACTAAATAGTCAGGTACTGCATGTTGTAACAATCCTTGCGCACACCAGTTGAAAATCGCTGCTGCAGACCTATGTTGAGAACTTGGTTCCCACTTCCCCCCCTTCCAGGGACTTCTCCCTCCATACGGTAGTTCTGTCACATTTTCTCAGCATTATTTTTCATTCGCCAAAGGAGGCAAATTTTCAAAATGAAGTAACATGGCAAGGAGTTTGATCCTTTGAAACTCCTTACCATGTTACTTTGTTTTGAAGTAACGTTACCTTCTACAAATTTTGTGATTTCTTAGGAGGCTGAAAACAAAAACCTACCTTGTGAGTAAAAAACAAAAACAAACAAAATCAGAAACACACTAACTTTGCAGGAATCTTAAGCTGTGTAATGCTAACTCGTCATCAGAACTAATGTCATTGTTCCAAAGGGTTTGCCTACTCATAATTTCTTTAACTTCTCCACTGAGAATCATGCTGCTACTTAATACATTTTACATACACTGTAAAAGTCTCAAAATGTGAGCTCTGAAACTCGGACAAAACTGTCAATGGGCTACTACAAACCATTATGTTCAATGGCTTAAAAATCCTATTATTTCTGTGTAGTTCCTGGACTTCTATTTCTTTTCACACCTTTTAATTTTCATTTTATGATTTTATTTTCAGATATAAAACAACATATTTTCAGATATGTTCAGTTACAAACAAACAATAAAGGGTCACACCCTGACATCTGTAATTATCAGAAATATTAAATAGTGATAAAATTTTCTGTTGTCATTCAAAACCATGGGGTTGGTGGTTACAAGGCACCTAGAGGGGAGCTCAGGAGTATTTTTTTAGGGGGAAATCATAAAATGCCTTAAAACTTGGCCTCAAGTGCTTTTTTCCTAGGGGGAATAGGAAAATGAGACATCTTGTTTTATTCTCTTACAAATATGTTTCGTTTTAAGAAAACCAAATAACAACATTCCTCACTGTCAGACCAGTCGGGTCAGTGTTACCAACTGCTGGAATCCTTCACGCCCCGAAAGGGTTCCCGGGCATCTCCCATCTGCAGAGTGAATTCTGTGCTACTTTTAAAAGATGAATTCACTCACTCACATTTATTTGCAAAATAATTTTATGAACAGATAATTTATATTAAGTAAATTGGTATATAATAGGTAATCAAGATGAAAAAAAATGGACCATAGTAACTGAAAGATACTGTTGAATAAATTAAATGAACAGAAATAGCATTTTTAAAAAATAGTAATATAATTGTATATAATTGTAAAAACTTGTAGTTACTACCTACTCTTCTGTTTAGTTTGGATATGACTATTTGATGTTCCAGCAGTCTGAGGAAGTGGCATATTGAAATTGTTCTTTCAAGCTTAGAAACAAAGCTTTATTCTCATTTGTAAAAGGGTAGAAAGGAACTATTTCTTTTAGATGAAAGAATTCTACTTTTAAGAAGGAAAAAAGTACAAAATGAAAGTGTATTTCTAAAAAGTTACATATAAATTCAATTTTAATAAATTATGTTGCCTTTTAAATATATTTAGAAACTTATCTTTAGTGGAACAGAGAATGAATCCTTTGAAAAATTAAGAATTATTTTGTAATGCCAACGTGTTTTCTAATGTACCCCTTTTTGGTCTAGAAACTGAAATACATCATTTTCTTTAAGCAGTACTTGCCAGTAAATGAAACAAACAAGTCAGACAGGTAACCAGTGTGCATGTGTTTGGGCTTTGTTTGGACTCCGTATGTCCTTGGCTGTGTTAAGAAGGAGAAACTACACTCTCTACACCTTGTGGTTTGTAAGCCTGTGGGGAAATGGGCGCCAGGAAACAAGAGAAATACAGAGAAGCTCCTGGAGGCATCCGGAGAAGACGGGATCTGGAGCAGCAGTAAGAGGCCCTGAGAGACTGGAGGAAGTTGCGTAGGTCAGAGGTCAGGAACAACCCCAGGACTCAGCCCCCAAACAAGGAATTTTTTTTTTTTTTTTTGTAGATGAGTGCCGGTTTCTGTTCTTCTCTATCTTCTTAAATAGTCCCATCTTTCTTCTGTCTTGTTTCCCCATCTGTGTTTCTTCCAAATATAGTAATTCACATGGTTTCAAGCTGAAACCATTTTTTGTGTCCATTACCTTCCCCCTAAATAGCTTAAACGGAGGAAGATTTAGGAGGAAGTTTGTTGTCAGTGGACCAGGACTGCTGTACATCCACACCTAGTTTCGTTTACAAATTTAGTTCCGATATAACATAGAGGATTTTATGCCAGTCATCGTGAAGGATAAATTCACTTCATATTGTGCTTTACCCAAGCAAGGAAACTAGCGGTTATTATCCTATAGAAGTTCCTTAAGATGGCAGTCTAACGTCACATTTAAGATTATGAACACTGGAAGCAGTTGCCTGGGTTCAAGGCCCAGTTCCCAAATTTCACAACTGAGTGACATTGAGAGGCTATGTGTTCCACATGCTTTAATGTCCTCATCTGTAAAGTGGGAATTAGAGTGGAATCTACCTCTTAGAACTCCTGTGCTGATTAATTGTCGTAATTCACGTAACACACTTAGCACAGTGCCTGATGCTGTGATCGATATCATCATCATCATCATCACTCCATCAACACAACTTCTCAACCCACTGAAAACAAATCACTATGTATAAGGGAGGACCCCCCAAAAAATCCTGAAATTATTTATAAAATATTGTGTATTTATTTTTTTATGTTTAAACTTCAGTCACCTGCAAAGAATTTTCCATCTGATGCAATTCACCTATGGAGACATTTTTCCACTCCTCAAAACAGTTTTTGAACCCGTCAATTTTGATGCCTTTTAGTACTTCTGCTGGTTTTTGTTTCACCTCTTCCACATCAGAAAAACATTTCCCTTTGAGGACTTTTTTCATCAGGGAAGCAAAAAAAAAAAAGTCACTCTGGGTAAGATCAGGTGAATAGGGAGGGTAGGGCACAGAGGTCACGCCTTTTTTGGTCGAAAACTGCTGAACACTCAGCGCGACATGGGTAGGTGTGCTCATAAGCAACCCATCATGAAATGGGCAAAAGCGCTGACAGAGTGTTCACAAAAAATTCATTGAAGTTGAACAGCACACCACCAGCTGGCGTACTGACACCAAGGGGCTACTAGAACACTCACCAGTGGGGGAGCCTGAACTACAAGGGCCTGTCCTGCAGAAGGTAATTCTGGTTTTCGCAGGGTGCCCCCCTATATGCTCCTTAAAAATCTGATTTCAGTGTAAACTGTAGTATATCTTCTCTCCCAAAAAGAATCTTGAAGAAGCTAGTTTTGAGTCTTTTATTTGGATTGCATCTCTTTAACCCCAGCCAATTAAATAGTTCGCCAAGTGACAAGCTCCCCTTCCACTCAAAAATAAACAAACAAGCAAACAAACCTAAGTCCCACAGCTTTAACAGCTAAAGCTGCTCTGGTTGCTTTCAGGAATCCTGACCAGAAAACCTCAAATGAATCCAGTGTTCAGAAGAATTCGGCATCTTGGGCACAATGTTTGATCAATCCAGACCACCATACCACATGACTCCCCTGCTACCCGAGAAGTGTTGTTACTCTGTCACATATTATTTGTCTTAGTTAAGTGTTTTCCCTTGAAATTTAAGCTTTTCCCCCTATCATGTAATTAGTGTTTTAAAAATAAAGCCAGACTTTTTTATGGTTTGGGAGTGTGACAATATAAGGCATGTTTTCCTAATTACGAAGCTGCTGTCAAACGGGTCTGTAAAGCAGGTGCACTTTGCAAATTAGAGGTTGAATCCAAGGTTCCCATGGCTCTAAAATGGCTCCTTCGTTGGCCACTGCTGTAGCCTGTGGCAGCCAAAAGCAGGTGTGATGGAAACATACTGTCTCTAAGACCAAAGTTCCCCTGCCCTCCTCCCAGATGGGAGGCGGGTCCGAATATGCCTCAGCACTCAGACTCCATGCTGGAACCACCTGCTAGCAAAGACTTTGCAGAAATTGAACTTCAGATGCTTGATCTTTCAAGGCTTACACAGACCCAGGTCCTCCTGACATAAGGACTTAGTTTAATTTCTCCACCTGTCAGATGGTTCATCTGGGGAACTATTCTCACTTTTCTTTTTGCCACTCAATCCCTTCTGCTGTAACAACTTACAGGGTTTCTGAAAGCTATGAAAGACACTTTTCCTGATCTGGCATTATCATCACAGATTTTTTTTTTATGATTACACTCACAAAGTGAATCAGGGTAGTTAAGGAAACTCTGCCTTATGTCTCATATTCACACTGGCTATCTTATTAATAGGAACTAATGTTAGATCTTTTTTCTCTAACCTCTATTCTATTAGTAAAGAAAAGAAATATACTTTCTTTTAGTATTAGTAAAGAAAAGAAAGTAAAGAAATATACTTTCTTCTTGTCCTCAACATCTCAAAAATATGTACTTGAAAGCAAATACAGTAGTCCCCCCTTATCTGGGGGGGATACATTATATGTTATAATACTCGCAGTAGATGCCTGAAACCACGATATATGTAGTACAGAGCCCTGTACACAGTATGTGCTTTTCATACATACATATCTACGGTAAACTTTACAGCTTCTCTGTGGCACATCCGAATTGCTGGCATCAGTACTCTTGTGCTTTGGGGCCATTCATAAGTAAACTAAGGGTTTCTGTAACATAAGCACTGTGGCAGCTGACAGTGGATCTGATAACCAAGGAGGCTATGAAGTGACTTGTAACAAGTGGGGCATATATACAGGCTGCATGCACTGGACGAAGGGAGGGTTCATGTCCTGGGCAAGAGGGGATGGGATGGTGTGAGATTTCATCATGCTACTCAGAGCGGCACATAATTTAAAACTTACAAATTGTTTATTTCTGGAATTTTTCTTTTAATGTTTCTGTTACCTGGTTGGCCATGGTTAATTGAAACCCTGAAAACAAAATTGCAGATAAAGAGGTCCTCCTGTATACTGAAATGTCTTTCCATTTCTTGTTGAGCTTCAATCTCAGGTTTATTTAAAGGAAATTCTCTGCTTTACTTATTCCTCCCATTACGAAGGTTATCTGTTCTACCTTATCTGGAAGCAGCTGAATGACTTTTCTGGTTGGAGAATAATGTCCATCTTCTATTAAGTGGAGTCAGTTGAATGAGGATTGTCTCCCTGACCGTGAAAGATGGGGAAAAATTAAATTCTATTTGTAGCTGAATAGTGCTTATGAAAATGAAGGACAATCAATAGAAGAAGCTAGTACAGCCAAAAAAAAATGGTAAGAGGCACCTCCTTCAGACAGCAACCTTCAAATATTTTATCCTAATTGCTGATTTCCATGCTGGTCAAGCAGGATGAGGTTCTTTGATTATGTCAGCACACACCCGGGAAACTTGCCTAAAATTACTCATGGTTCAATGAGTGGCCTTGATTACAATATAAGTGTTCTCAGCTCAAGGCAGTGACCTTGACTCAAAGCATTGTTTCATGTGCATTCATAGTTCCTGACCCCACATCCAATCTCTCCTGTCACCAACTACTACACCAGTCTTTGCTCATTCATTTAGATTTATTCCAAAATATATATTGAGCTGTTCCCATTGGCCAGGCACTGTGAGAGCCCTGGAGAAAAGTGCCCATTAGCAACACAATGACTAAGTGTTCTTGATAGATGTATTTAAGCACAGCCTCAGCTTCCTGGGGAGCTGCTGTCCTTTACCACACCCTTTATTTTAAGGGCACTCTCCTCATTTTCATGGGAACTCATCCATCCTTGTCATCTGTCCTTATCTGTGTGGGATGATAGGACCATTTTACCTGTTACTATCATCCTACCCTGCTCTACTTTGCTCTGTGCTTTTAGCTGGCTTAAAAAAAAAATGGCTGCTGATTTTCTTCATAACTCCTGACATACACACTTAGCTTGTGCAGGCTCCATACATTTATACCAATCTACCCTCTACTGGTGAGAAAGCTGAGTTCTCAGTGAAGGTGAGATTGTTTGACTTGGGAAGGCCAAGATTCTGGCAGCCATGGGTGGGAAACACTCTGCTTCCAACTGCTTTGGCAGTTGACTACAAACAGGCCCCCAGTGTGAGCATGAGTGAAAGTCAAGTAGAATTTCTGAAAGGGGCCTTAGGCTGTGTCCTAGGCCTTTCTGTATCTTACCAGTCTAGTTTAATTTGAGGCTCACAGCTTCAGTGCATGGGTAAAACCATTTGTAGGAAATCCTTCACCCACCATGTGTAGTTAGTATGTTCCCTCAGAATTGAACTTGGTGTCACTCTAGTTTACCTAAGCACAGTTCGAGCTCTCAGTCTTTGCTCATTATTCTCATAGTTTCTTCTGGAGAGAAAATATATAACATACCCTTTAACCTAGAAATGATGAGACTGCCCAGAGGGAGAAAATCCTCAAGTAGAAAAGGAAGTCTCTAGACTGGCCCCATTGCTTGGGGTGTATGTGTGCATTCTGGGAAGATCACATGTATATAGAGAAGGTCTCACTCCTCAAATACTTTTGTCAATGTACTGTCTTTTGCTTTTATCATCACAAGAATGCTGCGAGGTAGAATGACTAGATATTACACTAGGTTTTTTTCTTTATTTTTATTGTTGACACTATTGCAGATGTCCCCCTTTTCCCCTTCTTTGCCCCCCTTCACCCAAGTCCTACCTCCTCTCCCCTTTGGCCATCACCATATTGTTGTCTGTTTCTATGGATATTACAGTAGTTTTTACATAGAGAGGAAAGTGACAGCTTGCTGACTGACTGCTAGGAGATCAAAAATTATTTATATATTTTTAATGACATTAACACACCAAGTTCTCCCCATATCTTATGTGGATTAGATCAGTGGCATCCTGTTGGGGTGAGTAGCCTAGATCATTGAGCTCTATAAAAATGATCATCTTTTATATTCTTCCCCAAAATCTCTTTTTCTCCCAAAACAAAAGGGAAATCAACTTTATCACATTGACAGTCAAGTAGATGGGTATTTATAAGACCCTTGGATGTTGCTGAAAGGAATATGAAGAAGCATAAAATGTATTTGAAAGCTTAAAACTTCAATGGAAAAATAAGACATGGACAAGTGAAAACTTAAGAGGTGATGCACAGCCAGACATGACTGATTGTGTTGGACGAGTCAGTGCGATGGGCAGTCAGAGGAGGGAAAGGATGCAGTGTGCTGAGCGGGAAAGGAGGGGATGGGGTTTGACTGGGCCAGGACAAATAAGTAAAATCAGAATCAGCTGGTAGGAAGGCATCAAGATGAGGACAACTATCTGAGCACATTCTGTAGAGGGAGATCATCAAGGTATTTTAGGAGACAGGAAACAGGTGAAATACAGACAAGAATTTGTGTAGATACAAGGTGGGAAATCCTTTCAAGGAGGTGGGCTGAGTCTTAAATGCCAAGTGACCTTGTTTGGATGGAAATATAATAATCCTTTAAGGATGTTCTAAGTAAGAGAATAAAACAAAGATAATAGTTTGGACCAACATGGCCATGCTCTCTCAAACCTTCACATTTTATAAATATTAGAACCTCTGCTTCAAATCGCACTTCCCCACTTCTCCCAGAACCTCCCTATGTATTCTTCAAAAATGAACTCAGACGTGTGAAAACTTTGCAGTCTTGCTTAGAGAAAGTTTGTTCCTCCCTGTTCTGAAGATGATGCTAGAGACACGGGTCCTAGCGATAAAGCTGGTGGTGGCTTCCTCTGTGCATTCCCTTCAGAGCAGTGGGCCTGGCCTGCAGACAGGAGGCTCCATTGAGCACAAATTGGATAGTGCCACCTATCATTTATTGCTGTGCACTCTCTACCAGGCAGGCATTGTACTATGTGCTTTACATACATTAACACCTCATCTCTAATCTGTGCAACTATTCAGTAAGGTATGTGTTATATCCATGTCGAAGCTGAAGAAATTAAAGCTTCCCACAGGGCTAGTAAGTGGCAGTGTTCTTGGCCTCAAAGCCCATTCTCTTTGCTTCTACTAGTTATTTTTCCATCTTTTAAAGGCTTATAGAACCTATCACAGTACACAATACATAGGAAATGATCAGTGCATGCTTGTGAATGAACAAAAGAAAAAGCACTAGGGCATAGGATCAATGGGTAGGAAATGTAAAGCCCAAAGATCTGTAGGGGGATATGAGGATCCTTACTGCTGCCATCCACCATGTCCAGTGAGATTGCAGATGCCCGCAGCCCGAGTCCCTCACTCTGCAGCACTCCAGGGCCCCCAAGAATCCTCACAAGCTTCACACTTTCCCCCAACATCCAGGCTGTCAGCTCCCCTTCAGTACAATGAGATTGGATGAGGTGACGTCTCAGATTTATTCTACCTATTGTATTCTACAATCTGAGAAACGAGATGGTTTAAATGAGTTCACATTAAAATACAAATGACCACTACTCCTTACTTTTACCCTTCGTGGGAGTTTTTTTCATTTAAAAGGAGCACTTGTCAGTGGAGGCGATCTTTGTTTGGCAGAACATTGGGCAACCCAGGAGTTTCTGTGGGCAGAGGTGCTGCCCAGCAGGTTGAGTCTGCTCCATGGACCTCAGCTCGGACTCAGGTGCCCTAACCATGAGCATTTTATCCATTGTGCCCCACACTACCTCTCTCGTAATACACTTCATGTGTTACATTTATTTACATTCTTGTCTGTTTTGCCCCTCCAGGGGCAAGTGTCTTTTATCTGAGAATGCCATACTCCTGGCATGTAGTCAGAGGTAAAATATATTTTGGTTGAATGAATGGATCTATTTATATATTCTGTAACATACCTTTGTTAAAAGAAGGCCTTAGGATCAGTTGCTTCCACTCATAATTACTCTTACGTTCTCTCACAAAAGATTCAAGGATCCTTTCCATAACTCTGCATCTCTCCTCTGGTCCCCCTACTCAGCCACACCACCTGCTTTTCTACTCCTGTGACTTGAGGGACCCCAACCCAGACCCTGTTTCCCTCACCTCCTGCCTGGGAAGAGGCACAGCCCCTCTTCAGGGCTCAGCCCCGAGAAAGCCTCGCTGAGGATGGGCCTCGCCTCAGAACTACCTCGGAGGGGCTCAGAAAAAACTGGAGGGTTTTCAGTCTAGATGTCAATCATATTCTTTATCTCATTAGTGGGTAAAAGCCTTTCCACATTGTCTGAAGACCTTCTCTTTGTTCCCATGTAATTGTGGCTGGTGTTTCAGTCAGAAGGGGGAGGGAGGAACATGTGTCCGTGAGGACAGAAGACGCACAGGCATCCTGAAAGCAGTGGAGAAAGGGCTCAGACTCCAGGGGGAAGGTCAAAGAAAACCATTCCATGTGCCTAACAGTCCTTCAGAAAGGCAAGAAGAAATCTTGTTATTATATGTGACCCATTCGAAGTTATGAAGCATATATATTTTTCCTCTTAGTTTTTCCTCAAAGCTGATATTTTTGGACCTGCGCCTGATCGATGACAGTGTCAGATTCTAGGACTTGACGGTGATCATGGAGCAGTGGTTTGTTTTGCTTCCATTCTGTTTTGAATCCTTTATTGTAAAATATAGGTCTTATGCCTCATTTGCTGTAAAATCTATTTTATTGTGGTAATTAATGATCGCTCTGACCATTTGTGGCAAGTGGCCAAAAATTTATCTTCTACGCCTTTTTTCCCCCTTAACTGCCAATGTTTGAAAGAGCAGATTAGGTAAAAATAAAAATAACAATAATAATAATGACAATAATAATATAAAAATCAATCTGCCATATCTATTAATAAAATGGAGAAATTGGTATGATTTCTTTTTAAATTATACATTAAGAGCTTCTAAAAATACTATTTGTTTTGAATACTGAAATAATATACTGTGAAATTCAAAGTGAAAGTATATTATCTATTTATAATTCAAATTAGAACATATGCACATGAAATTTTTAGAATCGTTAGAGTAAGAGAGAGAAACAGAGAGGGGGAGAAGGAGGAGACAAAAGTAGGAAGAGGAAGGAAGTGAGGGGGGAAAAGGAAAGACAATGTTGATAACTAAGTTTTTTAATCAGTCATATTTCTAAATAGATTTTAAGGCATTCCAACATGGAATCCTATAGAGATAGCGAGAAATGTTTATGCCAGATGTAAAAGGTTAATACCTTACATTGATATCAACATAGAAGTCTAACATTTCTTTCTTCCCCAAACAGCTTGTTTTCAGTGAACAAGGGAGCTTAAGAGAAATAGACTGTTCTAGGCCTTTCAGAGTCTTTTACGACTTCGCTTCTTCTGTGAGACCGGCCCAAGTGTGGCTGCTGGTGAGGCAGAGTTCAGCTGGCAGCACCCAAGTGTGCAAAGTGCGGTTTGTCGCTTGCTTTCTTTTACACTTACAAATTAGGAGACACATTTCCTGTAAATATAGTTAGCGTCCAGAGGTTTCAAAGCTGAGAATATGCATGTTCAAAATGTCTTCGCCTTATTTATGCTGTGGCTACCACGTTTGTATAAACAGAAAATTACTCCATTCATGCTTTATTACTTCTTCTTTTGTACCACAGCCTTGACCCCAGTCATCATAAATTGAGAAATAGCGGGGAACTAATGGAGACAGATGGGAATATGGCTTGCCATTTACTCAAATTGGTAAAGTAATTAACCTCAAGGTGCTGGTTTGCAAGAAAAATTGTTGGAATAACTCAGGACGTCGGTAAACAGACTCCTGCTTTAACCAGTTCTGACAACTGCATCATAAACTAGACTTATTCTGTTCAATTGACCTGTCAACATCTTGAGTCCAAATAAAGATTTGTATTACAATGTACTTGCTGAGAAGTGGGAGAACACACTGCTGTTTCTTTTCAAATGGGTTGCTCTTCTTTTCCCGCTAGATAGGAGCTGGACTGTCATATATTCATTCTTCAGCCATTATATTCTTTAGAAATCTTCCATTACTGATGGTGTGACAGCTTCGTGACAGCAGATGGTAGTCATTTGGCTCCAGAAAATAAAATGAAAAAACATGGGCCAGGCTGGCTGGGCTCATTTAGAACAGCAGTGGACAGAGGCCAGATCTAGCTTTTATTTATCGGGGGATGTCCTGTAATGAAGCCACGGTTGTCTCAGTGGTATGTTGTTCCCTGCAGACTGGGGGTGGGACTGAATTTCTGCAGATTACGGTATAAATCAGAGGTGGTCTCGTGAATAGCATCATTTGACCAAGCTACAGATTTCATTTGTTCCAAACGGGCCTCTGTGTGTGTCCCTATTTCTCTGTGCCTCCCCTTCACTCTTCCCTGGGAATAGCATTTATATTCCTCTTTTCCACATTATCAGCTGTGAGCTGTTTTCATGGCAGTGAAAGGGCAATCTCCAGGGCACTGTACCTTCCTCATATTCAGATGAGTAACTGGGAAAGGTCTGACTCATTTATGCTTGTATGGCTGTTCATTTCATGTGTTTGAGTTTGCGGTTGAAGCAGTCATAATAATAATAAAAAAGCTCTTTGGGATATCACTATCCAATTTTTCTGGAAGGCATAAGTCATGGCAACATAAAGACTAGTTTTCATCTAAAGGAAATAACATCCATTCATGCTAGAAGAAAACTAGAAGTGTTTTATGGCAAAGAAAATTCAGTTAATCCAGAAACATTAAAAAGCCCTGGATTATCATGCTGGCTTTCCTCATGCACATACCTCTGTAAAAATATTTACAAAATGAGTAAACCCAAACTTATTAATTCCGCTGCAGGAGGACAGTTGCTTGAGAACCCTATGGCTCTGAAAACCATGTTAGGCACAGGGGATGGGACCATTCCAGCCACAGGTTTCTTCTGAGCTGGCCAGCATTTGTCTCTCTACCTCCTGGGGGTCATCTGAGAAGACACCAAAGCGCCTGTTCTTAAAAAGGATCGATACATAATTTCCTTGAATGGGAGTTTTTTTGTGTCCCTATTCAGAAGGAGAGGGACTCACTAATTCCTTATTTATTATCTCTAGATTTCATTTTTTTGAAAGCCTATCTAAAAATCTACAGAACTTTTTATTTATAAAAATATATTGTATATATGCTTTCTGCATTATACTGCTATATATTTAACCTTAGTTTCTCTTGATTCTTTTGTAATCTCTGAAAAAGTACTTACTACAGGTTAGGTATATTTAAATACTGTGATCTGTCAGAGAGATGCAAATTAAAGCCACGAGATATCACCCCACACCTCTCAGAAAGGCTATCATCAATAAATCAGTAAGCAACTAGTGCTGGTGAGGATGTAGAGAAAAGTGAACCCCAGTACACTGTTGGTGAAAATGCGTTTAGTGCAGCCACTGTGGAAAACAGTATGGAGTTACCTCAAAAAAATAAAAATAAAACTGTTTTATGACACAGAAATTCCACTTCTGGGAATATATCCAAAGAAACCCAACACATTAATTTGAAAGAATATATGCACCCCTATGTATATTGCAGCATTACTTACAGTAGCCAAGCTATGGAAGAAACCCAGGTGCCCATCAATAAAAGACTGGATAAAAAAGTTGTGGCACATTTACACAATGGAATATTACTTGGCCAAAGAAAGGAATAAAATCTTACCATTTGTGAAAGCATGGATAGACCTAGAGGGTGTTATGCTAAGTGAAATAAATCAGTCAAAGAAAGAAAAATACCGTATGATCTCAATTATATGTGGACCTAAAGAACACTATAAATGAACAAACAAAACAGAAACAGATTCATAGACACAGAGAACAGACTAACGGTTTCTGGGAGGGGAGTTGGGGGACTGTGTGCACAAAGAGGAAAGACTTGACAAACACAGATTGGTAGTTACAAAATAATCATGGGGATCTAACTTACAGCATATGGAATATAGTCCATAATATTGTAATAACTATGTATGGTGCCAGGTGGGCCCTGAAAACATGAGGGAGATCACTTTGTTAAGTTTATGATTGTCTAACCACCATGTTGTACACCTGAACCTAATACAAAGTAATTCAGAATATTAAAAAAAACAGTTGTAGGGGCAAAAAAAAAATGCTGTATTTGCTGAGTGGGTATGAAGTCTCTTCTCTTGAACAGTAAGTAGGTGATCACTGTGTAATTCAGTAGGGCACATGCCTCCAGCCTCTCCCAGGAATCTTCCATGGGATTGCCACATTCAACTTGATTGAAATCCCCTTCATTCTGACCATTTCCTTGTCCTAGGAGCCTTTTCCAAAGAACTAATGCTCACATTCCAGTTTTCCTTTCCTGCCCAAAGCTCTTTAACCCATTCCTCCACCTGTGCTCTACTAAAGACCGGAGTTCTCAGAAATATGTCTGTCTGTCTGTCTTCGACTTGGCACCTAATATTTTTGGTTTCGCATAATAATGGTGTGTGTGTGTGTGTAAACAGTTGGGCAGATCAACATGCTATTTTCGTCTGATTAAGCATTGAAAATCTTGTTTAACAATCAAGGTAACATCTCTCAAGACAAACAGTAGGCTTTGAGAAAATGTCTTGACATTCAAGGTGGCCATATGGACACTAACCCTAAAGTATGAATTCCCAAATCACAAAGTTGCAATATAAAAAATCACTGTTTATAAAAAGTCACTCCCTATAAAAAATTGCTTTTTGCATTTTTTTGGTGCTGAGACTTTATTGAAAGTTAACTTTAAATTGAAGGCTACATAGATGGCGGTTCATGAGAGTTTCCAAGTTTGTGTTTTGTGGCTGCTGACTGCATCATCTGAAATGGTTGATGACTTCGCAGATTACATCAAAATGCTTTTTGGGTGTCTCGTGCCTGTGCCTATTTACATCATTAAATTAATATGAGTTAATGTGCGATTGTTAAAGAAAATACAAGGCAGTGTTGTGCAATGATAGATAATGGATTAGCATGGCATTAAATATTTTCCTCCTGGCAGACGTTATGTTTTATAGTTTGGCTTTAAAATAAAGAGCATTTTATATACACTGCAGTTTCATTCCGTTATTTCTCAGCACTGGCACCTCCGTTGGCTATTACAAACTTTATGTCAGCAGCAGAAGAGAGTGCATTTAACTTATTGCAAACTCTTCTTAAGCAACTGTTTGTTAGCAGGAACAAGAAGCCGTGGAAAGTGGGAATAGGCTTAGTCTTAAGTGGCCGCCTTTCCTGTGACAGTTGGGTTTATGTGTCTGTGTTTATTTGCTCCCCAACCTGTAAGAAGCTGAACAGTTTAAATCCATTTGTTACCTGAATTGTCTTCTCCTGTTTTAAAACATTTTAATTTATAATCAGACAAGAAGAACAGATGTAAGAGTTGTAATTTAATCATTTTATTGCGATCTTTGTATATTTTGAGGAATTAGGTATTGTACTCATGGGAAGTCATATTTTATGCCTAGTTGGAAAAATGAATAATGTAATAATATGCAAAATGTAAAGTTTTAGAACTTTACTACTGAGTAAGGCATATAAACTAATGATCTGGTTAAGGTCCCCTGTGCACCATAATAAATATGGACTAAATTTGTCATTATAGCTTTAGACAGAGGTTTCAGGCAACAGATTTAATTAAATCCTTTTTTAATATTCATACTTTTAAACTGCATAATTCCCTTCTACTGTGAAACTGAGTGCTATATTAAAACAAACAAAAACGGCAGATTACTAAATGGATATTAGCGTGAAGTCAATAAGCACTTAATTCTGGAGAGAACTCTGAGGAGAGAGGAAGCTTTCTGGAGCCTGTTCAGGGTATCTTGACGCAGCTCTCTGAAGCTCCTGTGAACACAGGAGCTTTCTCCTGTTTCCATGCTGGCTTTGGTAGGGAGGCTAATTAGTTCTTTGTGGAACTCATGAGGACACAGGGGCAACTCAAGAAGGCCTTTCCTTGGCCATTGAGGAGTGATGATTATTGAAAAATACAATTCAGACTCTACGAGGAACACACTGATGGCACTGAGGAGGCCTAGAATATCTAGACACCGATAGCTTTTAGAAAGGTTAAATAGTAAGGTCCATTCTCCTATAAGGTGTAATTTCTCCTCCTGGATATCTGAGAGAGGAAATCTGGATGTTTATGTTCCTTTTTTGGTGGTTAAAAGAAACATTCTGAATATTTCCATGGGAACATTTCTCCTGTGGAGGGTCATATTATTCATAGAATAACTAAATTTTGAATCTTGGGGAGAATTTTCTGATGTGTCATTAACTAATTTCATGACCATCCTTGTTAAAAAAACAAATCAAGCTCCATCCCCCCAAGGTCATATTGCCAATGGAATTTATAAGTCTTCCTCAAACTTATGAAATATTCCCATAATGTGTTTTATCCACCTGTGGTGGATTTTTTTTGGATCCACATTTTTTCAGCACCTTAAACAATCCCCTCTCCCCTAAATTGAGTTCTGTCTTAATCATCTTTGTTTATATGGTGCCTATTGTTTGTGCTTGGCACTGATTTGGGGTCAACAAATTTAAATTGAATGAATGGAATTTAACATAAAATCAGTAACACTGTAAATTTTTGTATCATAAATACCACATGAAAAAACTAATCTGACTTTCAAATTGTATAGATTAAAAAACTATAAAGACTAGAGACTTCAGTTGATTTTCCCCATCGTTATATAAATAAAAATAACTACTTAAAGATGACAGAGAAATTATCCTAAAGTAGCTCACCAGTCCATTAGTAAGACACTAAATATAAGCCTAGAAACAACTTAAAAAAATTCCAAATAGCTTAAGATCGAACACCAAAATATATAATTTGGAGTTAGACCATCAAGACTGTGAAACAGGTCCGTGTGAAACAAGACTGTGAAAACAACAATGGAAGTTGACCTAGCTGGGAAAGGCTGAATGACAGTGGTATGATTTTAGCTGGACCATGGAGAACAGGAGAGGTGAGACTGAGCACTGTGTTCCGGCTGGCGTAGGCTCTGATGTCTTAGAAGGTTCTGACAGAGGAGCTGTGAGGGAACAGAAGCGCACGCTGTGCTTCTCCAGCGCCCGTTGCTTCTCCCGGCCCCATTGGCTAGAACCCAAAGAGAGATAAATAACTTCCTTCCTTATTGTATAGATCCAATTCAGAGAAACAGACTATCCACTCTGAATTTATGTCCTTAAACAAGTTCACAGTTGATAATATGGTCCTGAAGTCAGGAGAAATGGATTCATTTCCATTTTCTAGGACTACCTTTGAAGTTGTTGAAGGAAGATAATTATTTTCCCTCTTCAAAGTGTTTTCTCACATCATTTTCCAGGAAATGACAATCAGGCAGTACCCCAGCTTGGCAGATCCAACCGGTCCACTGAATGCAATTCCGAACACGGCCCTTGATTCAATGTTAGTTTCCATGGCTCAAAATTTACTTTGCAAAGTGAATTGTCGTATATTTTTGGAAAACCATTTTTTCCTTCAACTTGAAAATCAAAAGAGGAAAAAGGAGGTCCCTGAATTATTGCAAACTGGAAAAACAGCTTGGAAATAAAAATCACATTTAATTTGATCTCTTTAACTTGAGCAAGGAAATAAAGACATCCAGGGCTCTGAATGACAGCCATCTAATTGACTTACTAGCCTAAGACGGATACAGGTGTAGTCTCAATACCAAACCAAGGGCATCTTCTCTAGGACTTGCTGAATATGTGTGCTAAATACTACAGCTTTTTCTCCAATGTAGCTTAGTCTTAATATTTTGTTTAAAAATATTCATAATATTTTGATCATCATAAATCTCTCTTAGAAGCAAATTTCCCCTTAAGTTAAAAGGAAGTTTGATCTTTTCACATTTACAGTGAGTATTGGGACTTCTGCCTCAAACCCGGAGTAACAAGATCTGGATTTATCTTCCCACCTAAAAGAAAAATCTTTCAAAAAGGGACAAAACATATAAAACATTGCTTTCCATCAGACAGTGAAGGACAGTGATCCCTGAGAGACAGGACACAGAAGTGAGTTCTACAATTGCTCCAGTTTATAGGGATAAGGTCCTGGCAGAGCCTGGTGAACCCCAAGTTGAAGAGACAAAGCTGAGACTGTGTGGACATCTAAATGGCTAGAATGCACTGGGCTGAGAACCAGAGATGAGAGAGGTACAGAGAGAGAGAACTCCTGAAATTGTAGGGGGCCACCCTTAAATATTCAGCTGAGCACTGATCAGTGTATGGATGTGAAAAAGGCAGGCAAGGATGGGGCAAACCACCTGAAAGAATTGGAGGCAGCAGTGCCCAGCACTCAAATGGTACTGCAAACGGTGACTGTCTCCTCTGTCCAGACTGGAAACCACCAAGATTCATAGAGCACTGGGTAGAAGACACAAAAGAACCTTGATTCAGTAGTGGAGAAGAATTAGTTCCAGTCTGAGCATTGTTCCAGTTCCACCTAACAAATCTTAAAAATAAGACTCAAAAGCATCAAATTATTTTCAAGCTCCTTACCTGCATCCCAGAACAAATCTCAAAACTCTTTTTTTTTTTTTAAATCTTTATGGGTGCTTTATTCAGATGGTCAGTGATGGTGATCTGAGAAGATGGTGGGTTTGTACCATAACAGACCATCTTTTTTTTTATTGTTGTCAAAACTGTTTATAGCAGTGGTCCCCAACCTTTTTGGCACCAAGGATTAGTTTCGTAGAAGACAATTTTTCCTTGGGGTAGGGAGGATGGTTTGGGGATGATTCAAGTGCATTACATTCAAGCTTATCTCCTGCTATGCAGGCTGGTTCCTACAGCCCCGGACTGGTACCAGTCTTCAACTCAGAGGTTGGGTACCCCTGCTTTATAGGAATATGAGAGTATCCATGACCTAAAGATGTAAAATTCACAATACTACATCCAATAACAAATACCAGACATGGAAAGAAACAGGAAAATACAGTCTATAATGAATAGGTAAATCAATTAATTAAAACCATAAACAACTGGCACAGATGTTAGAAATTTGAGACAAGGGCATTAACATGATCATTATCACTGTACTATACATTCAAAAATTTAGTAGAGACATGAAAGATGAGAAAGAAATCCAAATTTAAGGTTTAGAGATCAAAACTACAATGTGGCTAAGATTAACAGTAAATTAGACATTGCAGAGAAAATAGGAATATGAGCATAACAATAGAAACTTTCTAAAATGATAAAGTGGAAAGAAGCTTTTAAAATTAACAGAGAATCATTAAGCTGGGCAATGACTTTAAGCAGTCTAACATCATGTAAGTTCCTGAAGTATAGGATAGAAGGGAAAGTGGAAAACATATTCAAAGATGTAATACCTGAAAATTCTCCAAATTTGATGGAAACTATAAGCCCGTATGAAGAAGCCTAATGAACCCCAATCATAAAACATGAAGAAAACCACACCACAGCACATTTTAATTAAATTGCTCAAAACCAGTGACAAAAAGATAAATCCTCAAGCAACAAGAGAAAAACAGCCCAAAAAAGACCTCGCATACAGAAGAATAAAGATAGGGATGAGAGCAGATTTTTCACTGGAAGCTGTGAAGCAACATTTTTTCTTAATATTTAAATGTCTTTGAAAGAAATAGGCTGTTGGGACAAAAATAATAGCAATGTATAAGAGGATTTATAGCACATATAAAAATAAAATGCATGAAAATCTAGCACAAATTTCAGGAGGGGAGAAAGGAGTACTACTGTAAGTCTGTTTTATGTGAACTAGTGTCCTAGCACGTGAAGATAGATTTGATAAATTAAAAATGTGTACTGGAAACCCTAGAACAATTACAAAAGTAATAAACCAAAAAGTTATAGCTAATAAATCAGTGAAGATAAAATAAAATAAATAGAATCATTAAAAGACAGTTAATCCAAAAGAAGGCAGAAAAGGAACAAAGGGGGAATAAAGAACAGATGTGACAAATGAAAAATAAATGTCAAGATGCTGAATTTAAACCTAGCCATATCAATAATCACATCAAAGTACATAGTATAAATATCAAATTAAAAAGCACATATGGTCACATTGGATAAAAAAGCAAAACTATATGCTGCCTACAAGAAACACAGTTCAAATATAAAGACACAATAGACTAAAAGTCAAAAATATGAAAAAAGATATACCATACTAATGCTAATAAAAAGGAGAAAAGGGAAGATAAAATGACTGTATTTGTGTGTGTGAGTGTATATATTTAAAACTATTACAAAAGCACTATCCAGAAGAAAAAAGGTGATAATTGTACTATATTGAAATTTGAAACTCCTGCTTTTTGAAAGTCTATCTTTAGTGAGTAAAAAGACCAGCAACAGACTGGAAGAAAGTATCTGTAAATCATATATCTGACAAAGATTTTTATCCTGAATACATAAGGAAATCTCAAAACTCAGTAATAAGAAAACAAACAACCCAAGTTAAAAAAATGTGCAAAGCATTTGAACAGCCATTTCACCAAAGTAGATATATAGATTATAATAAAGTATAGAAAGGATATTCAATATCATTAGTCATTCAGGAAATGCAAACTAAAACCACAATGAGATCCCAAGACATAATTATTTGAATGAGTAAGTGTTGTGGGAATGTGGTGGAACTAGAATGCTCATACCCTGCTAATGGGGACGTAAAATGACACAACCAATACAGATAAATAATTCAGCAGTTCCTTAAAAAGTTAAACATATACATAACTTGTGGCCCAGTCCTTCCACTCCTAGGTATTATGTAAGAGAAAAGAAAGCAGATATCCACACAAAGATTTGTACATGAATGCTCACAGCAGCCTTGTTTCTCCTAGTCAGAAACTAAAGAGTCCAAATGCCCACCACGAGGTGAATGTATTACATTGTAAATAGGGTACTACTACTCAGCAATGGAAAAGAATCTACTTTTGAGGCACATTACAACATGCGTGGATTACAAAATAATCATGCTATGTGAAATAAGTCTGACCACCCCCCCCCCAAAAAAAGAGTATATTCTATGAACATACTCATACAGAACCATAGGGAGTTGCCTGTAATGACAGAAAGGTCAGTAGTTGCTGGAGACGGGAGTCAGTGATTGAGGAGAGGTGCAAGGGACATACTGCGAAGGGGTGTGAAAAGACTTTTGTGGGTGATGGATATATTTTTTGATTTGTGAAGGTTTTAGAGGTATTTACATATGTCAAAACTTATCAAGTTGGGTATTTTGAATATATGTAGTTTATTGTCTATCAGTTATACCTCTAGTGAGATTGTTAGGATTATCTAATAGTTAACTCACTGATGACTTAGAAATATCCCAAGAAATTTGAACAATTAAATATTCTAAATAACATTCTCAATGCTATAGAATAGGCTGTTTCTGACATTCTTTAACTCTGACCCTGAGGTTCCCTTTGCATAACGGACATTTGACTGTACTCTACTGTCGAGCCTTGAACTTCCTTCTGTCTCATTCACTTAGAACTTTGCATGTTTTATCAGAGTGACATGTATTTATTTATTCAAAAATTAGGCAATATGAAGTTTTAAAATATCGAAGAACAGAAATGAGATGGCAGTCATAAAGAATATGCAAATAGGGAGACAAGTTTCAGAAACGCAGACTAGAAATGTTCAAATGTGGTCATTTATTCCTATGGCTTTTAGTTTTCATTTTTTTATTTAAAAATACAGTGAATGAAAGATGAATAGCCTCTGACTCTAGAAAGAGGAGTGAAGTTTAGAAGTGAGAGCTATCACCGAAAATGTGTTTCTCAATTCAGAACTAAAGAGAAAATTGCAGGCCAGTGTAATGAGACCATGCTCTCACCTATGTTTAGAGCACACTTTTGTGGGTCCAGTTATGAGAACCAAGCTTAAAGGCCTGTTGAGAGGATAATGATTCTGCTACCATCACTCCATCCCTTTGTCATTTCCACTGCACGCCTCAGCTTAGTCACCCGTGTCACAAAGACCTCAGCTGCTGGAATCAACCAGACATGGCATATATCTGGAACTAAAGGAAAAGTCCTCAAGATCCACGTCCGTGTCACCGCCCAGAGTGCCCCCGTAGTAATGAGTCTCTACTGAGACCAGAGTGTGACTCTCTTAGAAATGCTGCTCATCTGCGCGGTGTCTCCTGGAAGTTTGCAGTGTTGTGTTTCATCTCACCAATCAGCGTTCCCTGTCTGTAAACTAATTGCCTTCTCTCTCTCACCGAATTATTCTAATCATTAACAAAAGAAATTTTTTCTGCCCCAATGTCCCTCCCTCTTTGGAAAAATGCTACTAGTATTAACCAAGCTTTTACCAGAGAGACATTAATAGTTTTTTGATATGCATGGTATTTTCTTGGGGGCTGGGGGGAATTGTGTGAATGGTACCAAAAATGAAAAATAATTCTGATTTTCTGAATTCATCATTATGAAAGATCATTGGATAGACGTTGAAAATGTTGCTACTGCTTTCCCAGAGTAGCGCTCTCCTCTATGTGCTTTGGGTAAGATTTTATAGTTCATAGTTTATTCTTTTTTCTTTTCCAACCCAAATGTATTTGTATATTACCATAGGTTCCTGTCTTAATTCATAAAGGTAACAAGACTATTCCCCCACCTGTTTAAAAAAAAAGTGAATTTGATGAAAGCAAACTAAGGATTTCTATTCTCTTTTTGGTGGGCTTGGCAGCATTAACATTAATGGGAGCTTCGAGTGCATCAAGAAGCAAGTTCATCCCTAAGATGTAAGAGCTCCAGCCATTTGAAATTAGCCTTTGTGGGTCTCCTGAGTTCTGCAGCACCAGGGGCTAATTCTTATTCTTTTTCATCTTTCCCCTTTCTTCGCCGGGCACTGATGCCTCATTACACACTGTTCCTCCCATTCCACAGCACCAAGCCTCTGACTCTGTCTGGTCCAATCAGCCGCTTCGTCCCCCAGACGTCCTAATGCTGGCGGGGGAAACAGTGTTAGGAGTTTTGATTTGTCTATTTGTTTGTTTTATTTGTCTAAGTCTTTATTTCCTTAACCAAATGTAGTATCACCTAGAGAAAAAAATTATACAGACTTCAGTTCGACAGAAGAGCTATTGTCTACACTTCCTGATGACCAAGTCAGTGACAGCTGTTTGCTTTGTATTTCCTATTTTAGCAACAGGTCCTAATGGCCCCTCCCAAACCAGTGTTTGAAATAAGTCTGGGAACCCAGGAAGAGGAAAAAAATAAGTTCAAAGACTCTCCAAGTTGAAGGCTATAAATATATTAAGAAAAAGGAAAGTGGTATCTTAAACTATTTCTATCTGCCAGCCCCAGGTTTATCTTCCAGGAATAGCATGTCTTAGAAAGTTAACTGTGCTTTTTGTGTGTCTGTATAAAGTCACTAGATAATTCCTAGAAGGTAATATCTTTCATGATATTTCTCTTCATCAGCTCAGCATTGTTCCCAAGTCCACTGGCAAACTACCTCACACACGCTCACAAAATACATTTTTTTCTGTCTTCTTTTTCTGTGATTTTGTGAAAAGAGGGGGTTATTTCTTACCTAGACCCACAATTAAAGATGCTCTTCAATGACATAAAATATCTTTTTTTCTGATTCTATCCTTCAGTAATTTACAACTCTCTTACCAATATTTGAAACAAAGTTTTAAAATGAAACTATTGATTTTTCATGATGATTGCCAGGAAATAAGGGTCACAAAAGCAATTTGGGTGGAAAAGAATTTCATTTCTTTTCTTTTTTTCTACAATTTCCCAACACCTTGCTGAGAAATACAGCTTAACTTTTAGGCATGTTTCTATCCTAATCCCAATATCTAATTTGACTTAATTTGATTACCAGCATTAATGACTGAAGCTGGATAACGTTTTCTCCAAATGCTGGGTCATTAATTAGCAAGAAGCTAGGAAAGGTGGTTGGGGGCAACGCTGAATTTTAGTGAGCAGTTGACATTAGGGTTTTTCCTAGAGATTTTACCCAAAGATTCAGAACAACAGAACACGGGAGCAGCTCACAATTTTCTTCCAGCAGATGACCACTCTTCCTCTCTTCATCCTGTGTGCTCGGAACCAAGAGTAAGATGTGTGCATAAAACCTTTTACACCGAGGAGACAGACGTGTCTCCTCATGCTCAGTTCAGGAGTGCTGATGCCTGCCTTCCAACATCACACCCTGGACTCCACCTGAGTCGTTAACGCATTTGACTAGATGGTATCCTGACCGTCAAAAGGAGTCAGTAGACCTCCCAAAGAACACAAAATAATGGGTGCCCAGCAGCATCAGGCTTGTTCATTATGAAACAGCACATGTGAAAATGTTTTGCAAATTAACAGTGGCAGGAGGGAGCTGTACTAGTAGGAGCTGTACTAGGAATGGTTGTTGCTTGATTCTGGGGACACCGTGAGCCAAATAGACCACTGTATGGATGTGATTTTTGCTTTTGTCTTTTGTTTGTTGTCATTGAATGTTTATATGGCAACACCTGCATTTTTGCATGTTTCCCAGGGAGAGAAGTACAGAGGAAGAGTGGCGAGATAAGATGCCTATTTTGGAGGAGTCTTAGACTGGGGGAATAAAATACAGAAGGGAGGGGGAGTCTCACTTTTGAACTTAGACACTCAGGAATGCTAACTCCCTCTTACTGCCTCCAGGGCTATTGGTTACATCACCACAGGACTCATTTTCCTTGAGTACATTATTTTCCAGTTATTTGTGTGAGCTAGAGGTTGTCTGTGAAAATAAATCTCTGTTCAAGATGATTAAGGCCAATTCTTTTTGTAAAAATTTCACCATCATCAATGTTTTAGTGCTCAAGTAAAATTGGCCACATTGTATTGCTTTAAAATGATGAACAAGATGATTATTTTTTGTTAAAATTTATTTAAATTAGTTCATTTAGTTTAATGTAATCTATTAAAAAGCTTTAAGAGAAAGGCAATTAATTAAAAATAAATAAAATTATCTCTTTAAAAATTAATTTTGAATTATTGAGTGAAATTAATTCAATCATTCTGACTGAAATGTGAGAAAGGGCAGGCTGGCCCTGCAGCCCCTGGGAAAAGTGGCTTGACGCCCCCTGGCGGAGCCACCAGAATCTACCCCAGGTGAGCCTTGGGGGCCCTGCCTTCTCAGCACTGTGCCCCAGGTCACTGTTCCCCTCTTCCATTGGCTACCTCTGGGAATCCAGGAGGCTGGCAGGGAGAGACAGTGGAGACTGGTCAGAAGGCCCCTGCCAGAGAAAGTGAAAAAAGAAAAGAAACAATTACTGGTTGTTGAATCTGGAGAACAGGGATGCTCCGCTGCTCAGCTGATGCTCTCTTCACTCACATTTGTGCTCAGAGTGGTTCAACACACCCTGCTGAGCCTCGCTCCATCCCGCCCACAGGCAGCCTTCCCCACTCCCGGAATATGCCTCCTCCCTGCCTCCCCTGCCTTCCGCTGGCACACGCGCTGTCTCCCCTTCGCCAGTTATAGCGACTCCCCCGCACATGTTCTGTGGCAAAGTTCATGCAGTATTTACGTCACTTTTTAAAAATTAATTAAATACTTTCTTAGAGGGATATTAGTTTTTCTGGCTTTAAAAAATAGTATTGCTAAAAAGTAATATGCCTGTTTTTAAAATCTTTGTATGCCACTTGTTGGCTTACAGTGTGAGACATGCGGGGCTTTTTAAGTATAGTGTCTCACTTAACGGCAACTTTTACATTTTAGAAAAAAATAGTTTAGAGTCATAGCATGTACCTGCCAAGATTAGACGAAATTCTCCACCACCACCCCCAGCCACCATCACCACTCCCCTGGTACCTCCGAAGTAGATGATTTAAATACTGACAGTTCTGTTTATCCTATAAAAACATATTGATAGGTCAAGTTAAACAGAATAAGTCAGTAAGACCAGCCTGTGGAGATAAATTTGTAGCCCAAGTAAACTTAAGAAAAGTCACAGAAAAAAATTAGTATCCTGGTCATTATAACTGACCAAGTTATGTCTACCTATAATGTTCATTTTGAAATATAAGTTAATATGGGAAAGTCTCCAA
Organism: Tonatia bakeri; assembly: GCA_004024845.1. Classification (NCBI taxonomy): domain Eukaryota; kingdom Metazoa; phylum Chordata; class Mammalia; order Chiroptera; family Phyllostomidae; genus Tonatia; species Tonatia bakeri. The sequence continues at coordinate 219,938 of PVIA01001325.1, read as the reverse complement.
GTTTTGCTCATTGTAATCTATGTTTTAAGAAGAGAAGTATGAGACTTCTTTCTCTCACAATATTTAAGAAAGTAGAATCACTGAAAAAAGAAGTGTTGGAGTTTCTTAATTTTCCCCTCCTTTCTTTTTCTGTGAATTACTTTGAAGAGAAGCAAGGGGTATGAAAATCCCATCAGCCTGCAAAACAGGTGTCTTAGAGCTTGCTGGGGTTTTTTTTTCCATATTTTATAATTCTTGGTAGAGATCAGGCAGCAGTGTAAGATAATTGAAAATTTAATTCAACATTTATTTTAATGAGTGATTTCTGTGTTCAAATTGGAGGGGATATAAATATGGATAAAATAAAAGGCAGAGAGGATGAGTAGCTAGTCCAGATGCACACAGCTCATAAGCAGGAGAACCGGGGCCCAGTCAGACAGGCTGGCTCCCCAGCACGTGTCCCCGGCCCTGCCACTCCTGCCTCTCAGAGGAGGAGTTGCCCTGACACCACTGAGAAACTAGAACTGGACCTGAATAGGAAACAGTGAGCCTTTGAAGAACTGTGAGCAAAGATGTGCTAGAATCAGAAGGTAAGCCTTTTCATTTCTAATTTGATGGCAGAGAAGACCAAAGTCCTGAGAATTCAGCTTTTCTCCTTGTCTCCAAATTGACCCATGACTCTCTTAATGTGTCCTCTGTGCCCTTCTTAGACCGAACAAGTGACTGCCTTCTTAACACACCCAAAAACTTCTCCACTCCTTTTTTGTTGGTGTCACATGTGTTCGTGTTTCAGTACCATCTTCAGATGTCCCGCCTCCCCCATTCCAGTGTTCCAGCCCCACCGCGTCTGTGTGGTTGGCAGAGTGTGCCATGCCTCCGTGGCTTTGCCTAGCCCAGTGTCTATGCCTGGACCATCCTCCTCCTTTACCCATCAGGTTACTATGACTCATCCTTGTACATTCTTCCATGAAGCATTTCCTAACCTGCAGAACCAGAGTTCATGATTCACCTCTTTGCCCAAAGTTTGTCCATCCTTCAAGTTCCACTTAAATCTAAGTACCTTCCTTCACCTCAAGGTTTGCAAATCTTTTCAGAACCTCAGTGCTGCTGTGTATGTGTTTTTATGATGTCACTTTTCTTCTTTCTTGTATGGTAATTACATGTGTGCTTGTCCTTATCACCTCCACCTGTCAGATTCTAAATCCCTTAGGGTTAGAAATGTGCTTTCTCTCCTAATAGTTATCACCTAGTAGACTCTGTCTCATGACTTATGATGCTTTAATGGGGTCCATGAAACTAAAGTATGCTAAGCTCTAAAAAAAAAAACAAAAAAAAAAACCCAGCATGAAAAGCCTGAAAGACCAGAGTTTATAAAATAAGGACTTATCCACTGAATTTGTACCCACGTAAAAAATATTTTACAGTCATTTCATGTGTGTCATTGGAAGCCTCTTCAACCAGTAGAAACTACTCAGGATCTTGTTGAAGGGCAATTGTTAAGTCTCTCTGAGTTAAAGCTCTTACTGGATTATAGTTCCTGGCACTTTATTAGAGCCCCAAAATATTTGTAGAAGTAATTAATTGCTAAATGGGCTTGATAAAGCTATGCAGAGCTTCCTACAGAGAATTATGTTTGTGTAGTGCGTTGGTGGGTAGAGAGGAACATCCACAGTACTGCCCTAACTTTCCTATTGATATCCTGAGTGGCAACATACAGAGAAGAAAGATCAGAGCCCTGGAAAGATAAGGACAGTGAGAATGGCAGAGCTGAGAGGTTAGGTCACAGCAGGACTTAACAGCCACAGTCTCATGTTAAAACAAGAATGCAGTCTAACTCAAAAACCATATTTTTAGCCACTGGGTATCATAGATCTCAGTAGGTAAAGCACCGTTACCTATTTGAAGGTCAGAACAAAATAGAAATAAAGAATTCAGAACAGTATCTAGTTACTCAGCTTTCAAATCCTCAACTTTAATTTAAGGAAAAGAGACTTTTAGAATCTAGGTTTAAAATAATTAAACCTTTTTCAAATTCAATCATTCAAAACAGATACTGACTGCCTGTTTAGTTAAAAAGTACAAGAATGCAAAGGTGCATATTTCTTCACCCAGATTTCCAAAGAATTTACCATTTAATACATAGCAAACATTATTAAAATACAAAGCAGAGAGTTAGAAGCAACATGAGAATTGTAGGAAAAAAAATAAATCTCGAAAGCCTGGAGAAGATGGGGATGTAATGAAGAATCCACAGAAGAGGACCCACGGAGACTGGGCCGTGAAGGATAGGTAGGGGTCCAACAACTAGAGCTGTTCACCAGCCGTTCTAGGAGAAGGGGACATTAGATGAAATGGGTACCAAGGTGGCAAAGGGAAGCACAGAGGACAATAAAGAACTGGCTGTGGCCCAGTGGTTAGGTTTGAGCTGGGCAATAAGCAGTCTATATTAGGACCTGATTTGGGAGCAGTATCAGTTAAGACCAAGGAATTGATGCTTTATCTGACTGGTGACAGGATGTCACTGGATGTTAAGAGAAGTTCAATTTGGCTGTGATGTAGAGGACAGATTATAGGAGAAAGATGAGGGGCAGGAAGGTTAAGGAGCTGTTACAGTAGTGATTGTAGAGGCAAAAGGTCAGAACTAGAACAAGGGCAGTGGGCATGGAAAGGGAGTGAGGAGGCATAATCAATGACTTGGTCACCCATCTGATATTGAGAGAGAAAAGAAAAAGAGAGGAGAACTCAGAGGCCACCTCCTTGTGGCAATCCCGGTTACTCTGACCTGGAAAGTGGAGGTACTATGAACAGAAATATGGGGAAAAAGAGATCATTTCCATTTTAGTTTTGATTTTAATTTCCAGTCCATTACTCACTTTTTCATTTCTTGTTCCCCTTTGCTGTAGTTTTTGAGTAACATAAAAAAGTGTCACAGACCAGCTTCTTTATTAGGTAGGGACCTAGTGCCATAGTGCCATCTCATGTAAACACAATGAGAACTAAGAGTCCAGGATACCTGCTAAATATTCCCACAATTATACATTGTTTTCCCTATAATCAATGTGTGCTCTACATAGGGACCTAGCTTGATTTACTAAACTGTAGTCTTTTAGAGAAAAAAGTAAAATGCAAAAGGCAGAAATGTTGTTTTTTTAAAGGATTTTATTTATTTACTTTAGAGAGGGGAAAGGAGGAAGAAAGGGAGAGAAACATCAATGTGTGGTCTTAGGCACCTCCTACCAAGGCATGTGCCCTGACCAGGAATCGAACTGGTGACCCTTTGATTCGTAGGCTGGCACTCAATGCACTGAGCCACACTAGCTAGGGCAGAAGAGTTGCTATTTGATGGTGGTACTTTTCTTTGATTTACTGCACTTCTAAGAGAAACTTTGCTCTCAGGAGCACTAGTCCCCACAGAGGCCCATTCTCTCTTCACAAGGCAGCCACAGGACAAAGTTGGTGTCAATTTTTCCACTGTTTTTTTTTTGACCAGTGTTTCCCATCCTTTAACTCAACCACCTGGGATGGAGAGATTAGATGTTTTCTGTGACTTATTTACTCCTTGACACTTTTCTTAGGCCTGCCAGTTCTGGGGCCAGTTGTGGTCCTGACTCCATAAGTTGAGTTAGAAAGAGTCAATGCATTTGGTAAAGGCCAGGAAGGCTTCACAGGATAAGATGCGTTGTATGAATTTCTGGAACAGAGTTATGCTACCTGCTTATCACAAAAGATGTGCTTGACATTGTCTTTATTGGTAAATGAATTTATGTTTACCAGTGGCCACTGGCTGATGTCAGAAGCATGATAACACTCTGTAGAAGGCTATGGAAAGGCAAGGACCAGGGAGGAGATGAGAAGGTGAGATCGCAAGTTCAGAGCAATTCCCAGCTTGGCAGTTGTCAGACTCTGAAATCACACTTTCCCTGTCCTTCCTGGCCTCACAGGAAAGCAAGGGGTTGGGCAGCCACTGAGCTAGACCTGCAGGTTCTGAAATGCCTGCCGTGATCAAGAGGAAGGCCCTGTGCTCTGTGTTGGAATCTCAGTCATGGCAGAGAGGGGCCGAGGTGAGAGCAGCTCTTTGAAACTGGAACTATTTTTGTTCAGACATGTGACATGATTTGCTGGTGGTGACAACTGATTTGACAATGACCAGTGATTTAGGTCTACCTCTAATAAGCGAATTAATCTGAGCTAAAACATAGTGATCTGTCATGTTTAGAGATACCTCAACATCTGGCCAACTTGTCCTCTGTCAGCATAGTTTGTCCTGTGCAAATCTTCTGTCAAGTGAGGAAAAGAACTGTGGGGAGAAAAATTCCATAGCAGTTTTAGAGTTAGTGATGAATTTTTCTCCTAACATACCAGCTGTGCCAGCAACACTATTTTTCATGGCATTAATCAAATATCTTGCCTGTAGCACCTTCACTCTCCCAAAGGCTAAAAGATGAATCTGTCAAAAAATTTCACTGGGATTTGCCAACAGCTTTTCTAAGCTCAAATACTAGTCCAGGCACCTTAGAAGTCTGAGCAAGGCTTTTAGGGATAGCCTTGGGGACTTAAAAGCTGTGTAGGGTAATTTTCCTTTACACTAAACAAAAAATCGAAGCCTCCACTGCAGCTTGCATGATCAAGTCCTCAAGTCTGGAAAAAGGCCAAACACTCAAGTTTTATTAATGTATGCCATTTACTGACTCATAGCAAACTACTTATTTTTCACTGGAATTTTGAAATTAGCAAAGTACAAGAGCAATTGAAGACCATGGAATGAACTCATCACTTGTTCCTAGGAGGGAAAATCCAAGATGGAAGGAAATTCAGGAAAAAAAAAAAGAAGAAGAAAAGCCACACACCCACATTCCCACAGAGATGCTTCCCATAGCTGGAGGTACTAACTGGGATTAAGATCCAAACAGTTTTCACCACCTGTAATCTTTGTGTTAATTTTCCTGCTTCCAAAATAAACTTGGCATATTTGCTTTGTGCCCTTCAGATGTAATGTGCTCTCATGTTCAGTTTCAAAATTAATAGACATTTCAGAGTGACCACTGATGGCCCCAAGATTTGCTCTGAATGAATGGGTGGAAACTCATGTTACACTAACCTAAATGGTGCGGAATCATTGGGATCAAAGGCCATCAAATTAGATATCCTGATAGTTACCTTCTCTTCTCTGTTGACTATTGTTTAAAAAGCAAAGACCATTCTTTGATTCCTTAAATGAAAAAGAAGAGTCCCTGAGAGTCTTTTTCATTTAACTTTCCTAGCAATATCCTCAAGATTGCTGAGCAGTTAAAGAAAAAGATGGGTAAGGCTCCTCTCTCTGCACTAGTAACTGCCTCATGTTGTTACTCGGCAACATGGTGACTGCTGAGCACAGTGACTCTGGGGCCAGCCCAGTGCATGAGACACAGCAGATGCTCAACAAATGTTTGTGGAGTAAACGAAATCCTTGCATCCACTACAAAACTTACTTTAACAATTTCGACAATGTGAAAACCACCCTAACCAGAGAAGCATCAGATCTTGTTCTGTGCTGGTCTCAGGATGCCTACTCTAACCTGATGCTGAAATACGCCCCCAGATATTGGACTGTAATGAAATGGTTTCCTACTATTAAAATTCATCAATTTACCATGTTTGCAGAAATCAGTAAGTGGCAGGGCCTAGAAATGCAGAGTTACTTTCCTAGTGAGTGCAGCTTTGGATTAATAATCAAGCAAGTCAGACCTTCCATAGTTGAAGAAGGAGGGCGCACGAAGTGGTAGGATTTGAGTCAGGCCTCAAAGGTGCAGAAAGAGAATCAGGGAGGTACTGTCAGTTGTGGGAGTAGCATGGGAAGTTGTTTCTTTAGTCCACTGGATTTCTTGCTCTTTGAAAAGTAAGTAGTATCTGCCTGGCTGGTGTGGCTCAGTGGATTGAGTGCCAGCCTGCGAATCAAAGGGTCGCTGGTTCGAATCCCAGTAGAAGGCACATGCCTGGGCCTGGGGACAGGTCACCAGTAGGGGGTGCATGAGAGGCAACCACACTTTGATGTTTCTCTCCCTCTCTTTCTCCCTCCCTTCCCCTCTCTCTAAAAATAAAAATAAATAAATAAAAATCTTTTTAGAAAAGAAAAGTAAGTATTATCTGAGACCTATAAGGCTAAGCTCAATTTACTGTGGAAGCAGTAAATGTTCATAGTAAAGTATCATTTATAGATGCCATCTCTTTGTTTCAGGTTTCAGTTTTAATTTGAGAATGAGCCTCCTTGGTTTCTTTGAATTAGGAAAACCAGCTTCATATGTGAAATTTCTCATATTTATGTGATTACCTATAGAGGAAATATGAGTTATAATTTATAACTAAAATTGACTGTGAAATCCTAGGCCTATGCATGATGCCTGTGGATTTTGATTACATTTGCAAACATTCTTTAATGGAAGCATTTCTCTATTCCTGAAGTCAGTGAGAAGAATAGGGTAGCCTGTTATTACCTGTCTCTGAATGTGTTCCTAACTTGTATGAAATAACACAAGACTGAGTGTTTTTTGTTGTTTTTTAAAGGTACTTTGATTAGATGCACTTTAGCACTATGAATCAGTTTTTGTTTAATAATGGACATCGAACAAAGTTTTGTTAGTTCACACAAGGATGTGTATGAAGGTGAATTTGGAGCCTGCTGTGTGTGTGTGCTTTTTTTGTTTTTCTAGAATGCTCAAGAATATACCGGCAGGGATGTTACATAGCTTACAAAAATGAAACAGAACTCAAGGGGATTTTATTCTGAGTCCACTTTTGTATATCCAAAAAAGGTGTATTATTTGTAGGACTTCGATACTGGTGTATTTTACAGTTTGACAACTTGGAACTTTGTAAACTGGCAATTGGGTCCAGACAAAGGTATCCATTTATCTCATATATGTCTCATTGAGGCAAAGCTGTCAGAAGAAGTCTTATCACATGGTGCCCCATTTGTTTTCTGTGGTGATTTATGATGGTTTTGAAAAGGTCTTGTGATCCCATAGGCTGCCACGATTCTCTGACTTTTTTCTGTCAATGGATCAGATTTTTGACATTTTCTGAGAGCATTCAGAAAAGATTTGATAAATCAGCTTGCAGTGTTTATTTTAATTGATCTGAGGCCCATTCCTTCAAGAATTCATCAACTGCAGTGACAGGGTCTGGATGTGCTGCAGTGGAATGAAAGGACCGGGCCGGCCATGCTCCTGTGGTGATGATATAGATATTTTGTTGAAAGTTTATGCGCACCGACGAGAAGATGTCATAACTAATTTAGTGTGCTGTAAATCTTTTGACACAGATTCTAATTCATAAATCTCATCCATCACATGTGATTCATGAAACGATGGACAACCTTTGATGAGAAGGTACTTTTGTCTATGTTCCAAGTTCCTTACATTTTTTCCTTATTCAAAAATAAATCATTCCAGAACAACAGAATTCTATTAGGAAAATGGAACTATAGAGGTCCTTCACTCTTTTGCCTATATTCTCACACTGAAAAAGTAAAACTTCTCTTTGAAAATAAAGCTGTGTTTCTGCGAGAGCAAGAAGACAGAAGTCTATGTCCTGTGTAGATGTGATGTGGGCATCATGTGCACACAGAAACTGATTTGAAAGACGTGGCAGAGGTGAATGTTAACTATTTTTCTAGAACAAATTGACTTCACATAAGACAGAATATGTGAATAAAACAGCATTTTCCTCACATTAAATTTATTTCAAAATTAATTTTTTAAAAATTACCATTATTATGATATAACACAGTCAGTTATACTACCCCACATATTTATCTTGTTCTGTGAGTTTTCCTGTGTTTACCTAGGTTACAACTTTATCTCTGCAGGTCAGTCTTATTGATTTATTCTTTTTCAACTTGGCTGATACATAAACAGGCAATCATTCTTCTCAGACTGTCCCTAAGGAAGGAGGGCCCAGAAAATGGTTGGCACTTACAGTCTTACTTAGAGTAAGTTTCCTATTTTTCTGAGCAATCTACAGTCAACATGAGGTGATATGTCATCCAACTAACCTGCTACAAAGTTAGTAAGTCTGATCATATATGAGGATGCTATAGCACTAGAAAAACACATATATGTACTTTTGTTACAAATTAGTCATTTAGATGATATGGCAACCAGAACTACAAGACTGACTATGAACTACATAAAAGTTGGTTAAAGATACTGCCTTCAAGAACTTTTTGACTACATGAAATGGTGGGGTTGAAATAAGTAATATATCAGGCAGTAAAGATACCATAGATGTGGATATGGAACTATAAAATAAAAGAGGGGAAAAAAGAATTTGTGTTCATGGGCATCTTGAAAGATGCCTTGAATAAGGGACAAGTATTATAAAGGAAATCAAACTTTTAAGTTTGGGCTTGAAAAAGTTAGATGTAATGTTATGGCATCAAAATACTGCCAAAAATACTCTTTCCTCCCAGCTAAAAGATAGGGACATCAGAGTGTTTGTGTAAAACCACATTAGCTAAAGTTTAGTATTTCCCTCAAGATGATAATAGTTCATATACCTTGAGTCACTGTGTGTAAAGTTTTAAATAGATTATTCATGATAATAAGGGACAGAGGATAGATTCATTTTAATCTTACAATAACAGAGGAATCTAATTTTATTTAATTACCTCCATACCCCATCTTCATAAAATTTCTTATATAAATAGCTAATAAGTTCCAAAATTGCCTAATAAGCATTTTCCCAATTATCTTTTTCCTCTGATGGATGTGGCAGCAAGTAATGGAGTATCTAAAAGTAAGCAGTCAAAAAATAAGAAATGAAGAACTTGGATAACTCACAGGTTAGAGAAATCTCCCTTTCCTTACCAAAACTTAAATAAGTAGACTCCATGGGGGAAAAAAAAGGAAAAAGACACAAGTCAATGCATTTGCCTTCCCTCCGACACACACATCCTCTCCTCCTGAAGTGCCCAAGTTTTAGAAATGAAGACAGTCCGAGAGGGGAAAGGTCAGTCAGAGAGAAGATACAGTGCAAAATGCCACGTCTGTAATGAAAGGTAATTTGAAGTAAACTCCCGCTCAGAGCTCATAATGAGGCAGAAAAGAAACAAAGAGCCAGAGAGGTTCAGCGTCAGAATTCAAAATAGGTAAATTTTAATGACTCTAAGAGGCATGATGACCAGTAACCACTAGCCTTAGCCAGAAATGATGTAAAGTGGTGATCTGTTTGCTCCACCCCACCTTGCTCCCCAAGGGTTTTGCTCCTGACCCTCAAGACCACTATTCCCAGCCTCAGGACTTTCCTGATTACCAGTGGGTTCCAATAGAGTAAAAATAAACTCAGATAACAGCAGATTAAATCACTGGCATGCATCAATAAAGTAGAACCATTAGAAATAAGCTTTCTTTACAACTAACATGAAAGATGAACTCTCAGAGAGAAAAAAACAAAAGCCATTCATTGAAAGTGTTAGGGACATTTGCTATAATCTTTAGTAGCCCTCTATTGTGCCAACATGATGGAAGTTACTGGCACCTTAATGATTCAGACAGCTACATATGATCGTGCTCTTTACTTGACTGCCTGCCAATTTAATCAATTGATAATGAACCTGATGTTTCACTTGTAAGAAAATAAAAAAGAAACACTAAAGGGATCAAACACTCAAATTCTAGGGAACAGAACTGACAGATCTTTAAACATGATTCTCCCTCAAAGACACAAATAATCTGAATGTGGTTGTAGCATTAATCAAAATTTCAGATCCCATTGAGTCTGCCCAAGTGTTGGCCTTAGTTATTTCCATCCACATCGCAGCTCAGATGTGTTGAGACGTAAATGTATTGCATGTGGTTTATCTTTTCGCCAATTATACAAACTTTGTCCAATTGTAAAAGGCTTTGATGTCTCAAGCTGTTTTGTTTTCAGAGTAGAGAGTGAAAATGAAAAGAAAGGAAGTTACTGTAAGAAACTTCCTCTGCAGAGAATTTTGGTTTTAATCAGCCAAAACTATGTGAAGTAATTTTATTTGCCTGGCTCCATGCTAGGTACAGTTGGTGAGATACAAAAAAAACAAAAACAAAAACAGAAGTGAAGGTAGCTGCTCTATTTTTGGACCTTACTATGGAATTAGAAGGATAGGACATCAAGACCTACACGACACTTAAAGAACAATTGTATAAGCAGCAAGTACATGGCCAAACTTGGCTGTGAATTCAGAGAGGGAGACTAGAATAGCCAAGGAAGGCTTTATGAAGGAAGTCTGATCCATCTAATTGTAAACCCAATTTTCTGCTAAAAATACTGATCATAAATAGAAGTGGAGAAATTCAGATTGACCTTCAGATTAGAATGGGTGGTGGATGCTACTTTCCAGTGAACCTCCAAATGCTTGTATTGTCATTTGCACCACCCTCTCTCTCCATCCTGTCCCCTCTGCAATAGAAGTTGGCAACTCAGTCCAAAGTAACCTTGGAGCATATTTCTCTTGTTTTTTTTGTTTGTTTGTTTGGTTTGTTTTTGTTTTTTAACATGCTCCACATATGTAAGCATGTGGATATGTCTTCAAAATACACCCAAAATCTGATTTCTCACTTCTCACCCCCTCCCAGCTTCCACTGTAGTCCAAGTCACATCGTCTGTCCATGGGTCTCTATAGGTACCCCATAAATCTCTTGCCTCCCAACCCGACAACCACAGTGGTCCTGTTCAAAAATAAAACAGATCACATTACTTTGCTTCAAATTCTCCAAGGATTTCCCATCTCAAAGTTGTTAGGCTTTTCAAGCCCTTTGTGATCTGCCACTGCCCCTCCTCACACACCCGTCACTTCTCTGATTTTTTTCTCCCACTATTTCCCCATCCCTCCCTCCAGCCCAGCCTACCTGCCTCCTTCCCCACGCTGCTCTCTCGGGACCTGTGCACCACTGTTTCCTCTGCTCGGAACGTTGTTCCTTCACCTCATTGGAGCCTCTGTTTCAATGCCGCGTTGCTCACTGGGGCTTCCCTGACTACCGTGTTGTAAACTGCAAACTTCCTCCTCCGTATCCCTGGCAGCCCCAAACCACTTCCTAACTTTACACTTTTTCCGTAGTACTTATCACCTACTGGCACACCGTGTAGTTTAGTTATTGTTTTTATTTGTTGTTTGTCTTCTAGCCTCCCGAGGCCAGAGAACTTTGTTTTGTTCCCTGAGACATCCCATCACCTAGAACAGTATGTGGTGCATATTAGAGGCTCAATAATATTTGTGGAATAAATGGATTATGGAGCTAGAGTCAAGATCATCTCAGCAAACGAGGATGCTCTCTGAAGCTGTGTTGCCCTTTGGTTTATGTCACAAATTTCTAACCTGGAATCCAGGGTTAGACTTGGGGAACTAGTGAATACCTGAAATTGATGTTAAATTTGTGTTTCATCTATTTTTTATGATTAGAGGTAAGGTTTTATAGCTTTATGAGACTCTCAAGGGTCCTTGATACAGAAAATAAGGAGAATTACTGGTTCAGAATATTCCAAAATACTTTACAACTCTATAGATTTTTAAATTTTTTATTAGAGTATTAATCATCTTATTTTAGACATAAGAAAATTGATAGACAAAAAAATTTAAAGTTTTATTTTCACAAATCCAAAACAGTCTTATAATTGCATTAATTTTGTCATTGTCAGTTTGAATGAAGGGACTAGGAATCAAAACCAATGGGCCCAGTAGAGCCCCACAGAGCCATTCCACGGAAGTCCATCAGCCTTAGTACGTGTGGTTCATAGACACTCTTATCAGCATGTCTCCCTGGAACTACTTTCTGCCTATTTCGTGCACAGAATAGGTATTTAATTGTTTATTAAATTAATATTGAATGACTATAGTTACGACTTGGATAACTACCTGTTGTATTACATTAAATCAGTAGCAAAATCCATATTGTTTGATTTCCAATCCAGTGTGTTTTCTATTTGACTGTGTAGGGTCTATCTTAGTGCAGGATGACCTTTTATGTAATTAGAAACATAAATAATGTACGAAGAACTCTTGTGTTGTAATCTTGGTCTTATTAGGGGTCTCATTGGTGACCTTGGCACTTGCTTTGCCTTGATTACTTCAATTTTAAAATGGGAATAATGTAATTATCTTGTTGGTTTTGAATAATTAAAATTATACAATGTAAATCAGCCTAAACTGTCCCAAGCATCACCATCTTACTTTAAATTCTGAGCATAAAACTGTAGGCATAAACATGAGATGCGAGACCACTTTTCAGAGTGGCCAACGGATAGGAGGTTCTGACATGGTAGGGAAAAGTCTTTCCTTTACTGTGGCAACAGGGGAGCTGCTACCAGATCCACTTGTGGCAAGTGGGGATGAATCCCTAAAAACAGCTGTGGGGGAATTGGCGCTGATGAAAGGCCTAGTCGTGGATTAATGAAATTCTCTGTCCTGGCTTACTCGGGGCGAGCAACCTCTACCAGCAGGGCAGGTGACAGAGCACGCAGGTGTTAGGACAAACTTTGCCTGAAGATACTAGATCTTGATATCTGGCGTTATTCCAAAGGCACGATGAAAATAAGCTGTTAGATATGTTGTCAAAGAGATTGATGGTATAAACTATTTAGAAATTTTCTCTGATTAATTATAGAGGCAAATAGTTGTTCACCAGAGGCGGTGCTCTGAGCTGGGGGACCAGACATGAACACGACTGTCTCCAAATGATGATGATGTAGGTGTGAAGAATGGGAAATAATAAAGCAAAGAGGTCATTCATGATTTTAAATCCTCCAAAAACTGAAAGGCTATTGGAATCATTTATATGAGTAAACTTTTCACACTTTATCTTCCATTTGTGGGATTATAGATTTGTTAGAGAGTAATAGGCTTTTAAATGTTTAATCATGGATAAAAAAGATTCTTCAAAGAGAAATGAATTGGCCAAGATCACTTGGCTGGGTACGGGCAGAACTAAACTACACTCCAGAAATTCAACTTCTAGCTGTTTCCTGTTTGCATTTTTATGATTACATCAGGGTCTTCCTGATGGTTCTTTTTCCATCTCCTTTGTGTATGTGTATGTGTGTGTGAGAGGGAGAGGGAGAGAGGGTGAGCTGGGGAAGGGGCAAAAGAGAGAATGAGAATATATATGAATCTATAATTATCCAAGTATATTAAAATTTCTTATTTATCTTACTGAAAGTAATAGCTGTATAGAATTTACTTTGGGGCGGGTGAACTGTATAAAGTTATAATATTGAGTTCCAGAAGTGTTCACTGTATTTCCCAAAATTTGCCTTCCTTTTTCAGACAGGAAAATATCTCCAATCTTGAATATATCAAAGGCAGTGCTTCTCGTCTAAGTTCTTATACAAGACAAAAATTCTCCAGCAATGTGTACCTCCCACTGGGTTTGAGACAATTAATCCTTAAACACCTTTAGCAATATTCCCCAGGGTGCAGGGTGATTATTAAACATAGACTATTGGGTCATCATTAACTTATTGGGAAAGATAGAACCAAAGAATTATAGAATGAAAACTACATTCATTGTTTGCACTACCCTCCATTATGACCAGTGACACTTTAATTCAATAAATATTTGTTAACTCACTTATTAACAAATATTTTTGAACAGCTCCTATGTGACAGGCCCCGTTCTAGGGACTGAGGATATAGCAGTGAACAGAGCAAAGCCTTCTGCCTTCATGGAGTTTATTTTCCAGTGGAGGGAATAGATAAGAAACAGAAAACACAACCAAACTAACCATGAAAATCAGATCTTCCTCTTCTCCATAAATCCTTTATCATAGAATTTCTCTAACAAGTTGGGTTATGAAACTAATGAGAAAACCAGCTGTGGGGGAGTGTTCTTTCAATGTTCAGTAAGCTCTTGTTTGCTCTGGAGAGCTGCTTGGTTATAAGCATTCAAGAGGTATAGGACTTCGATTTTTAATAGCATATTTAGAATTCCTAGATCTATCGAAATGACCTTCTCCAACAGATACTCGGTTTGTCAGATATTCAGTATGCCAGAAAGCAGGCTGGAGAACTGTGAAGGAAATTTAAAGTCAATGAAGAAGGTAGCATGCGGGGGCTTCAGGGAGTACAAAGATAATTGTGGATCAATTGTGCCAGACAACTTGAAGCAACTTAAGACTGCCGTCAGTATTTTAATTGTTTCTGCTGCGGAGTTTGAAAGAGCATTTAGTTCCATGAATGATGTGTTAACACCTAGTTGCGATGTTGTGCCCATTAGTTGCATATCATCTTTGTCTTTCTATTAAGCTGATTGGTCCACTGTTCCACATGCTTAAGCCTCAAGATTATGTCAAGAAGTGGCTTGTGTCGGCTTGTGAGCTGGAAATTGTGGAAATGTGACAAGAAGCTCTCTGGCTCTTCAGTCTTTACTTTTATTTTATTTGAAGAGTCTGAACTGTTCCCCTTCCTTAAGCCTGGGCTCCTGGGCAATGAGGGAGTAAAAAACTGTACAGTTTTGTTTTTTTTTTCATGTAACAAAATGGGATAAAACAAGATTGTGTCAGTACTAAGGTAACTTTTTCACTTTTGGAAAAATTGATAATACCTCGCCTTTCAACACTCAGTGCATAGTTGATGGAAAACCATGTGTATCTCTCTAAGGGGTTGCTAAGGTCCCCCTTCAGTCTTACAGCTCCATGTCCAAAGGACTATGCATTGAAGAAATAGGACATAATGGGCATCATCATCAAAACTGGCCTTCCCATTAGGCTCTGTGATGAGAGCTCAGCCATCTCCTACGTTGATGCCTGCACTTTCAACAGAATTTTATTTTGGATCCCTGGACATCCTTTCCTAAAATATGTATATGAACTTGGAAAAGTTACAGATTGAAGAATCAAATGTATTTGTCTTATGATAGCAATGGGGCTTGTACTCCTCAATATTTTATTTTTAAACACATTCTCTCTTGTCTCTCATATATTCCCAATTTTTCCAGAGGGAAGATTCTGAGAAATTCACCATTCACTTATTACCTCTTGTCCAAAATTTAAAAGAGACAGCATTTCAGACATATCTTCTCTCTGTTGGCTCCATAGCCTTTTTGGTTTTAGTTTGGGGGATTTTTTCTCAGTGTTTACACCTGTTTTGTTCTCGCAATAGACATGCAAACCTACATCATGGGAGTCAGTAGCTTGTGACTTTGAACAACAGGCATCTGAATTCAAGTGATGATAAATTGCTCATGATTAAAATATCTCTCTTTTCTTTGTGCAGTGAGCCAGCAAGATTCTTTGAGAGCATTTAAACTCTAATGCTATGAGACTTCAACATTCTTCTCCAGAAACCTTCACATTCTCACAATTTCTCAAGAGAGGGTATTAGCTGTCCAAATTCTCATTGGTGCTGTCATGTTCAGCCATAACCTTGAACTGTGCCTGGCCTTTCTTCACTCTCTTCCAGGACAGACTCCTGGAGTTACTATTTCTTTTCTCTCCCCCTCATGCATATCCGCAGAGAAAAGGCACCATTTAGACCATTACTAATTTTAAGTTTCAGTCTTTCACTTGAAAGTCTGAAGGATTTCACAGATAATTGGAGGGGGGGGTTGTCTCTTTTGCACAAGTTGGGGAGAAACCCCATCTTCTTGATGATAAGTTGCTCAGAGTAAAGGAAGAAAAGAGCATTTCAGTTATTGAATATTTAATTCTGGACAGCAGTTTAATCAGGGCTGGGATTTGGGCAATGGCTCCAGCCCCCTCCTAACTTAGTACAGTTTCAATTCTTAGTATTCCTTAATTATCCCACTGAGATGTTTGAGAAGCAACTAGTAGTAAATGAACTTGGCAAATCAGCTATTAACCAAGTAATGAAATACAAATACATATGTTTGACAATTCTGCAGGGAAAATTTTTAAGCCAGGATTCTCAATGGATTGTATTGGCCAAGAGAGGAAAAAACAGGTGTTGTTATCAAACCGTATCTACAAACAATTTGACAGGAGTTTTAAAATAATGCACAGCTTTTCCTGCCATGAATTCCAAACATGCCAATTAACCTATGGAGAATCCTGATTGTCAAATAATGAATCGATATACACCCCACAGGATGGCGAAGGAGGGCTCGCTGTGACGTAGGGATAAATATTCAAGGCTTTCTCCCAAACAGTATATCTAAGGATGCATATCAACTTCACATCTAACCTTAAACAAAGCAGAGATCAGCTCTACTGAGAAAATTGATTTTATTCAACAGTAAGGCAAGGGAAATTAGTAAATTCAATATTTGTAGAGAGAAAATAAGCGAAGCCAGCTATTCCTGGTGGTCTGAGACTGTTCTTTGTTTTGGTAATTATGCCTTTATGTTTTAGGGCTCTTGTTTACATTTTCAGAAGGGCTTGAAATAGTTCATGCATCAAGCAGCCCCCCTGAGCATCCAAGTTCTTCCACTGCACAACACTGAAGTTGTCCCTGGACCAATACAAACTGGAAATGAATCCTAACTATAAAGAAAGAGCCTCTTTGCTTCCCTCATTGTTTGGAGCTTCTTTAGAGCTGAGTCACAAACTAATGCTCTCCACTGCAGCCAAGTCCTTGGTGTGATAGTATCTCATTGTAGTGGAGTCCACATTTACATACTATATAGTATAAAATACCTTGGAGTGCAAGAATGGAACTATGGAAAATAATTTTACCTCAGTTTCTGTGCACCTGCATAGTAAGGCACAGGCAGAACAGGATGAATTTACTAATGTTTGCTATTGGATGGTAAGCCATTCTAAAGCTATGAAAGCCTTCAAAACCCCATAGGTCTCCATTTTGCCATTAGCCGTACCAGTTTAAACAGTCTGCTGCAAGAAATATTGACAGGTCAAGTACAGCTGGGAAGAGCATGTGTCCCAGTGGCCTTTACACTGACAGTTTCTCCCACATTAAAGAGTTAACTAGCAGCCAACCAGCTCGAAGTGGGAGCTAATGAATGAAATGGAGATTGATATAGACTCTCTTTGGAGGTGCATCGATCTGTGTCTTGTGAACTCAGCTTAGGAATTCTGCAGGCAGCATTGCCTGAGTAACCCTGGCATGGTGCCCATTAGCAAATAACTCTTTTAATGTTGGTCTTCAATTGATATATTTATTGTATTGCATATTACAGTGACCCCTCCACTGCCTTTATATTTGATGGTTGTGGTATCACGCTAAGGGAGAGTTCTACAGGGTGCATTTGACTTGGACAGCATTGATGAAATATTTCATTAATTGCATGCTTCATTTGCATGTGATGTATCAAAGAGGAGTTTCTGGGATACTAAATGCTCTTTCTTGCTACCCCAGCTAGCAACAATGAATCTAATTATGATTTTAGACCTTGGAATAGACACTGTCTCCAATAAAGATATCACAATGAAAACAGGTTTTAAAATAGTAAAAGACTGGTTAGTCTTGCAGCCTCCAACAAAGACCATGTCTGTGTAACTGATAACTAGCAAAAGGAAGCCAGGGTAACACCTGGTTAAAGAACCAGGTGGTAACCTCCTGGGTTTTGGCCAAGTCCATGTGGATTTCAGTATGTCGCCTTTGGCCACACTTGAGCGAGTCATTTTTCACTTAGCAGTGGTTCTCAAAGTTTGATATTCATAAGAATTATCTGGGGAACTTGTGATTCAGGGAGTCTGTATTAGAACCTGGGAATATGCATTTTGATACTGTGTTTTAATACAGGTGGTCTTAAGACTATATTTTTTCAATGTTGATGTAACACGTTAGAAAAAAAATTAAGAAGCACTCAAAAGATACTATGTCAAAAATGTGAATTGCTAAAAAGTCCCCCCTTACTCACGACCTACAGTGGATGCTTCAAACCACAGACAGTGCAGAACTCTATATACTGTGTTTTTCCTACACACTATAAAGTTTAATTTATAACTTAGGCACAGTAAGAGATTAACAATAATAATAAAAAGAACGATTATAACAATATACTGTTTACAGTTATGTGAATGTGGTCTCTCTCAAAATATCTTATTATCCTGTACTCACCCTTCTTCTCCTTGGGAGGACATGAGGTGACACGTTTGCGAGATGAGATGACGTGAGGTGAGTGACGCAGGCATGGTGATGCGCGTTGGGCTGCTGTTAGGGTTGCTGGACACAAGCACCGTGGTGCCCTGACCGTTGATCTGATCACTAAAGCGGCTACTGCGTGGCTGTTTGGTGAGCAGTGTCTACAGAGTGGGCATGTTGGGCGCAGGTCCCAGCAGGAGGGAGTAGAGCGGTGAGAGATTCCATCATGCTGCTTTAGAACAGCACACAATTTAATACTTATGTTGTTTATTTCTGGAATTTTCCATTTAATATTTTTGTACAGAGGTAGGTCTCGAGTAACGGAAACCACAGGAAGTGAAACCATGGATAAGGGGGGACTACTGTATGTCTAGGAAATTGTAGTTTCGCTCACATCAATTTCACCTCAGCAAACTCTCCTATCTCTGGGAAACTGGCGACCCCTCCTCCTAGGACTGGGCTCTGTTTGCCATCATTTCTATAGACTCTGTGGTTTGAGCCTCTCTGTGGATCAAGGATCCAAGTCCCGCTCCTAATGGCGTATAGGGCTCTGCTTTAACTGCCATAGGCCCTCACCTCCACTTTTGTCAAAGGCTTGATTTCGCATACATTTGTACAGAGGGAAGTACCTTTTTCTTTCACCCACTCATACTTGAAGGTATTTCTTTGTCCTGGGTTGAAATTACTGTTAATATCCTAACCAATAGGCTAAAAACTGCCCTAGAGAGATGACCTAGGTAAGCCAAATATCTCCTTTTATAGGGAAAGATGTTGAGTCCATAGAGTTTGGACAGCTTGTAGCCAAGTCAGAACTGAGCCTAAGCCTCCTTCATTCCTTCTTGACAGCTCACACTGACTGAAGAATATTTAACTTGACGTCTGGAACACAAACTTATTTCAAAGAAATCTTCATTGCCAACCATCACAGTCACTGGAATAAAAGCACCTAGAATTATTAGTTAGTAATACAACCAAGCTCACCCAGAGAGAAAAGTGTATCATATCCAGTCATATTCAAACCAGCTTAGTTGCCAGAGAATTTAAAGGGATGTAATGGGGCCTGAGATTTCAGAAGCAGTTTATTCTTACCGAAAAACTAGTAAGTCAGGTCAAAATAACAAAATGTTGTGTTTTGGGGGGTTCTGTACACATTACTAAGCCCTTGGGTACTAACATTAAATATATGGTGTTTCTAAAATGTCAACAGAGCATGCTATGGGCTGAATATATATGGACCACCCCCCTGCCAAATTCATATATTGGAACCTTAATCCCCAATGTGATTTATTTGGAGGTGGGGCTTTTGGGAGGTGACTAGAACATGAGGGTAGAACTGTAGTGAATGACGTCAGTGCCCTGTAAGAAGAGACGTGAGAGTGATCATCTCTCTGTATGTGAGGGTACAGCAAGAAGGCAGCTCTCTGCAAACTAGTTTCACCTGCCACTGAGTCCGCTGGCACCTTGACCTCCAATTTCCCAACCTCCAGACTGAGAAACAAATGTTTGTTGTGTAAGCCACCTGGGCTTATGTAACAGTCTGTGGTAATTTGTTATAGCAGCCAAGCCAAGACCCTACACATAATAAATGCATCTGATAAGGGCACTGGCTGTGGGCATTGGGGAGCTACTAACCTTAAGGAGGGAATTTGGACAAAAGGATCGAATTTGATATCCCTGGAGACAAGTTCTGTGAGGGCCTAGGCGTGGACAGTGACAGTGGGCACAGAGGGTGGTGTGTGAAGCAGAGAATTCTGAAGGCTGTTTCCTGGGAGTTTGTGACATGGGGAGGCTGAGTAAGAGGGAGATGCCTTCCTCCGAGTGAGTGCATTCAGGAGGAGGAACAGATTTGGTGGTGTGCGGAGAAAAAGGCAGGGGAGATTTGATTCACTGCACTTTGGACAGATTCCATTCCAGAGGCCTCGGGGTGACTGGGATAGAAATGTACAGAAGGGATCTGCATGTCTGCGGTGGTGGACCGTCCATGACAGCAAGTCATCCATGCGGCTGGTGGCTCAGCCAAGGCATAGGAAAGACTGTTTGAGGCTTGGGGTCTCAAATTGCACCCCAGGCAAGCAGCCTCAGCCTCACCTGGAAGTTGTTTTTCTAAATGCAGATTCCCGGGCCCTATCCCAGACTTATTGCGTCAGAATTTGGGGGGTTGGGCTCCCTGTGTGCTCCAAGGGATTCTGATGTCTGCTCAAGTTTGAGAAGCATTGGTTTAAGAAAAATGCTGCGTGAGAACATGCATGGAGCTGGTGGAGAAAGGGGAAGACATGCAAAACTTTAAAAATGTGAACAGGGTAATCAAAAGGTGCTGGATAAAGCAAAGGCGGTATTTTGAAAAGGATGAGTGATCAGTAAAGTGAAATGCTGCAGAGGCCAGGTAGGAAAAGGCCTGTGACATGCCCATCAGCTCAGGCAATTAACAGATTATTGAAGATTTGGCCAGAGCAGTTTCAGAGTGGGCCGGATGGGGCCCGTTTACAGAGGGTTGTTGATGAAAGGGGGTGTGAGGGAGTGGAGACAAGGAGCTTAGATTACTTTTTCAACAACCTTAGCTGAAAGGGAAAAAAAAGGAAGAGAGAAAGAGAAAGACAGGGAGAATGACAGACCGGAGGAAAAGTGTCTTTTCAAGATACGAATGCCTTGGGTTGGTTTGTGGCCCCCCCAGGAAGGAGCCAGGGAGGAGCAGAGGCCACAGACTTGCAGGCTCTGTAACAGAGTCTTGCCCTGGGTGGTGCAGTGACCTCCCAGCTGGTTGCCCCTTCCCTGGGCTCTCTCAGCCGCAATTTAAAAGTTTAATCAGATCCTTCCTTTAATTGTTTGACAGCAGCAGCATCACCTGATGTCAGAGGTAGCCACACAGCCCCTACTTAACAGCCTGTATGAGGCATGAACTGCCACTGTCCCTTCCAGACGTGCTCCCTACAGGATCTGTCTGGTTCTAGGCCTCTGTCACAGCACCCACACATCCCCTCAGCCGGCTGGGACAGCTCCTTCCGGTCCTTCAACACCATCTTCTCTTTGAAACTTTCCTCCTCCCCTAGGCAGCACTGGTTGATTCCTCCAGCCATTAGCCCCTGTGCATACGTCTCTCTTGGCATGCCTCTCACTGCACTGTGACTCTGTTTCCACGTTTCTTCTCCTGGATGGGAAACCCCTGGACTACAACCACAGCGGGCACCCCCACTGATTCTTTATTCCACGGCCCTCCCGGTGCCTGCCCGTAATAGGTGCTCCCTGGGTGCTTACGTAATAGGGGAATGAATACTTTTATGAAGGACCATACACTCAGTTTCAGCACCACAAGTTCACTCTAGACCCTGCATTATTTGCCTGCCTGAAGTCTCTAGATTTTTCTGAACGCAGATTAGAAGGTTTGCAAAACATAACGGCTTGCTTTCTAGGATGAAAGGTTCCCTACTGTGTCAGCTTCACTACTTGAGCTGGAGTGTCCTGTTCCCCACATGGCTCACCAGTGGCATCTGAGGTCCTTTCCAAAGCTGCAGTTACCCTGTCATCTAATCACTGAGTTTAAGGGCATTTGTGAGCCTAGGAGAGTTTCTAAGGAAGTCTAGGTTAAATCTTAAGACTCCAGTAGGCACCACCAAGAGACCATAAAGCATGGGCTGTTTCACCGTGCACCACAGCGGCCTGGCTGTTCGAGGCAGGCTCCGACACTCTCACCGATTAAGCAGCCTCCTCAGAGCCACACAGTCGGGAAGTTCAGAATCACATTGCCTAGCACACCAGGCCCCTAAGTTACCACCTTCAAAACCAGACACCACTGTTAAACACTATAAATGAAAATCCTCTCATCAGTTAGGAAACTGCCAGCATCTTCATTTCCCTCCTGCTACCAGGCTATCAGTGGGAGAAGGACATGCATGGGTAACGCACGCACACACGCACACTGAGTAGCCGTAGGTTTAAAGATTAAAAAGATCTGTCTATTTATTCTTCTGCTAGAACTATTATACCCATCTTTGCTTTCCTTCAGCATGAGTGTAGACAGGGACATTTTACTTTTTCATGTAAAAACATTATCTTTTTATTACAGGCTTCAGAAAAGCATCTCTCTAAGTAGTGGTAAAACACACTATTATTAAAATGTTTTCTTGGGGGTCACTTCTTGTACTGGCAGTGAAAAATGAGTTAATTATAATGATCCAAAACTATTGAGAAGTGAATCTTTTTCCTTGAAAATTAGTTGAATCTATAATTAACTTTAAAGTTGTCTTCAATAATGAAGTCACTCATAAAATAAAAAATACAAAGCACGCATTCTAGCCTGCCCGTTCTACCCTTACAATAAACATAACCCAATAATCACTTTCAGTTTGCTGGACGCCACTAGTATATTTAGAAAATATACATGAGTTTAGATTTAACCCATGTGTAGTGTCAACTACAACTAGTTTTTCTGCACATACGATGCCGAAAAAGTGCTCAGAAGAAACTTTCCCAGATGCAGAGCATCAGCATTGTGGACTGCTTTAAAGAATTCTCCAGCTTGTGAGGCACTGCTTTTTCATCAAGTGAAAAAATAGATTATACATTGTTCAGGAAGCAGGAAAAAATTATAAGGAGATTTTGCCTATTGAATGTAATGGATTGTCAGGAACCCTTGACATTATTCCACAGGCGAGGCCACATAAAATCAATACATCTTAGGCAAGGTTTAATTTATTTGTAGGTTCTTACAACAAATGACTTACCTCTTTTGTTTGCCGTTTTTCTTCTTGGGTTTTGCACTCATGAGTAGCTACGGTTTTTATCCGTCTAGTTATTAAGCACAAAACAAGGTGATCGTGTCTTTATTATCATATGTTTTTAAAGAGGGTGCCTGCAAAGCATGAAGAAACACAGCCAGGAACCGAGCAGTTGTGCTGAATGGGATGGTCGTGAGCCGTGAAGCACCGCCCGCTGCCCCGTTGCCTAAGGCGCGAAATGCCAGCAACGAGCTGGGCCTTACCCCCAAGCACAGGCTGTTTCTTCTCATGCACGAGTCTCTTAGGAAAGATTTCCCCCTCTCTGTGAGTTCCCGTAGGGCTGGTGGCTTTTGTGAAAGGAAGGTATGTATTTATGAAAGGGAGGACTGGAGATTACACAACTTACTTTGACAGTTTTGACCCTGTGTTGGTGTGTGGCCTCTCACAGACTTCACAGTGGAAAGTGTTAGACTTTCAGCACACGAAACACTAGTGGCTGTATGTAGTCTAACGAAAAAGTTCCTTTTTATATGTCTTGGTAATTTTTCTTTTTGGTGTTAAATTCATATTGAAGACAAAATAGAGTTATTTTGTGCGTCGGGTTAAACAGACGTACTGGGCTGCCGGTCCTTCACCTGCTTCCCCCAAACTGTGACTCTGTGAGGAGGACGCCCTGGAGTCAGCAAGTGGCCGGGTTGGAGCCCAGCTCTTCTGCCTGCTTTCTGTGTGATGTTGGGTAAAGCTTGCTGTCTCCCCCCTTAGTTTCCTCATCTGAACAATGTAGAAGATAGTATCACCAGCTGCCATATTAAATTTTGACTATGTAGTGTACATTGTACGCATACAAGACATGGGAAACTAAGTGCTCAGCAGACGCTGGCCCTTACCATTTTCCAGTGAGAACTTTGCAACTGGTAGGAGCTGCACCAGTGCTTGGGTCCTTGAGTGAAGACTTTCAACCAGAACTAGAAATGTCCAGCTTCAAATGAGGAAGTCAAAGCTGTGTAACTGTTAGAGCAAGCATTTCAAAGCAATTCTTTACAGTGGTAATGGATGTGGCAAATGTGTGGATTTTGTTAGGATTTCTTCTGACAGCCATGAACACAGATATATTTTAAAGTAATGTAACTGTCCTAAATCTCGAGCAGGGAATACAATGACTTCTAGTATTATTTTTCACTTCTCCAATGACACTCTGAAAGTTATATTTGATAAATTCCTTAGAAGTTATTTGACCTAGAAAAGGCCCTGTACCATTTAACCTTGGTTTTGTTCTCCTCAGACCTGTGCCCAAGGCCCATCTAATGTAACACATCACAAAGGTTCACACGCCGAAGTCTTCCCAGAGCACGGCTCCCTAGGCCACGTTTTAGGGAAAACCCCCTCCGAGTGAGGCTTTTGAAACATTGGTAGCTATTACCATTATAGGTTTAAAAACAATCCCTTTAAACCCATTTATCCTCAGTAGCAAATAATATAAGAGAAAAGCCCAGTGCATCAAGAAATTAGCAAAAGTGGATTAATATACATACCCATCATTGGCGTGGCCAATCTCAAGAGATGTAAGCTGGAGACAAATATAAAATATCAGGAATTGTGCTAGTTTTGCCTTATATTCACAATCACTGATACTGCCAAGTATAAAACAATCTGGGGAAAAATGTTGTCTGGGTGTTTGTTTGTTTGTTTGTTTTTGTTTTTAAACAGAAAGTTATAATTAGCCTTACCTAAAGCTCCACAGACTTGCTGGTAGTTTACATAACGTGGCTCCTAGGATGGAGTTCACACTGAAGACATGGTGACAGATTTAAGGTCAGAAGTTATATATTCTCCCCTTTTTTCCTATGCAAAAAAAATAAACTTTTCTTTCTGAGTTCAGGTACAACAGGGTCCGTGTTCATCTGGCCCCGACTGAATTGTCCTGCCAGAATGTAGTCTTCCATAAGCCACCATGGAAGCCAGAGGGGGAAGAGGGGGAAGGTGGGAAAGGGGGTACAAGGGGGATAAATGGTGGTGGAAGGAGACTTGACTTGGGGTGGTGAACACACAATACAATATACCGATGATGTGTTATAGAATTATATACCTTAAACCTATGTAATTTTATTAACCAGTGCCACCCCAATAAATTCAATAAACATTTTAAAAATAACTTTTCCTGTTCATTTCCATAATTATCATTTTAAAATTTGCCCTTTTACATGGTCTCCCAAATCAGCTGCTAAATAGACAATTTTAAG